>CM040239.1:294451755-294844255 GCA_022545495.1 Chrysanthemum lavandulifolium | reverse complement strand
GGGGAAAAAAAAAAAAAAACCCGGGTAATTGGGCCTTTTTGGGGGTTTTTAAAATTTTTTTTTTTTTTTTAAAATTTTTTTTTTTTTTTTTTTTTTTTTTTTTTTAAAAATTTAATTTTAAAATAAATTTTTTTAAAAAAAAAAAAAATTTTTTTTTTAAAAACCTTTTAAATTTTAAAAAAAAAAAAAAAATTTTTTTTTTTTTTTTTTAAAAAAATTTTTTTTTTTTTGGGTTTTTTTTAAATTTTTTGAAAAAGGGAAAAAGGAAAGGGTTAAAAATTTTTTTCCCCAAAAAAAAATTTCCAAAACCCAAAACCCAAAAAAAATTTTCAAAAAAATTGGTTTTGGGGGGTTTTTTTTTTTTTTTTTTGGGGAAAGTTTTTTTTTTTCAAAAAAACCCCGGGGAAAAAAAAAAAAAAAAAATTTTTTTTTTTTTAAAGGGTTTTTTTTGGGGTTTTAAAATTAAAATTTTCCCCTTTTAAAAAAAATTTTTTAAAAATTTCCAAAAAAAAAAAAAAATTTAAAAAATTTTTTGGTTTTCCAACCCCTTTTAAAAAAAATTGGAAAAAAAAAAAAATTTTTTAAAAAATTTTTTTTTTGTTTTTAATTTTTAAAATTTTTTTTTTAAATTTTTTTAATTTTTTTAAAAAAAAAATTTTAAATTAAAAAAAAAGGAATTTTTTTTAAAAAAATTTTAAAAAAAAAATTTTTTTTAAAAAAAAGGGTTTAAATTTTGTTAAAAATTTTTTTTTTAAAAAAAAAAATTTTTTAAGGGTTTTTTCCTTTTGGGGTAAAAAGGGGGGGGAAAAGGAACCCCGGGGGCCCAAAAAAAAAAAAAACAAAAAGGGGGCTTTAAAAAAAAAAAAAAAATTTTTTTTTTTCCCCCCAAAAAAAAAAAAAAAAGGAAGAAAATTTTTTTTTTGGGGGTTTTCAAAACCCAAAAACCCTTTTTAAAAGGGAAAGGGGAAAAACCAAAAAAAAACCCAAAAAAAAAAAATTTTAAGGTTAAAAAAAAAAAAACCAAAATTAAATTTTTTTTTTTTTGGGGGGGGGTTTTTTTTTTTTTTTAAAAAAATTTTTTAAAAAAATTTTTTTAAAAAATTTTTTAAAATTTTTTTTAAATTTTATTTTTTAAAAAAAAAAATTTTTTTCAAATTTTAAGTTTATGGGTTTTTTTTAAAAAAATTTTTAAATTTTTTTAATTTTAAAAAAAAAAACCCTTTTTAAAAAAAAAAAAAAATTTTTAAAACCAAAAATTTTTTAAAAAAAAATTTAATTTTTTTTAAAAAAATTTTTTTTTTTCCCTTTTTAAATTTTTTAAGGGTTTAAAAAAAAAAAGGTTTTAAAAAAAAAAAAATTTTTGAAACCAAACCAAAAAATCCAAAAAAAAACCCCCCCAAAAAAACCCTTTAGGGCCGGGTTAAAAAAAAAAAAAAAAAAAAATTTTTTAAAAAATTTTTTTTTTTTTTGGGGTTTAATAAAAAATTTTTAATTTTTTTTTTTAAAAAAAAAAAAAAAAAATTTTTTCCCCTTTTTTTAAAAAAAAAAAAATTGGAAAAAAAAATTTTTTTTAAAAATTTTTTTAAAAAAAAAATTTTTTTTAAATTTTTTTTAATTTAATTAAAAAAAAGGGTTTTAAAAAAAAAATTTATTTTTAAAAAAAAAAATTTTTCCCCCTTTTTTAAAAATTTTTAAAATTTTTTGGCCAAAATTTTAAAAAACCCCAAAAAAAAAAAAATTTTTTAAATTAAAAAAATTTTTTTTTTTAAATTTTTTTTTTTTTTTTTTTTGGAAAAATTTTTTTTTTTTTTTTTAAAAAATTTCCAATTTAATAATTAAAATTTTTTTTTTAAAAAATTTTTTAAAAACCCAAAATTTTAAAAATTTTAAATAAAAATTTTACCAAAAAAAAACCCAAATTTTAAAAAAAATTAAAAAATTTTTAAAAAAAAATTTAAAAATTTTTATTTTTTTTTTTTAAATTTTTTTTCCAACCCTTTTTTTTAAAAAATTTTAAAATTTTTTAAAATTTTTTGGGGGAAAAAGAAAAAAAAAAAAAATTTTTAAAAAAAAAAAAAAAAGGGGGGGGGTTTTTTTTTTGGGGGTTTTTTTTTCTTTTTTTTTTTTTCCCCCAAAAAAAAAAAAAAACCCCTTTGGGGGTTTTTTTTCCTTTTAAAAAAAAAAGAAACCTTAAAAAAATTAAAAAGGGGGGGGGTTTAAAAAACCCCAAAAAAACCCTTTTAAAAAAAAAAAAAAAATTTTAAAAAAAAAAACCCCCCAAAATTTTTTTGGAATTTTTTAAAAAAATTGGTTTTTGGTTAAGGGGGGTTTTTTTTTTTTTTTCCCAAAAAAAAAATTTTTTAAAAAAAAATTTTTTAACCCCAAAAAAAAAAAATTTTTTTTTTTTAAAATTTTTTTTTTTTTTTTTTTTTTTTTTTTTTAAAATTTAAAGGAAAATTTAATTTTTTAAAAGGGGTTTTTTTTTTTTTTTTAAAAAATTTTTTTTAAATTTTAAGGTTTTTTTTCCCCCCCTTTTTTTATTTTTTCCCGTTTCCCCGGAAAAAAAAAAAAAAAAAAAAACTTCAACCTTTTCACAAAGTATATCTTACATTTGTAGCAATGTAATTCCATTTCATTAGCTCGTAGTCAATCCCTTGCATAGAGACGCACGACGTATGCGATCAATTTGACAACAATTTTAGGTAAGTCTAAAATAGGTAATTGAAGCTCCTAAATCGAGTCACATAATCAATATCTCATTCGGTCTAAGCAACCATTGTTAAAGGATACACCCGTTATACATAAATGAATCAATTTAACATAAAAACAATTTTTTTTCTATTTTTATTATTTTAGATAGTGTGTGTTCATTATAGTAACCAATTTAACATAATTTATATAGCCATTGGTCTAGATAGTGTGTGTTCATTATAGTGTGAGTTTTAATCTATATTATTGATCATATATACTAAAAGTTATAGTTATAAAAAGTAAAGAATAACATCAAATTTTAGCCATTCGGATGTTTATTGTTAGGCACTTAGATCACCTAACAACAAACATCATGATAGAGAAAACTTGTTTCTAAGCTTAACATATATAGTCCGCATACATTGTTCTATATATTCTAGCGTAGTTTCGCTTATTCTACCAATGTGGGATTCAAATTTGTCAAGGCTTTCAAGAAACATATCATACATTTGGAGTTGATCATCAAAGTCACACGACGCTTCTGACAAACCACAAAATGTTATTGGTATTAATACTTGAAACATTAATGTAACTCCACTTCCTAGCATATAGATGTCAATACAAGATAAATGTTAGCTTATAGTTAACCATTGGTTTACTTAGAATGAAGCAATCGCTAGATTATCCACAAGTAAAATATCACTTTTCTTCCAAGGTATAACGATTAATTTTTCTCCAAAATCTTGACTCAATCATATATACGCCACGTGAGCAAGTAATGGCTTAAGTCTCTAATGGTGTTCTTGAAAAAAAATATAATGATAATTGTAAAGAAAAATAAAAATGCTTGTTGAAAAGAGCAAATATACTCATGTAATTTTTCAAAAATTATGTTGTATACTTCAACCTTACGAAATCATATCACAACCTCAAGTACTTGCATATAATCCTGTGTTTCTCACTCGTTGAATCTAGTTTTATTAAGCTGGTCTCAAAAGTATAGAGTATATTTTTTAGAATCAAATTGTACGGTGCACTACCAATTTAGTAAAGGTTTTTCTAACTTGCGCTTATTGGCACATGATAAGAAGGCATGGACTCACAAAAAAGTAAAAATTTACTTACGAACTCACTGAAAGGTACTTTTTAGTGGGTCTATAAGTTCTTTTTTATTATTATTTTTTTCACTTTTTTGTGAGTCTCTGCCCTTTTTATCTTGTGTTCTTAGAGCACAAGTTTAAAAAATCAATTTAATACTAATACTTGATTAAGTGCTCAACCTGATAAAAGGATTTGAGAAAAACATGATGTTTAATAAGTTACTAATGACTAATATTTACTTAAAAGAAAAAAGACTCAAATTTTGTAACAGAAAAGTTGGACTTTATTTTAAGAAAAAGTTTATACATTTCGTTAACTATTAATATGTAAATTCTTTTTGCAAGCATGTAAGACAAGTGATGCTTACATCATGAGGTGTAAATAGGGCTGAGCGTCTGTTCAAAACCGAACCGAACCGACCCGAATCGATAAAACCAAAAACCGAAAACCATAAAAAACCTAAACCGAAATCGAACCGAATATGGTCGGGTCGGTTCGGTTTAGTGTCGGGTCCGTTGGTTCGGTTCGGTTTACGTGTGTTTGTGCATGTTTTTGTCGGTTTTGGGTCAGCCTGAACCGAACCGCAACCGAAAATCATAAAAAACCAAAACCGAAACCGAAAGGTTGTCGGGTCGGTTTGGTTTTTTTCAGTTCGGTCGGTTTTGTCAGTCCGGTTCGGTTTTAAACCTTGCATGCTCAGCCCTAGGTGTAAACGTCAAGTAGGGGTGAGAAAAAAACCGAAAAGATTGAATAAACCAAAAACCAAAACCGAACCGAAAAGTAATAAGAGTAACTACTAAATATCTTTTGTATACCCCACATCCCAAAGCTTATGAATGCAACTATGCAAGTTCAAAAATAGAAATGTTATTAGTTAGTTAAAGGGTTTTTTTTTTTTTTTTTCTCTCTCTGATCGAAAATCTTTATTTGTGATCAAATTATATGGTACACTATAGGGCACAACCAATTGATAATAACTAATAAGACTAGGATAGGTTTTCATTTTATAAAGGTTTGGTCGTAAAATAGCTACTTATTTTTCAAATGCACCGAGTTAGTATGTGTATTATTTTTTGTTTCACTTAATGTAACGTACTTTTTATGTTTTATTCCATTTTACCACGTGATGATAACGTGGCATACCGAGAAAGTCGACACGTGTCACCATTTATAAGGTGACGTCGCCAATCGCGTCTAGAATGAAACAAAACATAAAAGTACATTATATTAGTGGAACAAAAATAGCACATGTACTAACTCGGTACATTTAAAAAGTATGTTGATATTTTACGACCAAACCCTTTTATAAAAGAATTCAAGATAAACCGATTGTTTATCATGTCTACCTTTTGCATGAGTAAACAAATAACAACAAACACGGCTGTTTGAAACATTAGGACTTGAATGTCACATCGTGCGTGAAAGAGACCGTTAACAACAATTTTAGGTAAGTCCAAAATAGGTAAATGAAACTCCAAAACTGAGTCACATAGTCGATATCTCGTTCAGTCTAAGCGACCATTGTTAAAGGATACACTTGTTATACATAAATGAATCAATTTAACATAAAAACAATATTTTTTTATTATTTTAATTTGTGTTTGTTTATTATAGTGCGAGTTTTAATCAATTATATCGATCATATATATCAATAGTTATAGTTATATGAAAAAAAGTAAAGAATAACATCAAATTTTCGCCTATCACTATATTCATCGTTAGACACTTTTAGATCACCTAACAGCAAACATAATGATAGGAGAAAACTTGTTTCTAATCTTCACACATACGGTTTGCATACATTGTGCAATATATTCTAGCATAGTTTCTTTTATTCTACCAATGTGGGATTCAAATTTGTCAAGGGTTTCATGAAACATACCTTGATCATCAAAGTCACATGACACTCGAACAAACTACAAAATGTTATTGTTACTAATACTTGAAACATCAATATAATTCCACTTCACTTGCATATAGACGTCAATACAAGATGAGTGTTAGCTTGCGAGTTAACCATTCGTTTACAAGAATGAAGCACTGCTAAATTATCCACAAGTAAAATATCACTTTTCTTCCAAGGTATAACGATTAATCATTTCTCCATTATCTTGACTCAATCATATAGACGCCACGTGAGCAAGTAATGGCTTAAGTCTCTAATGGTGTTCTTGAAAAAAAATATAATGATAATTGTAAAGAAAAATAAAAATGCTTGTTGAAAAGAGTATATCACAACCTCAAGTACTTGCATATAATCCTCTGTTTCTCACTCGTTGAATCTAGTTTTATTAAGCTGGTCTCAAAAGTATAGAGTATATTTTTTAGAATCAAATTGTATGGTGCACTACCAATTTAGTAAACGTTTTTCTAACTTGCGCTTATTGGCACATGATAAGAAGGCATGGACTCACAAAAAAAGTATAAAAAATGACTTAAGGACTAACTGAAAGGTACTTTTTAGTGGGTCTATAAGTTTATTTTTTTTTATTTTTTTTCACTTTTTTGTGAGTCTCTACCCTTTTTATCTTATGTTCTTAGGGCACAAGTTTAAAAAATTCATTTAATAATAATACTTGATTAAGTGCTCAACATGATAAAAGGATTTGAGAAAAACAGGATGTTTAATAAGTTACTAATGACTAATATTTACTTCAAAGAAAAAAGACTCAAATTTTGTAACAGAAAAGTTGGACTTTATTTTAAGAAAATGTTTATGCGTTTCGTTAACTATTAATATGTAAATTCTTTTTGCAAGCATGTAAGACAAGTGATGCTTACATCATGAGGTGTAAATAGGGTTGAGCGTCGGTCCAAAACCGAACCGAACCGACCCGAATCGACAAAACCGAAAACCGAAAACCATAAAAACCTAAACCGAATCGAACCGAATATGGTCGGGTCGGTTCGGTTTAGTGTCGGTCCGCTCGGTTCGGTTCGGTTTACGGTGTTTGTGCATGTTTTTATCGGTTTGGGTGGGTCCAACCGAACCAAACCGAAAATCATAAAACCAAAACCGAACCGAAGGTTGTCGGGTCGGTTCGGTTTTTTTCGTTCGGTCGGTTTTGTCATCCGACTTCGGTTTTAAACCTTGCGTGCTTTCGACCCTAGGTGTAATCGTCAGCGTGGGTGAGAAAAACCGAAAAGATTAAATAAACCAAAACCAAACCGAACCGAAAAGTAATAAGAGTAACTACTAAATATCTTTTGTATACCCCACATCCCAAAGCTTATGAATGCAACTATGCAAGTTCAAAAATAGAAATGTTATTAGTTAGTTAAAGGGTTTTGTTTTTTGTTTTTTTTTCTCTCTCTAAGTGATCGAAAATCTTTACTTGTGATCAAATTATATGGTACACTATAGGGCACAAACAATTGATAATAACTAATAAGACTAAGATAGGTTTTCATTTTTATAAAGGGTTTGGTCGTAAAATAGCAACTTATTTTTTCAAATGTCTGAGTTAGTATGTGTATTATTTTTTGTTTCACTTAATGTAACGTACTTTTATGTTTTATTTCATTCTACTACGTGATGATAACGTGGCATACCAGAAAGTCTGACACGTGTCACCATTTATAAGGTGACACGTCATCGTCACGTACTAGAATGAAACAAAAAATGAAAGTACATTATATTAAGTGGAACAAAAAATAGCACATGTACTAACTCGGTACATTTAAAAAAGTATGTTGATATTTTACGACCAAAACCATTTTATAAAAGAATTCAAGATATACCGATTGTTTATCATGTCTACCTATTGCATGAGTAAACAAATAACAATAAACAAGGCTGTTTGAAACATTAGGACTTGAATGTCACATCGTGCGAATGAAAGAGACCGTTAACAACAATTTTAGGTAAGTCTAAAATAGGTAATTGAAGCTCCAAATCGAGTCACATAATCAATATCTCATTCGGTCTAAGCAACCATTGTTAAAGGATACACCCGTTATACATAAATGAATCAATTTAACATAAAAACAATTTTTTTCTATTTTTATTATTTTAGATAGTGTGTGTTCATTATAGTAATCAATTTTACATAATTTCTATAGCCATTGGTCTAGATAGTGTGTGTTCATTATAGTGTGAGTTTTAATCTATATTATTGATCATATATACTAAAAGTTATAGTTATAAAAAAAGAAAAGAATAACATCAAATTAAGCCATTCGGATGTTTATTGTTAGGCACTTAGATCACCTAACAACAAACATCATGATAGGAGAAAACTTGTTTCTAAGCTTAACACATATAGTCTGCATACATTGTTCTATATATTCTAGCGTAGTTTCGTTTATTCTACCAATGTGGGATTCAAATTTGTCAAGGCTTTCAAGAAACATATCATACATTTGGAGTTGATCATCAAAGTCACACGACGCTCGGACAAACCACAAAATGTTATTGGTATTAATACTTGAAACATTAATGTAACTCCACTTCCCTTGCATATAGATGTCAATACAAGATAAATGTTAGCTTGCGAGTTAACCATTGGTTTACGAGAATGAAGCACTGCTAGATTATCCACAAGTAAAATATCACTTTTCTTCCAAGGTATAACGATTAATTCTTTCTCCAAAATCTTGACTCAATCATATATACGCCACGTGAGCAAGTAATGGCTTAAGTCTCTAATGGTGTTCTTGAAAAAAAATATAATGATAATTGTAAAGAAAAATAAAAATGCTTATTGAAAAGAGCAAATATACTCATGTAATTTTTCAAAATTATGTTGTATACTTCAACCTTACTAAATCATATCACAACCTCAAGTACTTGCATATAATCCGTGTTTCTCACTGTTGAATCTAGTTTTATTGTTGGTCTCAAAAGTATAGAGTATATTTTTAGAATCAAATTGTACGGTGCACTACCAATTTAGTAAAGGTTTTTCTAACTTGCGCTTATTGGCACATGATAAGAAGGCATGGACTCACAAAAAAAGTATAAAAATTTACTTAAGAACTCACTGAAAGGTACTTTTTAGTGGGTCTATAAGTTAATTTTTTTTAATTATTTTTTTCACTTTTTTGTGAGTCTCTGCCCTTTTTATCTTGTGTTCTTAGGCTATGCGCAGTGGATCCGGTCATCGCCGGTTGGTTGCGCGGTCGAGCAAGGTCGAGCCACCGTGAGCCCATCGGTTGGCATCGGTTGGGGAGAGAAGAATGGTGAACTCGGTTGAGCACACAACCGAGTGTCAAGTTTAAACTTCCACTTTTCTTGTTGGATATACTCCAAATGTGAGTTAAGATATGCTTCACACCATGTTATGCATATACTCTCCATGCATGCACACGACAAATATACTTTTCTTGTTGAAAGGCATGTATTACACGATACTCTCCATGCATCTACGCATAAATATACTTTTGAGTACTACATGTATATTTGCCGTGTTATTTATTTAATGTTTTGTTTTAATAAATTTTAAATTTTTATTAAAACAAAAACCGATATAGCAAAGTCATACTCGATCACGTGTGTCCAACCTTATTAGGCTTCACATAAAATTATTGTTGTAATGTTAAGTATTTTTATTAATGAAGTTTAATTTTGTTTTAAAATATTTGAATTAAAAAAAATAATAATAATAAAATCTCGGGTCACCATGTAGCAACTATTCTTGGAGAGAAATGCGATGCGAACTAGGTCGCCATTGTGCATAGCCTTAGGGCACAAGTTTAAAAATCCATTTAATACTAATACTTGATTAAGTGCTCAACATGATAAAAGGATTTGAGAAAAACATGATGTTTAATAAGTTACTAATGACTAATATTTACCGAGAAAAAGACTCAAATTTTGTAATGTAAAAGATGGACTTTATTTTAAGAAAAGTTTATACAGTTCGTTAACTATTAATATGTAAATTCTTTTGCAAGCATGTAAGACAAGTGATGCTTACATCATGAGGTGTAATAAACCTCCAAAACCGAACCGAACCGACCGAATCGACAAAACCGAAACCATAAAAACCTAAACAAATCGAACCGAACATGGTCGGTCGGTTCGGTTTAGTGTCGGGTCCGCGGTTCGGTTCGGTTTACGTGGTGTTTGTGCATGTTTTGTCGGTTTTGGGTCGGCCCGAACCGAACCAAACCGAAAATCATAAAAACAAAACCAAACCGAAGGTTGTCGGGTCGGTTCGGTTTTTTTCGGTTCGGTCGTTTTGTCATCCGGTTCGGTTTTAAACCATGCATGCTCACCTAGGTGTAAACGCTGCTGTGGGTGAGAAAAACCAAAAGATTGAATAAACCAAAACCAAAACCGAACCGAAAAGTAATAAGAGTAACTACTAAATATCTTTTGTATACCCCACATCCCAAAGCTTATGAATGCAACTATGCAAGTTCAAAAATAGAAATGTTATTAGTTAGTTAAAGGGTTTTTTTCTCTCTAAGTGATCGAAAATCTTTACTTGTGATCAAATTATATGGTACACTATAGGCACAACCAATTGATAATAACTAATAAGACTAGGATAGGTTTTCATTTTTATAAAGGTTTGGTCGTAAAATAGCAACTTATTTTTCAAATGTACCGAGTTAGTATAGTATTATTTTTGTTTCACTTAATGTAACGTATTTTTATGTTTTATTCCATTCTACTACGTGATGATAACGTGGCATACGGAAAGTCCGACACGTATCACCATTTATAAGGTGACACGTCATCGCCACGCACTAGAATGAAACAAAACATGAAAGTACATTATATTAAGTGGAACAAAAAAATACACGTAGTAACTCGGTACATTTAAAAAGTATGTTGATATTTTACGACCAAAACCCTTTTATAAAAGAATTCAAGATAAACCGATTGTTATTCATGTCTACCTTTTGCATGAGTAAACAAATAACAACAAACACGGCTGTTTGAAACATTAGGACTTGAATGTCATATCGTGCGAATGAAAGAGACCGTTAACAACAATTTTAGGTAAGTCCAAAATAGGTAAATGAAGCTCCAAAACTGAGTCACATAGTCGATATCTCGTTCAGTCTAAGCGACCATTGTTAAAGGATACACTTGTTATACATAAATGAATCAATTTAACATAAAAACAATATTTTATTATTATTTTATATTGTGTTTGTTTATTATAGTGCGAGTTTTAATCAATTATATCGATCATATATATCAATAGTTATAGTTATATGAAAAAAAGTAAAGAATAACATCAAATTTTCGCCTATCACTATATTCATCGTTAGACACTTTTAGATCACCTAACAAAGAAACATAATGATAGAGAAAACTTGTTTCTAATCTTCACACATATAGTTTGCATACATTGTGCAATATATTCTAGCATAGTTTCTTTTATTCTACCAATGTGGGATTCAAATTTGTCAAGGGTTTCATGAAACATACCTTGATCATCAAAGTCACACGACACTCGTACAAACTACAAAATGTTATTGTTACTAATACTTGAAACATCAATATAATTCCACTTCACTTGCATATAGACGCCAATACAAGATGAGTGTTAGCTTATGAAGTTAACCATTCGTTTACAAGAATGAAGCAATCGCTAAATTATCCACAAGTAAAATATCACTTTTCTTCCAAGGTATAACGATTAATCATTTCTCCATTATCTAGACTCAATCATATATACGCCACGTGAGCAAGTAATGGCTTAAGTCTCTAATGGTGTTCTTGAAAAAATATAATGATAATTGTAAAGAAAAATAAAATGCTTGTTGAAAAGAGTATATCACAACCTCAAGTACTTGCATATAATCCTTTATTTCTCACTGTTGAATCTAGTTTTATTAAGTGGTCTCGTAAGTATAGAGTATATTTTTAGAATCAAATTGTACGGTGCACTACCAATTTAGTAAAGGTTTCTCTAACTTGCGCTTATTGGCACATGATAAGAAGGCATGGACTCACAAAAAAAGTATAAAAAATGACTTAAGGACTAACTGAAAGGTACTTTTTAGTGGGTCTATAAGTTAATTTATTTTTTTTTTCACTTTTTTGTGAGTCTCTACCCTTTTTATCTTATGTTCTTAGGGCACAAGTTTAAAAAATTCATTTAATAATAATACTTGATTAAGTGCTCAACATGATAAAAGGATTTGAGAAAACAGGATGTTTAATAAGTTACTAATGACTAATATTTACTTAAAAGAAAAAGACTCAAATTTTGTAATGTAAAAGTTGGACTTTATTTTAAGAAAAGTTTATACATTTCGTTAACTATTAATATGTAAATTTTTTGCAAGCATGTAAGACAAGTGATGCTTACATCATGAGGTGTAGATACGGCCGGCGTCGTCCAAACCGAACCGAACCGACCGAATCGACAAACCAGAAAACCGAAAACAATAAAAAACCTAAACCGAAATCGAACCGAATATGGTCGGGTCGGTTCGGTTTAGTGTCGGGTCCGCCGGTTCGGTTCGGTTTACGTGTGTTTGTGCATGTTTTTGTCGGTTTTGGGTCGGCCCGAACCGAACCGAAACCGAGAATCATAAAACCAAAACCGAAACCGAAGGTTGTCGGGTCGGTTCGGTTTTTGATTCGGTCGGTTTTGTCATCCGGTTCGGTTTTAAACCTTGCATGCTCAGCCCTAGGTGTAAACGCGTCAGGAGGGGTGAGAAAAACCGAAGATTGAATAAAACCAAAACCAAACCGAACCGAAAAGTAATAAGAGTAACTACTAAATATCTTTTGTATACCCCACATCCCAAAGCTTATGAATGCAACTATGCAAGTTCAAAAATAGAAATGTTATTAGTTAGTTAAAGGGTTTTTTTTTTTTTTTTTTTCTCTAAGTGATCGAAATCTTTACTTGTGATTAAATTATATGGTACACTATAGGGCACAACCAATTGATAATAACTAATAAGACTAGGATAGGTTTTCATTTTATAAAGGTTTGGTCGTAAAATAGCAACTTATTTTTCAAATGTACTGAGTTAGTATGTGTATTATTTTTTGTTTCACTTAATGTAACGTACTTTTGTGTTTTATTCCATTCTACTACGTGATGATAACGTGGCATACCAGAAAGTCTGACACGTATCACCATTTATAAGGTGACACGTCATCGTCACGTACTAGAATGAAACAAAACATGAAAGTACATTATATTAAGTGGAACAAAAAATAGCACATGTACTAACTCGGTACATTTAAAAAAGTATGTTGATATTTTACGACCAAAACCCTTTTATAAAAGAATTCAAGATAAACCGATTGTTTATCATGTCTACCTTTTGCATGAGTAAACAACAACAACAAACACGACTGTTTGAAACATTAAGACTTGAATGTCATATCGCAAATGAAAGAGACCGTTAACAACAATTTTAGGTAAGTCCAAAATAGGTAAATGAAGCTCCAAAACCGAGTCACATAGTCGATATCTCGCTCGAGTCTAAGCGACCATTGTTAAAGGATACACTTGTTATACATAAATGAATCAATTTAACATAAAACAAATTTTTTATTATTTTATATTGTGTTTGTTAATTATAGTGCGAGTTTTAATCAATTATATCGATCATATATATCAATAGTTATAGTTATATGAAAAAAAGTAAAGAATAACATCAAATTTTCGCCTATCACTATATTGATTGTTAGACACTTTTAGATCACCTAACAGCAAACATAATGATAGGAGAAAACTTGTTTCTAATCTTCACACATATGGTTTGCATACATTGTGCAATATATTCTAGCATAGTTTCTTTTATTCTACCAATGTGGGATTCAAATTTGTCAAGGGTTTCATGAAACATACCTTGATCATCAAAGTCACACGACACTCGTACAAACTACAAAATGTTATTGTTACTAATACTTGAAACATCAATATAATTCCACTTCACTTGCATATAGACGCCAATACAAGATGAGTGTTAGCTTATGAGTTAACCATTCGCTTACAAGAATGAAGCAATCGCTAAATTATCCACAAGTAAAATATCACTTTTCTTCCAAGGTATAACGATTAATCATTTCTCCATTATCTTGACTCAATCATATATACGCCACGTGAGCAAGTAATGGCTTAAGTCTCTAATGGTGTTCTTGAAAAAAAATATAATGATAATTGTAAAGAAAAATAAAAATGCTTGTTGAAAAGAGTATATCACAACCTCAAGTACTTGCATATAATCCTCTGTTTCTCACTCGTTGAATATAGTTTTATTGTTGGTCTCAAAAGTATAGAGTATATTTTTAGAATCAAATTGTATGGTGCACTACCAATTTAGTAAAGGTTTTTCTAACTTGCTTTATTGGCACATGATAAGAAGGCATGGACTCATTAAAAAGTATAAAAATGACTTAAGGACTAACTGAAATGTACTTTTAGTGGGTCTATAAGTTAATTTTTTTTTTTTTTTTTTTTCACTTTTTGTGAGTCTCTACCCTTTTATCTTATGTTCTTAGGACATAAGTTTAAAAATCCATTTAATAATAATACTTGATTAAATGCTCAACATGATAAAAGGATTTGAGAAAACAGATGTTTAATAAGTTACTAATGACTAATATTTACTTAAAAGAAAAAGACTCAAATTTTGTAATGTAAAAGTTGGACTTTATTTTAAGAAAAGTTTATAGATTTCGTTAACTATTAATATGTAAATTCTTTTGCAAGCATGTAAGACAAATGATGCTTACATCATGAGGTGTAAATAGGTCGAGAGCGCCGGTCCAAACCGAACCGAACCGACCCGAATCGACAAAACCGAAAACCGAAAGCCATAAAAAACCTAAACCGAAATCGAACCGAATATGGTCGGGTCGGTTCGGTTTAGTGTCGGGTCCGTCGGTTCGGTTCGGTTTACGTGTGTTTGTGCATGTTTTTGTCGGTTTTGGGTCGGCCCGAACCGAAACCGAAAATCATAAAAAACCAAAACCAAAACCGAAAAGTTGTCGGGTCGGTTCGGTTTTTTTCAGTTCGGTCGGTTTTGTCAGTCCGGTTCGGTTTTAAACCTTGCATGCTCAGCCCTAGGAGTAAACGTCTGTGGGTGAGAAAAACCGAAAAGATTGAATAAACCAAAACCAAAACCGAACCGAAAAGTAATAAGAGTAACTACTAAATCTCTTTTGTATACCCCACATCCCAAAGCTTATGAATGCAACTATGCAAGTTAAAAATAGAAATGTTATTAGTTAGTTAAAGGGTTTTTTTTTTTTTTTTTTTCTCTAAGTGATCGAAAATCTTTACTTGTGATTAAATTATATGGTACACTATAGGGCACAACCAATTGATAATAACTAATAAGACTAGGATAGGTTTTCATTTTTATAAAGGGTTTGGTCGTAAAATAGCAACTTATTTTTTCAAATGTACCGAAGTTAGTATGTATTATTTTTGTTTCACAACGTAACGCATTTTATGTTTTATTCCATTCTACTACGTGATGATAACGTGACATACCGAAAGTCGACACGTGTCACAATTTATAAGGTGACACGTCATCGTCACGTACTAGAATGAAACAAAACATGAAAGTACATTATATTAAGAGGTCCGGGTACGGTGGCTATTGGCTTGAGCCATAGTCGACCGCACGAGCTTTTGACGCGACGAACCATACCGACGCTGGCCGGTAGGTCCGCGCTGTGGCTACCAACTCACGCCAAGCAATTTTTTTCTTTTTTTGTTTGTTTCTTTTGTTTGTGTTTGTGTTTGTGATGTTTTGTGTTTGTGTGATGATACTGTGACAGTGTGATGGGTTTTTTTTTTTTTTTCGTGTGTGTGTATGTGTTGCGGCACTTGAAGGAAGAAGACGACCTCTAAATATAGTAGTATGTGGTAAATGCAAAAGTTGTTTGGATATATGGTAGGAAGTTGCCGGAAGTTTCTTAAAAATTCACCGTAGCTCACTAGCTTGTAGTTAACTAAAAATTTCGCACGTATTTTCTCAAAACACTTTTATCTTTCATTTCTTTACAAATTAGCCCACATTATTCTAATCATACTTTAGGCAATACACTTAATTTCGAAAATTTCATAACCCAACATCCTAGCTTACGCCGAAGTTATATAATATTTACATAAAACTTTGTACCAAATATTTATCTATATTGTTTTATTTAAAATGATAAAGAAAAATAAATCCAACGGCACCACAAAACATGGTGTTATGCTAGGAGGAGGTTTGGTGCCATAGCCAAAAGTGGTGTCATGAGAAAAAGTGTTGAGGTGTCATCACTTTTTCCTATAGCACCACCGACCAAGCACCAAACGATACCTAGCGCCTAAGTGGAACAAAAAATAGCACATGTACTAACTCGGTACATTTAAAAAGTATGTTGATATTTTACGACCAAAACCCTTTTATAAAAGAATTCAAGATAAACCGATTGTTTATCATGTCTACCTTTTGCATGAGTAAACAACAACAACAAACACTACTGTTTGAAACATTAGGACTTGAATGTCATATCGCATGCGAATGAAAGAGACCGTTAACAACAATTTTAGGTAAGTCCAAAATAGGTAAATGAAGCTCCAAAACCGAGTCACATAGTCGATATCTCGCTCACCTAAGCGACCATTGTTAAAGGATACACTTGTTATACATAAATGAATCAATTTAACATAAAACAAAATTTTTTATTATTTTATATTGTGTTTGTTTATTATAGTGCGAGTTTTAATCAATTATATCGATCATATATATCAATAGTTATAGTTATATGAAAAAGTAAAGAATAACATCAAATTTTCGCCTATCACTATATTGATTGTTAGACACTTTTAGATCACCTAACGGCAAACATAATGATAGGAGAAAACTTGTTTCTAATCTTCACACATATGGTTTGCATACATTGTGCAATATATTCTAGCATAGTTTCTTTTATTCTACCAATGTGGGATTCAAATTTGTCAAGGGTTTCATGAAACATACCTTGATCATCAAAGTCACACGACACTCGTACAAACTACAAAATGTTATTGTTACTAATACTTGAAACATCAATATAATTCCACTTCACTTGCATATAGACGTCAATACAAGATGAGTGTTAGCTTGCGAGTTAACCATTCGCTTACAAGAATGAAGCATCGCTAAATTATCCACAAGTAAAATATCACTTTTCTTCCAAGGTATAACGATTAATCATTTCTCCATTATCTTGACTCAATCATATATACCACGTGAGCAAGTAATGGCTTAAGTCTCTAATGGTGTTCTTGAAAAAATATAATGATAATTGTAAAGAAAAATAAAATGCTTGTTGAAAAGAGTATATCACAACCTCAAGTACTTGCATATAATCCTCTGTTTCTCACTCGTTGAATCTAGTTTTATTAAGCTGGTCTCAAAAGTATAGAGTATATTTTTTAGAATCAAATTGTATGGTGCACTACCAATTTAGTAAAGGTTTTTCTAACTTGCGCTTATTGGCACATGATAAGAAGGCATGGACTCACAAAAAAAGTATAAAAAATGACTTAAGGACTAACTGAAATGTACTTTTTAGTGGGTCTATAAGTTAATTTTTTTTATTTTTTTTTTCACTTTTTTGTGAGTCTCTACCCTTTTTATCTTATGTTCTTAGGGCATAAGTTTAAAAAATCCATTTAATAATAACTTGATTAAGTGCTCAACATGATAAAAGGATTTGAGAAAAACAGGATGTTTAATAAGTTACTAATGACTAATATTTACTTAAAAGAAAAAAGACTCAAATTTTGTAACAGAAAAGTTGGACTTTATTTTAAGAAAAAGTTTATAGATTTTGTTAACTATTAATATGTAAATTCTTTTGCAAGCATGTAAGACAAATGATGCTTACATCATGAGGTGTAAATAGAAAAGCGTCGGTCCAAAACCGAACCGAACCGACCGAATCGACAAAACCGAAACCCATATAAAAACCTAAACCAAATCGAACCGAATATGGTCGGGTCGGTTCGGTTTAGTGTCGGGTCCGTCGGTTCGGTTCGGTTTACGTGTTTGTGCATGTTTTTGTCGGTTTGGGTCGGCCCGAACCGAAAACCGAAAATCATAAAACCAAAACCAAAACCGAAAAGTTGTCGGTCGGTTCGGTTTTTTCATTCGGTCGGTTTTGTCATCCGGTTCGGTTTAAACCTTGCATGCTCACCCTAGGTGTAAACGCTGCTGTGGTGAGAAAACCGAAAAGATTGAATAAACCAAAACCAAAACCGAACCGAAAAGTAATAAGAGTAACTACTAAATATCTTTGTATACCCACATCCCAAAGCTTATGAATGCAACTATGCAAGTTCAAAATAGAAATGTTATTAGTTAGTTAAAGGGTTTTTTTTTTTTTTTTTTCTCTAAGTGATCGAAAATCTTTACTTGTGATCAAATTATATGGTACACTATAGGGCACAACCAATTGATAATAACTAATAAGACTAGGATAGGTTTTCATTTTTATAAAGGGTTTGGTCGTAAAATAGCAACTTATTTTTTCAAATGTACTGAGTTAGTATGTGTATTATTTTTGTTTCACTTAATGTAACGTACTTTTATGTTTTATTCCATTCTACTACGTGATGATAACGTGGCATACCAGAAAGTCTGACACGTGTCACCATTTATAAGGTGACACGTCATCGTCACGTACTAGAATGAAACAAAACATGAAAGTACATTATATTAAGTGGAACGAAAAATAGCACATGTACTAACTCGGTACATTTAAAAAAGTATGTTGATATTTTACGACCAAAACCCTTTTATAAAAGAATTCAAGATAAACCGATTGTTTATCATGTCTACCTTTTGCATGAGTAAACAAATAACAACAAACACGGCTGTTTGAAACATTAGGACTTGAATGTCATATCGTGCGAATGAAAGAGACCGTTAACAACAATTTTAGGTAAGTCCAAAATAGGTAAATGAAGCTCCAAAACTGAGTCACATAGTCGATATCTCGTTCAGTCTAAGCGACCATTGTTAAAGGATACACTTGTTATACATAAATGAATCAATTTAACATAAAAACAAAATTTTTTTATTATTTTATATTGTGTTTGTTTATTATAGTGCGAGTTTTAATCAATTATATCGATCATATATATCAATAGTTATAGTTATATGAAAAAAGTAAAGAATAACATCAAATTTTCGCCTATCACTATATTGATTGTTAGACACTTTTAGATCACCTAACAACAAACATAATGATAGAGAAAACTTGTTTCTAATCTTCACACATATGGTTTGCATACATTGTGCAATATATTCTAGCATAGTTTCTTTTATTCTACCAATGTGGGATTCAAATTTGTCAAGGGTTTCATGAAACATACCTTGATCATCAAAGTCACACGACACTCGTACAAACTACAAAATGTTATTGTTACTAATACTTGAAACATCAATATAATTCCACTTCACTTGCATATAGACGTCAATACAAGATGAGTGTTAGCTTGCGAGTTAACCATTCGTTTACAAGAATGAAGCACTGCTAAATTATCCACAAGTAAAATATCACTTTTCTTCCAAGGTATAACGATTAATCATTTCTCCATTATCTTGACTCAATCATATATACGCCACGTGAGCAAGTAATGGCTTAAGTCTCTAATGGTGTTCTTGAAAAAAAATATAATGATAATTGTAAAGAAAAATAAAAATGCTTGTTGAAAAGAGTATATCACAACCTCAAGTACTTGCATATAATCCTCTGTTTCTCACTCGTTGAATCTAGTTTTATTAAGCTGGTCTCAAAAGTATAGAGTATATTTTTTAGAATCAAATTGTATGGTGCACTACCAATTTAGTAAAGGTTTTTCTAACTTGCGCTTATTGGCACATGATAAGAAGGCATGGACTCACAAAAAAAGTATAAAAAATGACTTAAGGACTAACTGAAAGGTACTTTTTAGTGGGTCTATAAGTTAATTTTTTTTTTTTTTTCACTTTTTTGTGAGTCTCTACCCTTTTTATCTTATGTTCTTAGGGCATAAGTTTAAAAATCCATTTAATAATAATACTTGATTAAGTGCTCAACATGATAAAAGGATTTGAGAAAACAGGATGTTTAATAAGTTACTAATGACTAATATTTACTTAAAAGAAAAAAGACTCAAATTTTGTAATGAAAAGTTGGACTTTATTTTAAGAAAAGTTTATGCATTTCGTTAACTATTAATATGTAAATTCTTTTGCAAGCATGTAAGACAAGTGATGCTTACATCATGAAGTGTAAAGTGCATGTTTTTGTCGGTTTTGGTCGGCCGAACCGAACCGAAACCGAAAATCATAAAACCAAAACCGGAACCGAAAGGTTGTCGGGTCGGATTCGGATTTTTCGATTCGGTCTGTTTGTCATCCGGTTCGGTTTTAAACCTTGCATGCTCACCCCTAGGTGTAAGCGTCAAGGAGGGTGAGAAAAAAACCGAAAAGATTGAATAAACCAAAAACCTAAACCGAACCGAAAAGTAATAAGAGTAACTACTAAATATCTTTTGTATACCCCACATCCCAAAGCTTATGAATGCAACTATGCAAGTTCAAAAATAGAAATGATATTAGTTAGTTAAAGGGTTTTTTTTTTTTTCTCTAAGTGATCGAAAATCTTTACTTGTGATCAAATTATATGGTACACTATAGGCACAACCAATTGATAATAACTAATAAGACTAGGATAGGTTTTCATTTTTATAAAGGGTTTGGTCGTAAAATAGCAACTTATTTTTTCAAATGTACTGAGTTAGTATGTGTATTATTTTTTGTTTCACTTAATGTAACGTACTTTTATGTTTTATTCCATTCTACTACGTGATGATAACGTGGCATACCAGAAAGTCTGACACGTGTCACCATTTATAAGGTGACACGTCATCGTCACGTACTAGAATGAAACAAAACATGAAAGTACATTATATTAAGTGGAACAAAAATAAGACATGTCTAACTAGACATTAAAAAGTATGTTGATATTTTACGACCAAAACCCTTTTATAAAAGAATTCAAGATAAACCGATTGTTTATCATGTCTACCTTTTGCATGAGTAAACAAATAACAACAAACACGGCTGTTTGAAACATTAGGACTTGAATGTCACATCGTGCGAATGAAAGAGACCGTTAACAACAATTTTAGGTAAGTCCAAAATAGGTAAATGAAGCTCCAAAACTGAGTCACATAGTCGATATCTCGTTCAGTCTGAGCGACCATTGTTAAAGGATACACTTGTTATACATAAATGAATCAATTTAACATAAAAACAATATTTTTTTATTATTTTAATTTGTGTTTGTTTATTATATTGCGAGTTTTAATCAATTATATCGATCATATATATCAATAGTTATAGTTATATGAAAAAGTAAAGAATAACATCAAATTTTAGCCTATCACTATATTCATCGTTAGACACTTTTAGATCACCTAACGACAAACATAATGATAGGAGAAAACTTGTTTCTAATCTTCACACATATGGTTTGCATACATTGTGCAATATATTCTAGCATAGTTTCTTTTATTCTACCAATGTGGGATTCAAATTTGTCAAGGGTTTCATGAAACATACCTTGATCATCAAAGTCACACGACACTCGTACAAACTACAAAATGTTATTGTTACAAATACTTGAAACATCAATATAATTCCATTTCACTTGCATATAGACGTCAATACAAGATGAGTGTTAGCTTGCGAGTTAACCATTCGTTTACAAGAATGAAGCACTACTAAATTATCCACAAGTAAAATATCACTTTTCTTCCAAGGTATAACGATTAATCATTTCTCCATTATCTTGACTCAATCATATAGACGCCACCGTGAGCAAGTAATGGCTTAAGTCTCTAATGGTGTTCTTGAAAAAAATATAATGATAATTGTAAAGAAAAATAAAATGCTTGTTGAAAGAGTATATCACAACCTCAAGTACTTGCATATAATCCTCTGCTTTCACTCGTTGAATCTAGTTTTATTGTCGTGATCGAAAAGTATAGAGTATATTTTTAGAATCAAATTGTATGGTGCACTACCAATTTAGTAAAGGTTTTTCTAACTTGCGCTTATTGGCACATGATAAGAAGGCATGGACTCATAAAAAGTATAAAAAATGACTTAAGGACTAACTGAAAGGTACTCCCTCCGTCCCAAAATTATAGTCCCCTTTTGACTTTTTCGGTCTTTCTTTTACAACTTTGACCTTAAATATTTTTATTTGTGTTATATAATACTTGATGCAAAATATATGAATGGATTGGGCTTTTAATGTATTTTCAAGTGTTATAATTTTCATCAACTATTGTATAACATAAACAAAAATATTTAAGGTCAAAGTTGAAAAGTAAACAAAAAAGTCAAACGACTATAATTTTAGACGGATGTAGATCTTTTAGTGGGTCTATAAGTTAATTTTTTTTTTTTTTTTCACTTTTTTGTGAGTCTCTACCCTTTTTATCTTATGTTCTTAGGGCACAAGTTTAAAAAATTCATTTAATAATAATACTTGATTAAGTGCTCAACATGATAAAAGGATTTGAGAAAAACAGGATGTTTAATAAGTTACTAATGACTAATATTTACTTAAAAGAAAAAAGACTCAAATTTTGTAACAGAAAAGTTGGACTTTATTTTAAGAAAAAGTTTATGCATTTCGTTAACTATTAATATGTAAATTCTTTTTGCAAGCATGTAAGACAAGTGATGCTTACATCATGAGGTGTAAATAGGGCTGAGCGTCGGTCCAAAACCGAACAGAATCGACCCGTATCGACAAAACCGAAAACCGAAAACCGAAAACCATAAAAAACCTAAACCGAAATCGAACCGAATATGATCGGGTCGGTTCGGTTTAGTGTCGGGTCCGTCGGTTCGGTTCGGTTTTACGTGTGTTTGTGCATGTTTTTGTCGGTTTTGGGTCGGCCCGAACCGAACCGAAACCGAAAATCATAAAAAACCAAAACCGGAACCGAAAGGTTGTCGGGTCGGTTCGGTTTTTTTCAGTTCGGTCGGTTTTGTCAGTCCGGTTCGGTTTTAAACCTTGCATGCTCAGCCCTAGGTGTAAACGTCAAGGAGGGGTGAGAAAAAAACCGAAAAGATTGAATAAACCAAAAACCAAAACCGAACCGAAAAGTAATAAGAGTAACTACTAAATATCTTTTGTATACCCCACATCCCAAAGCTTATGAATGCAACTATGCAAGTTCAAAAATAGAAATGTTATTAGTTAGTTAAAGGGTTTTTTTTTCTCTCTAAGTGATCGAAAATCTTTACTTGTGATCAAATTATATGGTACACTATAGGGCACAACCAATTGATAATAACTAATAAGACTAGGATAGGTTTTCATTTTATAAAGGGTTTGGTCGTAAAATAGAACTTATTTTTCAAATGTCTTGAGTTAGTATGTGTATTGTTTTTGTTTCACTTAATGTAACGTACTTTTATGTTTTATTCCATTCTACTACGTGATGATAACGTGGCATACCAGAAAGTCTGACACGTGTCACCATTTATAAGGTGACACGTGACGAGAGTCTAAACAGGCACCTAGATAAGTCAATTCTTACATGGGGGATCCGACTCAAGATATCTTTAGGGGCTGCAAAAGGGCTAAATCACATTCATTCTCGAACAGTCCATGGAGACATAAAGAGCAGCAACATTTTACTAGATCATGACTGGAAAGCTTATATTTCAGATTTTATTATAGCTGAATGGAACATTAGGCTATCTCGATCCAGAATACTCTTCAAGTGGTGCGACTGATAAAAAAGCAGATGTTTATTCATTTGGTGTCGTTTTGTTCGAAATATTATCAGGGAAACTGGCAATTGAAAAGGCGAAAAGTATTTTCACCACACACTTCGTCAGATCATTAATGATGAACGGGAAAGGCATGCAGGAGATGGGGATGAAGATAAGAAAGTTGTGTTCCTTGCTTGGATGGCTGTACGCTGCTTTGAGGAGAATAAACTAGAAGCACTAATCTTTGATAATCTAATGGAACAAACTGACGCAAAGTCTATTGAGGTAGTTTCCAAAGTTGCTTACCAATGTTTGCATAAAGATCAAGAAAAACGTCCAACAATGGCTTTGGTTATACAGGAACTTGAGAAAGCCTTGAACATCCATGTAAGCTTTACAAAAACAGAAAAAAATATATGCACGCGTTAATATTGAAAGGTTATGTGTCCTGTTTGGGTCATTTTTATCGTATGTTTTTGAGTTGATACATGACAAGGGTAGCTTTATAAATTATCTATGATACTTATATAGAACTTTCACAAGGCATCGGATGGAATAGCTTGTTTTTGTTATGTTGATTAGTGAATGGATATGTCCATTACAGTCTTGAGTGTAATGTTTGTAATATTGTTTGGATGTTAATAATATATTTCACCCTTTTGCACCAAAAAAAAAAAAAAAAAAAAAAAAAAAACTTTCACCGTATCTCTTATATTTCTAGAGTTTAAAAGTTAACTAAATGCATGTAAATGTTATTCTTGTGACACACACAGGTATGGTGGGAATTTAAGCAAAAGCTGCCTAAAGATAATGAGAATATTATAAAGATGATAGAACAACGGGAGACTCAAGAATTCACAAAGAAGGATTTCTATTCCATTTTCTCTTCAGGAATCCGCCTTAACAATCAAAAAGTGGTGATTATATATCTTTGATAACTTCTGTTAGTTATATCTTTAAAATATCATAGCTGTACATTTGATTCTGTTTTATTTTTTTAATCTACAGTGGTTATCACTAAACAAGGATGGAAAAGCGAAAGAAATGATATCAGCTACAATATTCTCTTACGAGAAGTGTTGGTCTTCTAAGTGGAAAGTTTTAGAGAACTCTACGTCATCTTCTCTTCCATTTACCTCCAATTTCTTAAACTTTTTCACATTTTTTCAACAATTTTATTTTTGTTCATAAGAAATCATTTTTACAATTTCTGTGAAATTTTACCTGGTTCTCATCCTTATTTACAGACAGTATCGTCATCATATACTTACCAGCTAATATGTTAAAAATATGTACAGGTTTGGAACAGTAGCAAAGATATCTGATACTTCAAATCTCAAAATCCCAATCAAAATAAAAACGCAGTTTTTATCATTGGGGGTCATATATGGAGCTTACCTGGTGTTCAAATTCTGTGATCCAAAAATGGTTTCAAGTAAACTATATGTGAATTTAAGATACATGCAGAACAGCTAGTGGAACGTTAAATTCATTTATTGCAGAGCGGACGGATGGTGACTGGATGATGATTGAACTGTGCCACTTTAGGAATCATGATCAAATTATTGATTTTGAGGTTCGACTGAAGAGATTTTGCGGGCATCCTTGTGGCAATGGTCCCATCTTTATAGATGGCATCGAGTTTCGACCCATTAATAATAGTAAGCCCAAACAGCATACATATGTACATGTACATGCATATTGTTTTTAGATAGTTCATATTGTTTTTAGATAGCTCATAACAAAAATGATACATTTAAAGTTTCCATGTGAACCTTTGCTTAAGGAGGCTCATTTCTATGATAATACTTCCACAATAGCTATTTATATGTATAGAAGTTATCTTCCATCTTTTATAACGAAACATGCATACTCACTTTCTACATTGGCATATGGTCATCCGAATTTACAGGTGGATCATGAAGAGAGTGTGGAAAGATCAATAAATGTAGACACGAGCGTTAACTGGGAACAACAATCGCCAAGCGACTTTCAAGAAATAATGAAGAGGTCCCAGTATGATGTGCTAGCTATGAACAAACCTGAACTTTACGAGCTTCTTATAAATGGAGTCCTCATTGACAATGAGGAAAAGGTTTTTTTTCCTAGATTTCTGTTTGTATTTTACATATTGTATTATTTGGTACTCACTGTGTTAGACATTCACAAATTTGGTACTCGATAATGAACAGCTCTTTTCGCTAAGCAAAGTGAACTGCAAGAAATGCTATATGCTGCCAGCAAAGGCGGTAATAAAAAAATTTCCATATGCAAAATTTAATAAATGCCCATCTTTAACAATGTCTAGGTTCGTATGGTAGTTTAGTGTCGTAAATTTATACTATAGTTTATATGCTGGATACACACACATATGATTCAACTAACTTTATCGCACTATTATTTATGAATGCAGATTTGAAGAGGTCTTTGAGCTTCAACGCCACCAAGCATTTAGTATCAAATGCAACATTGAAATTCAAATGTTGTCCCCAGATACAGCCTATGCATGTTATCTTGTGTTCCAACTTCCAGAAAACAGCGTGGGACTCAAGTGTCCGGTGAAAGCACGGGATCTACTCAACAAGGATAACAAAGAAAGCACAATTATTTATCTTAAAGCCCCAGAACCCCGTTGATTTATACAGAGATGAGAGAGTTCCAGATTGCAGAGAAGATGGCTGGATGGAGGTTAGGGTCTGGGAATTTGTCTATAATAATAACGACATTAAGGACATTCCCATGGAACTGAAACTGGCATGTCTTGGAGGAACTATGCTGGGCCTAACCGTATGTGGCATCGAGTTTCGGCCATTATAGAACATAAGACTGAATCATTTGTGGAAATTGAGATTTTATTTCAACTTCAGCATGTAAAGTGTTGGGAATGACTAATGAGATCGGCAAATTGAGATGTTGTATCTAATTAATGTCACCACTTTAAGTTATATAATTAATGTATATTGAATTTACCAAAAGATGTTAAAAGCTTTGATGCTTGTATTTACATTTAACAAAAACCCCATAGATTAGTCGGTTAAAGTTCGAAACCATGTCTAAAAGGCATTACGGAAAAGCCAAAACCACTGTTATAAATTAACAAGCTGCTGCTTTATCTAATCCTATTCATCCAGAATTCCAGATACTCTTTGGATTTTTAAATCAATCTATTGTCACAGATAGCAAGCATAGACTCCAATTGTACCCGTCGACACAAATAACACGTATGAAGCAATCAACATATACCCTAAGTATTAAATACCCAATACAAGTTCTGTATTTTCCAACTTCGTGAAGTAGAAAATCGAGAATAAATAAGGGTTAATGGCATGTAATAGCAACGTACTTTCCCATTTGTGTCATTATCAGATATGAACCAAAAAAAATACCACAATACCCATCCAACTTTCAAATTTTGTTTCATTATCAGATACGTACTTTCTCATTTGTTCAAATATCATATACGAACTTTAAAAAAAAATACCACAATACCCATCCAACTTTCAAATTTCTTTTCATTATCATACGCAAAGCGATGAGTCTTAAACATTGATAATGAAACAAAATTTGAAAGTTGGATGGGGATTGTTGTATTATTTTGGGTTCGTATTTGATAATGGTACAAATGGGAAAGTACGTTGCTATTACATGCTATTATCCCAATAAATAAAGGTATAAACAGCATGAAGGCATGAACCCATGGTCAGATAAGCATGCCAGCACAAATTCTAGTCTTCACTACATAAATGACAATGGCGTAACACAACTGTGTTTTTTCCAGAACAAAGAAAATGTGAACAAAAACTATGGAAACATAAGAGATGGTTTCAAAAGATTTTTTTTTTTTTCCTCTTCTTCATTAAGTGCCTTTTTAACAACTTGCAGACGGGCTGAGAATGAACACTTTAGTAACCTGGAACTAACAGATTCTAAAATAATCATACTTTCGAAACCCAAAAATAATACAAAAAATTTCAAAGACAAAAAACTTCTAAAATAATCATACTTTATAAACAATCTTCAAAACATACAATGAGTGAAGAATGCTATATCATTACCTGCTCTGAGAGGTACGGTCGTTGGCGATTCTTGTAAGTAGCTTGCTCTAGCTGTGGTCCCCATTTGTTACGATTTTAAAGTTACAAAACAATCATTAATATACACATAGTTATAAGTGCAAGAATTATCCTCAACTTGTTTAGTGTACTAATTTAAATTACTAATGATACAGGTTTTAAGAGTTTGCTTGTGATATACAAACATTCGCATATAAATTAAACAAGCACATAGTCGTAAATTCAAGAATTATCTTGTATTTGTTAGCATGATTTGTGCAACAATCACCATTATTCACCAAGCATACTAAGTGAAGGTGGGGATCCAGGGATTTTAAGCGTGTGGCACGAATTTTTTTATTTCAAGTTCTAACTACACTGAGTAAAAAGTACGATTTTTAAAAATCATATAGGTTAGCTGGGCTACCACGATTAATTTAACAACTAGGCATCAAACAAATAAGAATTAAATCACATTAAAATTAAGCTGAAAAGTATATGCCATCTAATAAACTCTATAAATATCTTATATTTTCAAATCGTAAACACACGAAAAAATCAAAATACCAGAATATAGCAGTGGTTTTCAGACTCTAGTTTGGGCCAAATGTAGTTTTCTTTTCTCTATTAAATGGGGCCGAAAGAAGTTTTCAGCTTTATAAATTGAACCATTCCCATCAGGCATTAACCAATTAGTAACATAACAATAAAATTAAATTAAAACTTACAACCTTATGAAAATTCACTACTTTACATATTAAAACCATATGTGGCACGTGCCACACCTAGCCCATGGCTAGGTCCGCCCCTGGTCGTCCGATTGATCACGGGAAATGAGCCAGTCACAACCCTAATAATTGACCCATAATCAAGTAAATACAGATACCTAAACTAGCTTACTGATTGGTGATTACTGACTGGTCCTTTAACTTAAATATGCTTGCTCCGCTAAACAAGCGAGCTTCTAGCAAAGTAAAACTATCCTTTTACCTTCGATTAGTGGAATCTAGTCATCTACCAATAGAGTTATTTAGTCTTTGTGTCATATTACATTATTGTTGTCTCTTCAAGTACTTTTAGTCAAACAGTTTTAGTTTTTTTTCTACTCTCTAGATACACCGATTTCTAAGTTCACTAACTCCACCTAGTTTATTAAACAATTTTATAACAAAACAGTTATGATTATCTGTAAGCTCCAACTACACCTACTTTAGTCAAACACTTGATACGACTAATGGTTACAGTTGTTTCCAAGCTCTATAAACTACACATAAATTTGTGAAGCACATTTATACGACAAACATTTATATGTACTCTCATTTCGAACCTCTAACTACACATAAAAATTTCAATATCACACAATTAATAAAATTAACGAATAACTACAATTTTTGGTTAAGCATAATCGAATAATTTCAAAAACATTTGATGAATAAATAATATCAATTGTAATACCCTTTAGTACTAGCATGCATTTATTATGAATGATCCACCACACAAGTACTCCTTATACTTATTATTAGTAGGATAATGTCTCTTTACTTGTTTGAAAATTCAAAAATTCATTCTGTTACCTACAGGCTACAACTACCCACCCATAAATATTGAATACATGAATAAAGATTAACATTATGTGACATGACCCTGCGGGGATTCATTTATTTACTCACCAACCGTTCTGAATCTGCATTCACTTCACTTGATAGCTAGATAATGCTTCTTCAACTATACTTTGGACTAAAATCACACTACTACTGTTTTCTTTCTTCCTATACCTGATGTTATATTTACTACTATCCGAGAACCCAAATATTTTGCGATTTTTATATCATTTTCTTAAGGTCAAACACTTTTAATTATACTGAGTTAAAACCAAGGAGGTAGCCCGGTTAAGGGTTCAAGTTATGGTATTTGTGAAACTTCAGATCTTGCTTCTAATGTGTTGATTACATGTAAACAAAAATTTCTTCTTTCTTATCTTTTAACCTTTTTTATTTGGGGGAATTGCATATATACCCACTAAAACATGAATATTTGCATATTTTCTCAAAACACAAGTTTTTAATGCATAATGTACAATGATATTTAAGCATATTTTGAGTATGTATATGCAAATAAGCAACTTTTAGTGGGTATATATGTGATTTCCCCTTTTTATTTTGTGTACGTAGTTAAGACGACGGATAGGCGGTTATGGTTTGGAAATTGAAATAAGCGTAGTTTTCGTTAATTTTGATTTGAGAAATGTTAGATCCACTCATAAAATTCACTCAAAAAAATCAACTCGTTGACGTGTCAGCGGGTGATTGATTTAATAAGAGAGAGGAGAAAGAAACTGCTACAAAATGCACCAATTACTCGTTAACACGTCAGCGAGTAGATTTTTTGTATAAATTTTGTGAGCGGGTCTAATATTGCTCTTTTGATTTAGTGTTTTTTGTTGATATAGCTAAGTTTATTAGGAGGGTGTTTGTTTAGGCATATAACTTATTTGACTCGGCCAAACATCCCCTTACACCAATTTTCTTATGGTAATTCGCTAATAACATGCAAAAAGAAGATCAAATTATATGTTGACGTTTTTTAAGTATCTTTTTTTAGGTGATGACACTAATAATGCTTGAGGATAGAGCTTTCTAGATAGCCATAGCAAGACCTAAGACTTACCCCAAGGTCATTTCCTTTGGCTAAATTTCTGTAGAGACTATGCTGTTATTTGATGTATTTGGGATTTCTAGACATGTATCATCCTGAGCCTTCGGGAGATTTTATGTATGACCTATAAATATGTTGTCGTGGTTTTGACTAGTCACGACACAAATTTTCACTATGTGTCGGATGACGTCATGGCACATTGTATGAATTCATTTAGTATTCTCTATATGTGTACCAATGTGTAATGACGATCCCTCTTCGTCACACCTCGTGTTTTCGCATTAGACGGGGTGTGAAAGTTATGAGTTTTAAATGAAAGAAAAATAAAAAGAATAGAAAAGGGAAAGAAAAAGAAAAGTAAATAAAGTGTTTGATATGTTTTTGAGATAAATGAAATTAAAAATAAATTAATCATAAATCATGTTATTAAATTGGAGGAAAAAAATTAACTTGTTCAGAATACATATATACCTTTTAGTTGTTAGTGTCAAATTTTTTAAAAACGACATATTAGTCTTTACACAACATATCTTCCTCTCTACATATTGTTCTTCTCTTAAAAAAAACTAAAGAACACAAAAAAACATTCTATTTTTTCCCTTTTCCCTTAAATTTTAATGCAAGAACACAATGTTAATGTTTATTAAAGTACTCGGTGATGGGGTGACCACACTGGAGGTTTGGAACCCTGACTACAGTGTTGCGCGTCTAGCAGGAAAAGAGGTTGTACGTGAAAAGGTACTCGGACTAAAGTGCTATTTCTTGGCCATTGGACCAGCAAGGGTGACAACACGTTATTCGTCAGCCATCTAAACGTCATCTCATCACTCTACCAATAACACATCAATAACTAAAACACTCTCCTTAACAAAAAAAACCAATAACACTTTTTAGGTCTCACAAAATGCCTTATCAAAAATACGTATCACTCAAAAGAGAGAGAAAAAAAAAGAACGAATGGGACGAAATGACGAATGGCACCAGCCATTGCAACCACTAATTTACAAATAACACACGAATGGCACCAAAAGCGGTACTATAACACGTTATTCGTCTGCTGTTGATACATTTGACGGACAAAACACATTTGGCGGACAAAACACTCCCCCTACCGAGCTCTTTTATACTAAAAGTAATAAGACACAAAAAAAATCACCCTTACACCGTCACATTAGCTTTCTCTCTCCTCAAACATCACCTAGATCAAACACTCGTAGTAAGGTGACCGCACACATAACTAAAAACATACCCCACAAAATTAAATTAAACAAAAAACTACACACAAACTAAACATTTCGTTTGGTCTAGTGATGGACCGAATGAATTTGGTTTTTGAGGGGTGGACTCTTATTTCTATCGCCCTTAAAGAAAGAAAAGAAATCATATACTAAAAAATAAATAGTCTTTAATTTCAAAAATCATATATAAAGTATGATAAAAAATCTTTGATTTCAAAAAGTGAGACAATACTAATAATAATGGCAGTAATGTAAAGTTGGTGTAAATTACTCAAAAATGGGGTCACCACGTCTCAGAAAAGTAATGCCATTTTTGACTATCATTTTTCAACCACTATTATTAATGTGGTGCAGTTCAAACCAAGGTTTTAAGATCGGGATCTTATCTAAAATCGTTTTTGTCTTTACAAGATCGTGATCGTAAGATTGAATCGAGATTCTAAGATCCTACAATAATGTCATTTTTTTAGTAATTTTTATAATATTCGAATCTACAAATTATTATATATTATAAACATGAAATTATATGAATGTTTCATGAAAATGTTGTCCTATATTATGAATATGGAATGTTTAATAAGAATCACATGTTGTTTTTAAATTATATAAAACATAAACCATGAATTTGTAGTTTTACCTTGTGGTTCGAGAAAAGTGAGATCGGATCGGGTGGATCTTAAGATCTTATGGTTAAGATCGGGATCATATAAGATCTTAAGCATAAGATCAACGAGGATCCGGATCGCTTTTTTTGTGTAGAATCATAAAATCGTAAGATTCAAGATGAGGATCCGAATCTTAATAACTATGGTTCAAACCAATAAGTCGGAAGAAATTAAGTAAGAGATATATTAGGGACCTACATGATGTGATATAAGAGGTTTGGTCAAAAATTCCGTTTGTCTTTTCTTTTTCTATACAACACATTATGTTCATATTGTGCAGTTTTAAGCGTTTGTTTATTAAATTTTATATTTTATGTTCGACTTTCAGATTTATATTTTTAATGTAAACAAAATTATAAAAATAAAAATAAAATAAAAATAAAATAATAAGAAAGACACAAAACCAAAGGAGGGTCCCCTTGTAAAAAAAAAAAAAATATATATATATATATATATATATATATATATATATATATATATATATATATATATATATATATATATATATATATATATATATATATATATATATATATATATATATATATATATATATATATATATATATATATATATATATATATATATATATATATATATATATATATATATATATATATATATATATATATATATATATATATATATATATATATATATATATATATATATATATATATATATATATATATATATATATATATATATATATATATATATATATATATATATATATATATATATATATATATATATATATATATATATATATATATATATATATATATATATATATATATATATATATATATATATATATATATATATATATATATATATATATATATATATATATATATATATATATATATATATATATATATATATATATATATATATATATATATATATATATATATATATATATATATATATCAACCGTGACCCAACGGTGATGATAGAGTGGTGTTTAGAATGGATAAAATTTTGTGCTAGGAACATGATGAAGTAACGACGGACGAAGTTTCTAAAGAACTGCCAGCAAATGTTTCTGATAATGCTAACGATAACTTTCCCCCTTCATATTTTGGTCATTTGCAGGATACTAAATCAAGTGATGAGGACAATAGCGTTGAATCTTCCCGGGAGGAAGATGACGAAGTTCGAACTTCTCCAAGGGTGTCCAATAAAGGGTATTACTATAGTAGCGGAAAGCTTCATTGTTGCGCCTGACTACTTCTATGATGGGGTTCTAAGTTAACTTTGCCAACGTGTTCCCCGTTCCTCAAGCAGCTGCAAATGGGGTGGTCGGTTTTGTGAAGCGAATAAAGAAGGAGGAAAAAGTTTGGTGGTGTTTCGAGGAAGAAAAACTTCAATGACTGGTATCGCTCTCTGAGAATTGTCTGTAGAGTGGCTGATAAACTGGATTATTTGTATAAGGCCTGCCCTGCTGAACCAGAAGCTAACGCCTCTGATGAGGAAAAAGGCGGCGTGGAAAGTTGAATACAAGCGTCATAATGAAGTGGCTGATAAGGTTTTAAAAGGTACCATTTTGAGGGGTCGTTTAAGTCCTTATTTGATCACTTTGTATCCGTTATTGCTTAATATCGTTCCTTTTCACTTTTAGGTCTCGTGAAGGCAAAATGATGGAATGGCACTTATTTGGACGAAAAGCGCGAATATATGAAGAAAATGGCCAAAGTCGAAATCGAGACACTCACAGATTCTTTGAAAGTAGAAAGCGGCGGCGTCGGGTGCTACATTGTGACGCCGTCCCAAAATTATTAATGACGATCTGGTCTCAAAACTCGTATTTTCAAGTGACGTCCGGTTGTGGAAGAGTAGGCCGTCGCTACTCGGGCGGCCTAGATGCAATCCAGACGACGTCGAAGTCGAAGAGGACGGCCACGGACATAAGGTGGCGACGTCGTAAGGTTAACGTGGCAAGACGAAACCCTAATGGCGGCGACACGACGGCGTCACTAAACATAAGGTGGCGTCGCAATTGTAATCTTATATATAGAATCCGAATTTTTCGGTCTTTGTGGAGAGTCTTTGGAGTAAAACCTAAAACCGAACCTAAGGTGTCTTATACGGTATTTTAGGGTTTTAAACCCTATCTTACACCAAGATAAGTCTTTACTTCATTAATTCAATTATGTCTTTGATTATTTGTGTGTATGCTTGCATGTTCTCCATGTCCGGCTAATTTATTTGTGTGTTTGCTTAGGAAGTATGAAACTTAATTATTAAATATTGATTGGTTGTTTCTTATCTTAGTTGATTAATGATCTAGTAATGCGATAGGTCATTCGTTGTGTACTTAATGTGATTCATCTTTGTGAACCTTAGAGTATAATTACACGAGTAATTGTAGGCTAAACCATCCAAAGAGCGCTTAGAGTAGAGTCATAATCTACAGTGGGTTTGTAGACAAGACCCTGGTAAGTTCAAGAAAGTTAGAGAAACGCACCCCACAACTTTAGAAACACAACGCAACTAGGAATAAGGCGTGACACTCAACCATCAATAGGAGATAATTAAGGAGTAATACAAACTAAGTAAACACATCTTAAACTATCATACTGAACACATTAATTAGACATAGACTCCCACAACCTTAGTTTAGATAATTAGATAATAGTAGAGTAATCGGTGAAATACCAACCCCAAATCCAATACCGAGATTCATTACCTTTCCATTTTCATAAAATATAAAAGATAAAAATAATCTTTCTCAACCTTAACCTTAACGTAGTAACTCGATGCGTGCCAACGATCAAGCTAAATCACTCAAGCCCGCCACTTGTGAATGGCGGACCGTAATCGACTTAAAACCGCTCAAGCACGAATGCAATGAAGATCGAGGAGAGTATAGAGTCTCCCGGTCATTATGTCCCGTGAGCTATGCAATGGATTATCAAGCGTAAAGTGATCGAGAAATTTGAGCGGAAAAGGATTTGATTATGATTATAACTACGGAAAAAGCCAACAAATTAAAACGGCTTAAATGCAAATTAAAGGAAATTAAAAAGATAAAATCTATTAAATAAACGCTATCACTATATTTAAAATGATGTTTTGTTTTATGTTTTTACAAAGCCGAAATAAAAACTACTGTGACGTCAAATAAAAGCGTGAAACTTACACAATATTAACCCTAAAAATATGAAAATGATATTTTTACAAACCTAATGATAAAAGAAAATATTTAGAAAAAGAAAATTATTTTTACAACTATTTAATTAATTATTATTAATTAAAACTATTTTAATTATTTAATAATTACCTAAAATACAAGAAAATAGGAAATAAAGCTAGAAAAATAAAATTATGAATTGGAAAAGTCTAAAATATCAAAATAGAATTTTCAAAACTATTTTATATTTTTCGATTATTTTGTATTTTTATGAATTAAAAACTATTAAAAACTAATTAAATTATTAAAAATTACAAAATAAACTATGAAAAATCTGGAAAATTACTTTTTACTTTTTATATTTATCTAAACCTAAGAAAAGTGAAAACTTATTTTTTTGAACCTTTTCTGAATTTTTTGTATTTAAAGCTAATTAAAAATGCTTAAAAACTAATTTAAATTAAGAAAAATAGCAAATCAACTTAGAAAAATCTGAAAATTTCAGGAAAACTCTAAAATTATATAAGGAAGCTAGGAAAATTGGAAAAACAGATGGTTATGTGGATGAATTAGGAACTGATGTGCAAGTGCTTATTATTAAGCACTCCAAATAAGCCAAATGAGCAAAATAAGCCACCAACAGATTACAGAAGTTCTAAACTGCTAAAATAACTAAAATGCAACTAAAAACAACAGGCCATAGCTACTGAATTACAAGATTAATGGATTTGGATTATTTGAGCTTATAAGCTTAGCAGGGTTCAGGCACTACTTTGGACCCAAGCACGAGTTACAAATGAAGCTAAAGCTGAAAACTATAAATTGGAACCTATCCTATACATGGTTGAGATCAAGTGCACCAAAACTCGGACCTTGGGAAGCTCTTATGAGCCACATGCAAGTCGCAGAGGCGAGAAAACTTCACTTATCTTTGAACATCATGTGAGCAGGAATTTTATGCCTAAAGAGAAGCTTGTTTGGAGCTTATAGAAAAATAACAAAAATCCACAAAAATGCTGATAAGTAAAGGTACCAGTTGAAGTTTTTAAAACACCAAGTTCCACTAGATTTGACCCAGAAATGAAACAATTAAAATCCTCTTAGTTGAGCTCAAATTCGCATTTTCAGATTTTGACTTTTAAGACAAAGATTAAATGTTGACTTTGGTGAGATTTAAGCTCACTTCAAGGACTGATTTTGATGTTATAGGATGAAATGAGACTATTGCAAGATACCTCTATGATTTTTAAACACAAAACAAGACTTTCATTTTCTAAAAATCCAACCGATTTGCTTATAAAACAGTTGACAAGAGATTTTGACTTATGATGTTTTGCAGGCATAAACTATGACCAATATGAGTTATTTAGAGCTAACAAACATGATCCAACAAGAAGCATACACTGAACAAACCTATGAGACAGATTTATCAGCAAATCCAAACACACCTTTATCTTACTGTTATGAAGATTAAAAGAGACAAACACTTTTCAAACTTGTATCAATGATCAAGATACATCTATATAACCTAAATACAGCTTATTGAACAGATTTTAACTAATTTTGACAAACAGTTATGCTATTGAACTAGATAACAACTTACAAAATGTCCTTTAGCCACTATGGCTTGAATTCAAGTAACCAGAGAACCAAAGTACTACTAACCTATCGAACCCCTACCCAGCTCAATATCAACCCAATTCCATGGTCGCTTCACCCATTGACCAAATCGCATCATATTTGCCCCGTTTGACTTTCTTTGACCAATGTCCCAACTTGCTAGAAACTAAAATATAAACATAGAAGCTATGTGAACTTACAAGCTTATTGAAGCCGAAATGAAATTTGTTTGAAGCTTGTACACAAGACTTGGACTTGAAAATTTGAAGCAGTGGACATAAACTGAGAATTGTAACAATAACTGAAATTGATGCTTGAAATGAGTTTTAATACACTTAAATACTTTAATTTAACACAAATTAACAAAAGATTACAAGTCTTATACTAAACTAAAGCTTTAAGATAAAAAACGACATTTTTGAGAAAATTAAAACTAAACTACTACTCTTTTGCTTCTTCTCTTGCTCCCTTTTTATATCCAATGTCTTTCTCTCTCTATTCTGATGAATTCCCACCTTTTTTCTCAGCCATTGGATGGCTTAAAGCAATCCTGGCCTTTGAATGGATTTTGGCGCCAAATCTGGATTTTAACAGTTGGGGTTGATATGGTGGGTAAGGGGTGCATTAATTGATCCTTGGAAGTTAGTTGAGGTGGAGGGGACATAGAAAGGAGATTGTGAGCTGGGTGGTTGCATTGGTGGCTGGGTATGGGAGTAGCAGAGACAAGGAGAGGAAAGGGGAAAGGGAAAGGGTGTGTTTGTTTGGTGGTTTTGACAGTGTTGGTTTTGACCACAAGTTTAATAATGAAGGGGTCAAAATAGATAAATGACAGGGTCCAAAATGGTTAGTGACAAGGACGAGGTAATAAAGGTTTAAAAACAAGGACTATTGTTGCCATTTACGAAAATCAAAGGACCTAATCGCCAATTCATCAAAAGTTGTTCAAAGGGCTGAAAATGACAAGCTTCAAAAGTACAGGACCAAACTTGACAACTTCCAATTTCGAGGGCCATTTCGCCAAATTTCAAACTTGAAGGACTAATTTTGTAATTTTCTCAAACTTTTGATATTTTCACCAAAGGACTAATTTTGACAAGTTATGATTTTAAAAGGACCTTTGGTGATTTTCTTTTGAAATTATGTGCTCGGGGACTATTTCGACAATTTTGAAACTTGGGGGCTGAAGCGCCAATTCGCAAACTTAGCTCATTTTTCATCGATTTTGAATATTTTGCATCTGAAACATATAAAATGCAATTTTGGAATATTTTCGGTATTTTGATGCATTGTGAGCATTTTAAACGTTTTGCGATTCGATTTAACAAAAATGATGAGTATTTACACACTCATCAATCCCCACTAAACTATTGCTAGTCCTAGCAATCTTTTGAAAAACTTAATGGATTTGAAACTCTTTACCAAAAGCCATTACTTGGAGTAGCCAAATGTTTCGAGTTCAAGTAAGAACCATGGTACACCGATAACCATGTGATTTTGAGCAAACCACCGACTTCCAATGATTTGATTTGTCTTTACGAGAAGCGTTTGCTCTGGACTAGCCAACTCTTAGATAAATTATCAATATTATCTTTGGTGAGTGATTACCAATTATGGTTTTCCTTTGCCTTTACACAACCATAATCTTGCGGGCTAGTGACTCTTCACTTTTAGGATATGGTGATTTGAATACCATACAATTTTGGGTAAATTGCAAGCCGTGTGGTTTGATATATCTTTACCAAGAGCCGTTTGCTCTGGATTAGCCAATCCTTTTGTCTTCTGAGACATGGCGGATCGATAACCAAATGAGTAAGTCTAAAACACACTCGAAAAAATATTTTTGGCCAAAAGCAGAATTGGGATAATTATATGATAAAATTCAGTGAGAATTCCCCAGCACTTAGAAATGAATATTGCCCTCAATATTCAAAGTGCAACTGTTATGCCGAAACAAAAACGTAAAGGGAAATACTACTACCATTATTTGAAAGGATATATATATTTTTTTTTTTTTTTTTTTGAAAACTTATATATATATATATAACATGTGGGGTAACCCCCACACTAGGGTGGTAGAAAGTAGAAAGAAGAAGCTAAACTGTCAAGTTTTGTCACACAAGCTAAGCCACTTGTGAATGGCTAACCGTAACAAACTTAAAGACAATTTCAGGAAATATGGGTGACAACCCATATGGCATCTCTTATTTTTGATTACCGAATCGCTAGCTTGACTCGATCCCGCATTCATTGGTTCATGGGGAAAGTTTGTAAGTCCGGACAACCACGGGGAATGTCCTCTCCAAAATAATGCTTCACTCGATGACCATTCACTTTAAAATTAGGACCATCGGGTTGAGATAACTCAATGGTACCATAAGGATAAACCTTAGCAATGGTAAATGGACCCGAGACCAACGGGACTTGAGCTTTCAGAAAATCTTCAATCTTGAATTGAAAAGAAGGACTCGATCACCAGCGTTGAAAACGCGGTTCTTGATTTTGAGTCATGAATCTTCTTTGTCTTTTGTTTATAGATCAAAGAGTTCTCGTAAGCTTGATCACGGAGTTCATTTAATTCATTCATTTGAACTTTCCGATGATCACCGGTATCTGAATATCAAAGTTAGCATGCTTCAAGGCCCAGTATGCCTTGTGCTCGAGCTCAACCGGTAGATGACATGCCTTCCGTACACCGGCTTGTATGGAGTGCACCGATGGGTGTTTTGTAAGTATGCACGGAGGCCCGAGTGCGTCATCTAGCTTATCCGACCAAGAGGCACGGTTTTGTAACCGTCCTCTCAAGAATTCTTTAATCCCGGTTAGAAACTTCCACTTGCCCACTTGTTTGTGGGTGGTGCGATGAGATGAGCGGTGAGTTACACCATACTTTTGCATGACTCTTTCAAATTGGTCATTGCGTAAATCGTACCACGATCGCGATTATGGCTCGTGGGTTCCAAACCTAACAAACAGAGATTTTAAGAATTTCACCACAACTCGGGCATCATTGGTAGGTAAAGCCTTAGCTTCAACCCATTTTGACAAGTAGTCAACGGCCACGAGTATGTATTTGTTACCATGGGAAGAAGGAAATGGCCCCATAAAGTCAATGCCCGGATGTCAAAAATCTCACACACTTGAATGGCGTTTTGCGGCATTTCATTTCTTTGTGAGATATTCCGTGGCGTTGACAAGCGTCACGGGTTTTGACAAATTCATGGGCATCCTTATAAATTAATGGGCCAATAGAATCCGGAATCAAACACCTTCTTGGCGGTGTAGTTGGGGCTATGATGTCCCCAGTAGGTCGAATGGCAAGCTTTGAGGATGTCAATAGCTTCGACCATACACATCATAGGATGACTTGATCCGCACAAATTTTAAACAAGTAGGGTCGTCCGAAATAATGTTTCACATCTTTAAAGAATTTATTTTTGTTGGGACGACATCCTTTCACACAAAGTTACCGCATGGTAATTTGCAAAGTCAACAAACCATGGGGTGAAGAGTCTCCACGAAAAGAAACCACATTGAGTGTTTGAGAGGAAATGTTTCATTTATTTCCTTTTTCGAACACATTTTGGTGAGGTTCTCTAATCGGGACGAGATGATCGTGCCGAGGTTCTCGGCTCCTTTTTATCACGAATAGTGATATCAAATTCTTGTGGGAGGAGAACCCAGCGAACAATCTCGGCTTTGCATCTTGTTTTGCAAAGAGATATTTGAGGGCCGGTGATCCGTATACACCACGCATTTGGTCAAGGCGAGGTATGGCGAAACTTCTCAACGCATACACCATGACTAATAATTCTTTTTACGTAGTGGTGTAATGGGTTCGAGCTTGATCATAGTTTTACTTGCGTAGTGGATCGTTGAAAATGCTTGGTTTTGCGTTGCCCAAGGCGCACCGATGAAAAATCACTTGCATCGCACATGAGCTCGAAGGGTAAATCGATCCGGGGCGACTAGAATGGGTGCTTCCGTAAGCTTTTTCTTTAATGTTTCAAAAGCTTGATGCACTCGGAGAAAAGATAAAGGAGCATCTTTTAGAGAAGATGGGTCATAGGCGGCGATTTTAGAAATCTTGAATGAATCTCTGATAAAACCCGGCATGACCTAGAAAACTCCTAATACCTTTAGCGGTAGTAGGATGAGGCGGTTTAGCAATAACATCCACTTTGCTCTATCTACCTCAATCCCATTCTTGGAAATCTTATGGCAAGGACTATGCCTTCTTTGACCATAAAGTGGCTCTTCTCCCGGTTTAGACATAGATTGGTGTCTTCACACGTTTTAGCATTTTGTCTAAGTGGGAGAGACATGTCTAAACGAGTCCCCAATGACCGAGAAGTCATCCATAAACAAATCCATAGTTTCCCGATCATGTCGTGGAAAATTGCCATCATACATCGTTGGATCGTGCGGGAGCATTACATAAGCCAAAGGCATCGTCTATAGGCAAGCGTCCCGTATGGGCGGTGAATGTGGTCTTTTCTTGATCCGGCGGATCAATGGGGATCTGAAAGTAACCCGAGAAACCATCAAGGAAACAATAGTATTCGTTTCTGCTAATCTCTCAAGCATCGGTCCATGAAGGGTAGAGGAAATTGGTCTTCGGGTGGCTTCGTTTAACTTACGATAGTCAATACACACGCCATCCGTAACCAATCGAGTCGGAATTAACTTTCGTTTTCTTCATTCGTGACAACGATTATGCCACCCTTTTTGGAGCGCATAATGAATTGGGCTAACCCAAGGACTATCGGAGATCGGGTAAATCAAACCCGGCACCAAGAAGTTTGAGAACCTCTTGTTTGATAACCTCGTGAATCTTAGGATTCACCCTTCTCGATGTTGAATGGCGGCTTGAAGTCATCCTCCATTAAGATTTTGTAGTACAAAACTCGGGGTTGATACCACTTAATATCGGAGAGTTTCCAAGCAATTGCTTGCTTGTGTGACTTCAAGACCTTTATGAGGCAGTTTTCTCCTCCTCGGTCAAGTCTTTAGCAACTATGCGGGTAATTTATCATCACCCTCCAAGAATGCATACTCGAGATGAGGAGGTAGGTCCTTAAGTTCAACCTCGGGAAATTCATCGGTAGAAGTTTGTCTTGATTTGATTTCCTCGATCATGATTTCTTCGGAGGAGTGAAGGTAATGGATCTTCATTAAGCAATTGCTCAAGATAAAGAATATCTCCTCGAATCATAAACACCATCAATTCCGGTGGAATTGATTCATCGATAACAAGAAATTCATCGATCTCTTCGGAAAGAAGTCACCTCTCTCGAAGCGGAGTGAGAGGGGAAGAAGTCGGCAATGATAGGTTGAGAAGATGTGGTGGAATCCCACTCACGGAATTATGAAGATAACCAAGAAACTCTTGAGTAGTACTCCTCGAAGCAATATCAATTAAATCGACTCGATTAAGCGATTGATATCATAATTTGAGGTACCTCGAAGTTTGATCGAGGTTAAAAGTACTGACTTCGTTACCCACGCGTAAAGTGATCTCTTGCTCAAATACATCGATAAGAGCACGGCCGGTTCTCGGGAATCCTCGTCCAACAATGAGAGGAACCCGATGATCGACATCGAAATCAACGACCACAAAATCGGTGGAAAATGGAACTTTCCTACTTTCGCAAATACATCCTCGGCGATGCCAAGAGGGCCGCGAGATAGAACCATCGCAAGCTCAAGATTCATGCGGTAGGAATAAGTTCAGGAAGAAAGTTTCTTCCACCTTTGAATAAGGCATCAGTTGATGCTTGCACCAAGATCGGCAAGGCAAAGCATTCAATCATCCGGGAAAAACACAAGGAAGAAGAAATTTTCGGGATCTCCTAGCTTCTCGGGAAGCTTCTTTATGAGAATAATGAGCAATTCTCATTCAAAGGAGTCTTAGCCATTTCAAACGACTTTTCCTTGTTGCTCAACATGTGTTTGAGTAGATCTGAACTTGGGCATTAACATGAGGGCATCCATGAGCTTATGTCAAAATGAAGTTCTTGGAAAATTTGAAGAATTTTCCATTTGATGACTAGCTTTCTCGCGGAGCTTTGCTCATGTAAGCGTGAGGGTAAGGAATAGAATTTTGGATTTTGGGTTACCAGCTGGAGGTTCAAAACAACTCGGGTTTGGTATTGGGTTTGGGGACAACTGAGGATGGACATTCTTGGCACTTCCGTTATTAGTAGGAAGTTCCTTGTCCTTTGTCGCCTCGGGTTAGCTTTCCACTACCTTCGGGAGAGAAGAAGAAGAGGTAGTAGGAATAGCGGGTCCAAAGCATAAGAAGTACCACTTGGTTGTGATCGCCTTTGCATCGCCCCTCGGATTAGCGATCGTGTTGCTAGGTAGAGTACACGAGGCCGAGGGTCGATCATTTAAAGACTTCTTAATTTCGACAATCGGCTAACCAACAACGATTCATTTCTTCTTGGGATTTCATGAATTGTTTCAACAACTCATCGGATGATGGTCAGTTGGAACAATGGCTTGAGTTTACAGGAAAATTACGGCCTCTATTGTTAGGATTAGGGCCTTGATTACGAAAATTTCCTTGATTGTTAGCATGAAAATACCACAGGTTGAAATTTCACGACACAGGTTTCTATTGAAATTTCCTTGATGTTGGAAATTTTGATTCGATTTTGAAAACCGTTGTTTTGGTGAAATTACCTTGGTTTTGGAAACCTTGGTTTGGTCTATTTTGATTGATTGCGGTTTGATTGAAGCCGGAGGTCGAGGTAGTGGTTGGGGCGGTGGTTCGGGTCTATAGAGCACGATATTGATTGCCTCCTTGATTAGACATCCATACGACATTTGCAAAGGGTTACCATCGGTGGCCATACTGATTATAGTAAGCATGGGGGCCACCACGGGTAACACAGACTTCCACTTTCTTTACTTGACGGAGGTGAAGTTTGTGGAAAAAGACTTTCTTTTGGTTGGAAGAACCAAAGCTTGAATAGCTTCCGTGAGTTTATCAATCTTAGCATCGGTGCTAGATCGACTCGCGGGCGATGAAGAAGAAGAAGACCAACACGACTTGGGAAACAACCGAAGCTTGCTTGATGCGGTGCGGACTTTAGACTTGTTTTCGATAATCGCTAAAGCTTCTTTGACAGTTTTGCTTAGGAAATTTCCTCCAGCGGAGGAATTGAGAGAATCTTGATCAGTTGACTCACTCCATTGTAGAAAGTATCGAGTTGCATCAACTCGGAGAAACCGTGGTGAGGACATTTGCGAAGCAATTCCTTGAAAGCGATCCGCGATTCAGAAGGGTTCATCGAACTTGAGTGAACTTGATGATTTCATTTTAAGACTCGTGGTTTTGGAGGGTGGATAGAATTCATTCACAAATTTCTTCACCGGATCTTCCCATGTCTCGATAGGCGGGGGTTGTTTTCAAGCCAAATCCGGGCTTGCCCTCAAGAGAAAATGGGAGCGAAGAAGCTACTTGACATCGGTGGGGACATTCTTATACTTGATGGTAGATGCAATCTTGTTAAACCATCGAATATGAGCATGAGGATCATCCGCTCAAAACCGTAGAATTGATTTGAGGTTACAAGATTGATAACCGGTCTTGAGTTCAAAATTTTCGGCCGCAATGGCTGGTACAGCGATAACATCTCCATACCGTCGATGGGTGCGGAGAAGCTTCGCACATAGGCGTTCTTCCGCCATGATAGCGGAGTAGTGTGAAGCGATCCGGATCTCGAGATCCGTGATGGAAGCGAAAGTCTGGACACGCGCTTCTTGGATTCTTGACAAGCTCACGAAATGGGCTCACCGGATCTAGAAGGCGAGTGCGCATACACTAGAGTTATCTCTAAGAAAACTTCGAGTTAAGGAGAGAAATGGAATTATGAAAATCTTTCGAGATGAGAATGAGAATTATGAAGGCGTTTTATAAAAATTGAGGTGAGAAGAATCTTTATGGGTTTTACGGTTCAAAGCGTAGATATCACAACAAAATCAATTAACACAAAATCGAGGCAAAACAACGATGAACTTAACCAATAATCACAATATGAATGGCTTCTTTGAAAAAGGTACACCAATCACAAGGACACAAAGCAAGTTTTAAATCTTTGGTTCGGGAACTTATTATGGTCGCACCCCAGTTAGGTAGTACCTTTGCCTTGGTTTCGGTGGTAATCTTTTAAGTTGTTATTTATTAAAGAAAGCAGCGAATCTTTTGTATTTTTATTTTTATATTTGATACATATATAGAAACAAAAGGAAAAATATTTTTGTATTTTATCGTTTTGGGCATTTTTTGGGTTTTGGATTTTTATAAGAAAATATGGATATATATATATATAGATAGAAAGATGGATGGTATAAACAAATGAGTGAGTATTCAAACAACTAATACGCTAAGCGGAAGATAGATCGACCTGACTCCGGCGTGGCGCCAAAATTTGATGCGTGCCAAGCGATTGACTAAATCACTCGAGCGCCACTTGTGAATGGCGGGACCGTAATCGACTTAAAGCGCTCAAGCACGAATGCAATGAAGATCGGAGGGTATAGAGTCTCCCGGGTCATTATGTCGGCGAGCTATGCAATGGATTATCGAGCGTAAAGTGATCGAGAAATTTGAGCGGAAAAGGATTTGATTATGATTATAACTACGAAAAAGCCAACAAATTAAAGCGGCTTAAATGCAAATTAAAGGAAATTAAAAAGATAAAATCTATGAAATAAACGCTATCACTATATTTAAAATGATGTTTTTGTTTTATGTTTTACAAAGCGAAATAAAAACTACATGACGTCTGAAATAAAGCGTGAAACTTACACAATATTAACCTAAAATATGAAAATGATATTTTACAAACCTAATGATAAAGAAAATATTTAGAAAAGAAAATTATTTTTAAAACTATTTAATTAATTATTATTAATTAAAACTATTTTAACTATTTATTAATTACCTAAAATACAAGAAAATAGGAAATAAAGCTAGAAAAATAAAATTATGAATTGGAAAAGTCTAAAATATCAAAATAGAATTTTCAAAACAATTTTATATTTTACGATTATTTTATATTTTTATGAATTAAAAACTATTAAAAACTAATTAAATTATTAAAAATTACAAAATAAACTATGAAAATCTGGAAAATTACTTTTTTACTTTTTATATTTATCTAAACCTAAGAAAAGTGAAAACTTATTTTTTGAACCTTTTACGAATTTTTGTATTTAAAGCTAATTAAAAATGCTTAAAACTAATTTAAATTAAGAAAATAGAAAATCAACTTAGAAAAATCTGAAAATTTCAGGAAAACTCTAAAATTATATAAGGAAGCTAGGAAAATTGGAAAAGCAGATGGTTATGTGGATGAATTAGGGCGATGTGCAAGTGCTTATTATTAAGCACTCCGAATAAACCAAATGAGCAAAATAAGCCACCAACAGATTCTGAAGTTCTAAACTGCTAAAATAACTTAAATGCAACTAAAACAACAGGCCATAGCTACTGAATTACAAGATTAATGGATTTGGATTATTTGAGCTTATAAAACTTAAGCAGTTTAAGGCACCTACTTTGGACCCAAGCATAGGTTACAAATGAAGCTAAAGCGAAAACTATAAATTGGAACCTATCCTAGACCTGGTTGAGATCAAGTGCACCAAAACTCGGACCTTGGAAGCTCTTATGAGCCACATGCTGCTGCAAGGCGAGAAAACTCGACTTATCTTTGAACATCATGAAGCGAGGGCATTTTATGCCTAAAAGAAGCTTGTTTGGAGCTTATAGAAAAATAACAAAATCCATAAAAATCTTGATAAGTAAGGGTACCAGTTGAAGTTTTAAAACACCAAGTTCCACTAGATTTGACCCGAAATGAAACATTTAAAAATCCTCTTAGTTGAGCTCAAATCGCATTTTGATTTTGACTTTTAAGACAAAGATTAAATGTTGACTTTGGTGAGATTTAAGCTCACTTCAAGGACTAATTTTGATGTTATAGGATGAAATGAGACTATTGCAAGATACCTCTATGATTTTTAAACACAAAACAAGACTTTCATTTCTAAAATCCATGATTTGCTTATAAAGCAGTTGACAAGAGATTTTGACTTATGATGTTTTGGGCATAAACTATGACCAATATGAGTTATTTAGAGCTAACAAACATGATCCAACAAGAAGAATACCTTGAACAAACCTATGAGACAGTTATCGACAAATCCAAACACGCCTTTATCTTCTTGTTATGAAGATTAAAAGAGACAAACACTTTTCAAACTTGTATCAATGATCAAGATACATCTATATAACCTAAATCGACTTATTGAGCAGTTTTAACTAATTTTGTGTGAACAGTTATGCTATTGAACTAGATAACAACTTACAAAATGTCCTTTAGCCGCTGTAAGCGAATTCAAGTAACGGAGAACCAAAGTACTCTAACCGATCGAACCCCTACCCTAGCTCAATATCAACCCAATTCCATGGCTGCTTCACCCATTGACCAAATCTGCATCATATTTGCCCCCGTTTGACTTTCTTTGACCAATGTCCCAACTTGCTAGAAACTAAAATATAAGCTTATAGAAAGCTATGTGAAGCTTCTACAAGCTTATTGAAACTGATAAATGAGCTGTTTGAAGCTTGTACACAAGACTTGGACTTGAAAATTTGAAGCAGTGGACATAAAGCGAAATTGTAACAATAAGCGAAATTGATGCTTGAAATGAGTTTAATACACTTAAATACTTTAATTTAACACAAATTAACAAAAGATTACAAGTCTTATACTAAACTAAAGCTTTAAGATAAAAAGCGACATTTTGAGAAAATTAAAACTAAACTACTACTCTTTTGCTTCTTCTTGCTCCTTTTTATATCCAATGTCTTTCTCTCTCTATTACGATGAATTCCCACCTTTTTCTCGACCATTGGATGGCTTAAAGCAATCTGGCCTTTGAATGGATTTTGGCGCAATCTGGATTTTATGATTGGGGTTGATATGGTGGGTAAGGGTGCATTAATTGATCCTTGGAAGTTAGTTGAGGTGGAGGGACATGGAAAGGAGATTATAATTTGGGTGGTTGCATTGGTGGTAGGTATGGGAGTAGCGAGACGAGGGAGAGGAAAGGGGAAAGGGAGAAGGGTGTGTTTGTTTGTTGGTTTTGACAGGTGTTGGTGGTTTGACCACAAGTTTAATAATGAAGGGGGTCAAAATAGATAAATAATGAGGTCCAAAATGGTTAGTGACAAGGGACCAAGGTAATAAAGGTTTAAAACACAAGGACTATTGTTGCTATTTCTGAAAATCAAAGGACCTAATCTGCCAATTCATCAAAGTTGTTCAAAGGGCTGAAAATGACAAGCTTCAAAAGTACAGGGACCAAACTTGACAACTTCCAATTTCCAGGGGCCATTTCTGCCAAATTTCAAACTTGAAGGACTAATTTTGTAATTTTCTCAAACTTTTGATATTTTTCACCAAAGGACTAATTTTGACAAGTTATGATTTTAAAAGGACCTTTGGTGATTTTTCTTTTGAAATTATGTGCTCAGGGACTATTTCTGACAATTTTTGAAACTTGGGGGATGAAAGCGCCAATTACGCAAACTTAGCTCATTTTCATCGATTTTGAATATTTTGCATCGAAACATATAAAATGCAATTTTGGAATATTTTCGATATTTTGATGCATTGTGAGCATTTTAAGCGTTTTGCGATTGATTTAACCAAAAATGATGAGTATTTACACTCATCAATCCCCACACTAAACTATTGCTAGTCCCTAGCAATCTTTTGAGAAAAAACTTAATGGATTTGAAACTCTTTACCAAAAGCCATTACTTACGGAGTAGCCAAATGTTTCGAGTTCAAGTAAGAACCATGGTACACGATAACCATGTGATTTTGAGCAAACCACCGACTTCAATGATTTGATTTGTCTTTACGAAGCCGTTTGCTCTGGACTAGCCAACTCTTAGATAAATTATCAATATTATCTTTGGTGGTGATTACCAATTATGGTTTTCCTTTGCCTTTACCACAAGCCATAATCTTGCGGGCTAGCCAACTCTTCCTTTTTAGGATATGGTGATTGAATACCATACAATTTTGGGCAAATTGCAAGCCGTAAGCAGTTTGATATATCTTTACCAAGAGCCGTTTGCTCTGGATTAGCCAATCCTTTTGTCTTCTGAGACATGGCGGATCGATAACCAAATGAGTAAGTGCAAACACTTACTCCAAAAAATATTTTGGTCAAAAGCAGGGAATTGGGATAATTATATGATAAAATTGTGAGAATTCCCCAGCTTAGAAATGAATATTGCCCTCAATATTCAAAGTCTGCTGTTATGCGAAACAAAAAACGTAAAGGGAAATACTACGGCCATTATTTGAAAGGATATATATATATATTTTTTTTTTTTTTTTTGAAAACTTATATATATATATAACATGTAGGGTAACCCCCCACACTAGGGTGGTAGAAAGTAGAAGAAGAAGCTAAGCATCAAGTTTTGTCACACAACTAGCCACTTGTGAATGGCTAACCGTAACAAACTTAAGGCATTTCGAAATATGGGTGACAACCGTATGGCATCTCTTGTTTTTGATTACCGAGTCGCTAGCTTGACTCGATCCGCGTTCGTTGGTTCATGGGAAAGTTTGTAAGTCCGGGACAACCCGGGGAATGTCCTCTCAAAATAATGCTTCACTCGATGACCATTCACTTTAAAATTAGGACCATCGGGTTGAGATAACTCAATGGTACCATAAGGATAAACCTTAGCAATGGTAAATGGACCCGGACCAGCGGGACTTGAGCTTTCAGAAAATCTTCAATCTTGAATTGAAAAGAAGGACTCGATCACCAACGTTGAAAGCGCGGTTCTTGATTTTGAGTCATGAATCTTCTTTGTCTTTTGTTTATAGATCAAAGAGTTCTCGTAAAGCTTGATCACGGAGTTCATTTAATTCATTCATTTGAACTTTCCGATGATCACCGGTGTCGAATATCAAAGTTAGCATGCTTCAAGGCCCGGTATGCCTTGTGCTCGAGCTCAACTTGTAGATGACATGCCTTCCGTACACCGGCTTGTATGGAGTGCACCGATGGGTGTTTTGTAAAGTGTCGGAAGGCCCAGTCGTCATCTAGCTTATCCGACCAAGAGGCACGGTTTTGCCAACCGTCCTCTCAAAATTCTTTAATCCCGGTTAGAAACTTCCACTTGCCCACTTGTTTGTGGGTGGTGCAGTGATAGATAGGCGGTGAGTTACACCATACTTTGCATGACTCTTTCAAATTGGTCATTGCGAAATCGTACCACGATCGCGATTATGGCTCGTGGGTTCAAACCTAACAAGCAGATTTTAAGAATTTCACCACAACTCGGGCATCATTGGTAGGTAAAGCCTTAGCTTGACCCATTTTGACAAGTAGTCAATGACCACGAGTATGTATTTGCAAACTTAGCTCATTTTCATCGATTTTGAATATTTTGCATCGAAACATATAAAATGCAATTTTGGAATATTTTCGATATTTTGATGCATTGTGAGCATTTTAAGCGTTTTGCGATTCGGTTTAACCAAAAATGATGAGTATTTACACACTCATCAATCCCCACACTAAACTATTGCTAGTCCCTAGCAATCTTTTGAGAAAAACTTAATGGATTTGAAACTCTTTACCAAAAGCCATTACTTGGAGTAGCCAAATGTTTGGTTCAAGTAAGAACCATGGTACACGATAACCATGTGATTTTGAGCAAACCACCGACTTCCAACGGTTTGATTTGTCTTTACGAGCGTTTGCTCGGACTAGCCAACTCTTAGATAAATTATCAATATTATCTTTGGTGGTGATTACCAATTATGGTTTTCCACTTTGCCTTTACCACAAGCCATAATCTTGCGGGCTAGTGACTCTTCACTTTTTAGGATATGGTGGTGAATACCATACAATTTTGGGCAAATTGCAAGCCGTAAATGGATTTGATATATCTTTACCAAGAGCCGTTTGCTCTGGATTAGCCAATCCTTTTGTCTTCTGAGACATGGCGGATGATAACCAAATGAGTAAGTGCAAAACACTTACTCCAAAAATATTTTTGGCCAAAAGCAGGGGAATTGGGATAATTATATGATAAAATTAGTGAGAATTCCCCACACTTAGAAATGAATATTGCCTCAATATTCAAAGTGCAATTGTTATGCGAAACAAAAACGTAAAGGGAAATACTCGGCCATTATTTGAAAGGATTTTTTTTTTTTTTTTGAAAACTTATATATATATATAACATGGGTAACCCCCCACACTAGGGTGGTAGAAAGTAGAAGAAGAAGCTAAGCATCAAGTTTTGTCACACAAACTAACCACTTGTGAATGGCTAACCGTAACAAACTTAAGACAGCTCGAAATATGGGTGACAACCCATATGGCATCTCTTATTTTTGATTACAAGTCGCTAGCTTGACTCGATCCCGCATTCATTGGTTCATGGGGAAAGTTTGTAAGTCCGGGACAACCAGCGGGGAATGTCCTCTCCAAAATAATGCTTCACTCGATGACCATTCACTTTAAAATTAGGACCATCGGGTTGAGATAACTCAATGGTACCATAAGGATAAACCTTAGCAATGGTAAATGGACCGGACCAGCGGGACTTGAGCTTTCGAGAAAATCTTCAATCTTGAATTGAAAAGAAGGACTCGATCACCAACGTTGAAAGCGGTTCTTGATTTTGAGTCATGAATCTTCTTTGTCTTTTGTTTATAGATCAAAGAGTTCTCGTAAGCTTGATCGCGGAGTTCATTTAATTCATTCATTTGAACTTTCCGATGATCACGGTATCTCGAATATCAAAGTTAGCATGCTTGAGGCCCAGTATGCCTTGTGCTCGAGCTCAAGCGGTAGATGACATGCCTTCCGTACACCGGCTTGTATGGAGTGCACCGATGGGTGTTTTGTAAAGTTGTCGGAAGGCCCAGTCGTCATCTAGCTTATCCGACCAAGAGGCACGGTTTCGCCAACCGTCCTCTCAAAATTCTTTAATCCCGGTTAGAAACTTCCACTTGCCCACTTGTTTGTGGGTGGTGCATGATGATGAGCGGTGAGTTACACCATACTTTTGCATGACTCTTTCAAATTGGTCATTGCGAAATCGTACCACGATCGATTATGGCTCGTGGGTTCCAAACCTAGCAAGCAGATTTTAAGAATTTCACCACAACTCGGGTATCATTGGTAGGTAAAGCCTTAGCTTGACCCATTTTGACAAGTAGTCAAGCGACCCACGAGTATGTATTTGCAAACTTAGCTCATTTTCATCGATTTTGAATATTTTGCATCCGAAACATATAAAATGCAATTTTGGAATATTTTCGGTATTTTGATGCATTTGTGAGCATTTTAAGCGTTTTGCGATTGATTTAACAAAAAATGATGAGTATTTACACTCATCAACTCCTACTAGCATTCCTATTCCCTAGAGAACAATATCAATACCGTGGCTTACCTAATTACTACACTACAACGATTAGGTTCCTTTGCCTAGGGTGTTATAAAACACTTTCGAAGAAAGGAAGTTTCCTTGACCCCGAGCGGCGTGTAGCGTTATCAAGTTTTGGCGCTTGTTGCTTGGGAATAGAATAGCTAGTTAGTAGTCGACCTCGTTTAGGTTTCTTTGCTTGATTCCTATCAAGTAAACTTTTCTCATTTTTAGCTTCCTCTTAGTCTATCCCCTTCTTCGTGACCTTTGTTCGTAATCTTATCACTCTTCATCATGGAGAATGATAACCAACCACCACTTAATAACCCGACCCAAAAATTTCAATGTCACCAAAACCCAACCCGATAACCAACACAACCGTCAAAGCCGATATGTGAGTAGAAACACCGACCTTGAGTTTGCGAGAAAATATTCGATAGTACAATTAGGAAGCTGTTGAGAAAGTAGTCGTGACGATATAGTTGGTTCAATGATTAGCGATGGTCGGAAAATGGCATGATAAACAACAACGTGGATGTGGAAAATAGTGCTTACTTGATCTTTACCCCACTAAGGAAGAGGTTGCGTACCATCAATACATAATCGATAATCCACGATCACCCGTCATTAGGATATGCCCAAAGATTGGAGAGAAATCCTTGGAACCTAAAATCCTTGTATGATCGGATATAGGAGTGTCGACCACGCTTACATAGATCGGAATCCCCATCAACGTAATGTCATCTAGCATCTACATTGACATTATGAATGGCGACTCAATATTAGGAGAGACCCTAAGTATCAGGAGGAATTTGCAACTTTGTGGGAAGAGTCAAGGGCGTGCATGTCTTTATAGGAAATTTCACCTACCTAGTTGATTTTATGGTTCTAGAAGATGTAGGATCGTCATTGACTATAGTTTATCCCAAGTAGTGCTAGAAACCGTTTGTTGAAACATCTAGAATGAGCCATAACAAGCATGATGGAGCAGTTAGGTTCAAGGAAGGAACCGATGAGATCACCTATAGGATGCCTTGGAAAACAAGCGAGTATGGCCACTTGTCCATTTATGATCGAGACAACATCAAAGCTTTTGAGGACAAAAGCAAGGAAGATGTTGAAAAGGTTATAAATTCATGTGGGAAAGAAGAAGGCATTATTATAAGGTTGCTTGACTTTAGGGCCTAGGTATAGAGTCGATGAAGATTTTGTCAACATGATAGAATTCTCATTGAGGATGCGTGAGGAAGCGTGGGAACACGACTACGAGTCTAGCTACAAGACTCTTAAATAAAGAAAAGCGCTTCGTGGGAGGCAACCCATGCTTAATTGTTTGCTTGTTAGTGTCATATATCTTTTATTAATTGTTTATCCTCATGTTTAAATTTGTAAAAATGCTTTATTTTGTTTTTAACCCGTCTTAATTGCATATAAAGGTATTTTACATAAGGGATAAGTGTAGGGAGGATTACACACGTTTTCAAAGAAGCGTAAACATGAGAATAACAATTAACTAAAAGATATTTATGTTTGTTTGTTCGAGTCAAATGCTTGTATCAGTCATAATAAATGATTTGCGAAATTTTCCAGTTCTAAAGATGTAAATTTTCGAAATTTTTCCGAAAAACGAGACCGGTTTTGTCGGGATAACTTTGTGGCGTCGGATTGCAACGGCGTCGAGGAAGGAGTAAAACATCGATTACTTTTCTCGTTTTCGAGCTACTTATAAATTTTGGAATTTTCGGTCTTAATTTTCTTAGAAATTACGTAAACATCCATTCCACAAGACATTATATCCTAGTTTAAATCGAGTCTTATATATATTATTACATGCCGATTTTCTGCGAAGGTTTCGTTTGTTTTCTTCAAGTGTGCGAGGTTTAGTTTGTCAAGAAGAAGTTACATAAGATTGGAAGGAGCTTTTCACGCAATAATTCTTCTTGGAAAAGTGTTTAACCACCACTTTACGGATCCTACCAAGCTAATCGGGGAGTATTAGTTTCTTCGTTTTAATTACCTTCTTTTATCATAACTTTGATACTTTCGGGGAACATTGGGGACAATGTTCAGTTTAAGTGTAGGGAGGGAAAATAAAACGGGAACTTTGAAACTATGCTTATCCTTGACTATTTGCTTTGTCCAATTGCATTTGTGTAATAAACCATGAGAAAATGTCGGTTAGGGTAATTTTGGCACCAAATTTAAAATTTTTCATGACATATAGGAGTGGGCCATTAGTCTTAACAAAAGCGTCTCACGGATAGAAAGTTGCATGACTAGCACAAAAAAACCCTTACCACCCAAATTCCACCCAAAATGTGAGGATCGCCACTTAGATTAGTAGGAATTAAAAGCATTCATCTTTAATGCTTAGAGTGTGAACCGGTAGTATATTAGATTCTAGAACTTGTTTTGTGATGCATTCGAGAGATGTAGAGTGAGGCTACACTTGTGTAGTTAGGAATAACTAAATGATAAGAGACATTAGGATAACCACTTGTTTGATACACGTAATATAATTACTTCTTCCATATCGGTTGAGTAATTCCCCACACCCTGCGTTGTACTCATCTTTAGTACACGATACCCTTAGTTAACCCTCGAGCCTATCCTTTTCGCGGTTCTCGTGATGTTTGGTTTTCGAATATCAATGAAAACATTGTTTACCCCCCCAATATACACCCAAATCGCCTTAGCCTACCCCTTATGCACTCACTTTTAGTGCAAATGTTTATTATCACCCTAAACCCTTAGTTCAATTATCTAGTTGCTTGCATAAGTTGCTAAGTCGAGTCATATCCTTTGTATCTGATTTTGGGACGATTGGGATTCATGGAAAAGTTAAAGTTTATGAAATGACGGGATGGGAGCGTTAAAAATTCAAATTCCCTTTGTTTGCGTAATAATGTACCCCAGTGTTTTGATCTTTTCAAATCGGGTCAAATTAGTGTTAGAGTAATAAAAAACTCAAGTGTAGGGATATGCTGTAAATCCTAGTATTTTGATGTTATCGTAGAGGATGGTAGAGTAAAGTGTATGAGAAAAAAAAAAAAAATCGAAAAAAAATTGACAAAAAGAAAAAAGAAAAAAATAGAGTGTGAAAAAAAAAAAAAAAGGGCTACCATCCTACATCTATCCTTTAAATTTATGTTTGTTTATTTGAGTTATCTAGAGTTTAGAGTGTCGAGTCTTGGCTTATAGCGCCATTCTTCATATCGATTAACATAAAGATTTTTGACTTACCACCACTAAATAGCCTATCCACCAAACCACTTATTTCCCTACAGTAAGCCTAACGTTACAACCCTTTAAAGACCTCTTTGATAGTCTTTCCTAGGTGCTTACATAAGCGATGGAGGTTTGATCTATTCTCAAGCCTATGGTAATCTATGTACTAGGACCGGTTAATGAGTGTTTATCTTCCATTTCCTATATTGTTATATTTCATATATACACCGAGAGAGATGTGAGTATCCAAACACCCCATGTGAGGTGCTAGTATGTAATTTCCGTGCTTGTTATGACTTTTAGGGGCTTATATGTGTTGTGGACCGTTTTGAATTAATGCTTCATGACCCCTAACTTATAAATTAATTGGCTAAAAGCACATTTTGAGGACAAGCAAATAACAAGTGTAGGGATATTTGATAAGGTTTTAAAAGGTACCATTTTGAGGGTCGTTTAAGTCCTTATTTGATCACTTTTATCCGTTATTGCTTAATATCGTTCCTTTTCACTTTTAGGTCTCGTGAAGGCAAAATCTTTGGAATGGCATTTATTTGGACGAAAATCTTGTGAATATGAAGAAAATGGCCAAAGTCGAAATCGAGACACTCACGATTCTTTGAAAGTAGAAAGCGGCGGCGTCAAGTGCTACATTGTGGCGCCGTCCCAAAATTATTAATGACGATCTGGTCTCAAACTCGTATTTTCAAGTGGCGGCGTCCGGTTGTGGAAGAGTAGGCCGTCGCTACTCGGGCGGCCTAGATGCAATCGACGGCGTCGAGGCGAAGAAGGACGGCGTCACGGACATAAGGTGGCCGTCGTAAGGTTAACGTGGCCAAGGCGAAACCCTAATGGCGGCGACACGGCGGCGTCACTAAACATAAGGTGGCCGTCGCAATTATAATCTTATATAGAATCCGAATTTTTCGGTCTTTGTGTGGAGAGTCTTTGGGTAAAACCTAAAACCGAACCTAAGGTGTCTTATACAGTATTTTAGGGTTTTAAACCTATCTTACACCAAGATAAGTCTTTACTTCATTAATTCAATTATGTCTTTGATTATTTGTGTGTATGCTTGCATGTTCTCCATGTCCGGCTAATTTATTTGTGTGTTTGCTTAGGAAGTATGAAACTTAATTATTAAATATTGATTGGTTGTTTCTTATCTTAGTTGATTAATGATCTAGTAATGCGATGGGTCATTCGTTGTGTGTAATGCTTGATTCATCTTTGTGAACCTTAGGTATAATTACACGAGTAATTGTAGGCTAAACCATCAAGCGCCTTAGGTAGGGTCTATAATCTCTAGTGGGTTTGTAGACAAGACCCTTTGGTAAGTTCGAAGAGTTAGGGAGAAAGCATACCTACAACTTTAGAAACACAACGCTGACTAGGAATAAGGCGTGACACTCAACCATCGATAGGAGATAATTAAGGAGTAATACAAACTAAGTAAACACATCTTTAAACTATCATACGACACACATTAATTAGACATAGACTCCCATGACCTTAGTTTAGATAATTAGATGATAGTAGAGTAATCGGTGAAATACCAACCCCCAATCAATACCGAGATTCGTACCTTTCCATTTTCATAAAATATAAAAAGATAAAAATAATCTTCCTCAACCTTAACCTTAACGTAGTAACTCCTACTAGCATTCCTATTCCCTAGAGAGCGATATCAATACCCGTGGCTTACCACAATTACTACACTACAACGATTAGGTTCGCTTGCCTGGGTGTTATAAAACTTGCTCGAAGAAAGGAAGTTTCCTTGACCCCGACGCGCGTGTGGCGTTATCGGTGCTTGTTTGATGTTGGGAATGATGACACCTGCTCTTCAAAAGCGGTTTGAAAATTACTTCCGTTTGACATGCTCAGCGAACTCGGATGAATGTCGAGAAACCTGGTATTAAAATCTATGATTTGATTGATGCACTTCACGGTGTATGCGGGAGAAGGTAAACCCGTAAATGCACATGTGTTGGAAATGAAGGTTACATGAATAACTACAAGCACTTGGCAAGATCTATGAACAAGATATTCTTTGTGAACTTAATCAATAGGTCCTTAATAAGGCTGTAATGGTTTTGTTTGTAATTTCAATATGCATTGCGTGGGAAGGCGATGGCGGTTATCGCATTGCTTATTGATTCGAGAAAGGGTTACCTCAAAGGCCCCACTCCCGGTACTTGCTATTCGGTGGTAGGATCAACAAGCCAAAACCGCGTACGAACAAAAAGGGTAAACGAAAAGGAAAGGCTGATAAGGGTAAACAAGTTATGGCCTATATCAACCTGAACCAAAGAAATACCCTCCTCAGAAGAAAGAGAGTCTTAAGAAGGATCAGGCTTGCCACTACTGTAAAGTAGTGGGTCAATGGAAGAGAAATTGTGCTCTCTATCTCGATGATTTGCGGAAAAATAAGATGAAGAATTCTGGGTCCTTGGACGCCAGTTCTTCAGGTAACTTATTTATGATTAAATTATTTACTCTAAATCATAAAACTAATTCCTGGGTATATGATACTGGATGTGGTATTCACATTTGTAATACACTGCAGGGGTATAGAGTGGAAAGGAAGTTGTCTTATGGGGAACAATATCTGCATGTGGGAAATGGAGCACCTACAGTTGTTGAAGCCATAGGAGTGTTTACTTTAGTATTGCCTTCGGGTTTAGTACTGTCATTAAACAATTGCTATTATGCACCTTCTATTATTAGAGGTGTTGTTCCCTTTTCTATTTTGTGTGATCCTTTGACTGGTTACCCCCTGCTGAGTTTACACCGTTAGAATTGCGGGGGGTTTATCTTTTCCAGACGTTTCTCCTTTCTTTGCTGCCGTGAGCTGGTCTTTTACACTATTCTGATTCAGCTCCTTAATCACGTTTGACAGCTTTTCATTTTTGATCAGCTCTTCCATTTGCCTCTTCAGGTGCATGCACTCGTCTGTGTTATTTCCTACCTCTCCATGGAACTCGCAAAACTTGTTGACATTCCTTTTTTCGATTGGAGTTGTCATCGAAGGTGGGGTTTTAAACTTTGCTTTTTCTAGAGCCTAGATCTCTTTTGGGGATTTAGAGATAAGAATGAATTTATCTTGCTTTCTCTTCGTCCTATGCTGACTCTTAAATCCCTTCAGAAATTTTGCTTTTGTCGATTTCTTGTTGTTTCCATGGCTTTTGTGGAAGTAGTTTTTCCTTTCTTGGTTTTGGATGCCACCTCCCACGGAGGAAGGATGCAGTTACCCTTATCATTTAAATCTACCGATTTTGGGATTTTGTCATGCAGATGTTTGATTAGCTCTGGGTTGGTTATTCCGTGCATGAATCCTGACATTTTCATGACTTTCGGTGCTCCTTTTACGTCCTTTCTTTCTATCTTAAATATCCTTAGCAAACTTTCTCCAACATAAGAAATGTATCAAGGATCCCGTGTCTTTTAAATTCGAGTTCTTTCCTCAGACCCTTTCTTCTGCTCGGTGTTCCTGATTCAGAGTATTGCGAAGCTTCCTGGAAGTTAAGTAGAACTTTTATTGCTTGTATTGCTTTGAGCTTTTCCTACTGCTGCTTTTCTTGATGAACTTTCTCAGATATGATTGGCAATAGCGGTGGTAATGTTTGTCACGATATTCTCTAAAGGCTGCGTCGGACGCGGATCTCTCATGATCTTCGGTGATCGTCTTTTCCTTTTCCTATCGTGTTCCGCACGCAGTGACGTGGAGCACCGGAAGGAGGCGGGTCGGGCCGGGTGCTCATTGTGAGTATTTTCAAGAACGCAATTGTGTACTATTCCCACGGATGGCACCAATTTGTTAGTACAAAAAGTGTGACGGGTTTGGATATGTATTGAGAATGTGCGTTGGGCTAGGCCAACAAGCTATTAGTGGACTGGATCTGTACTAAACCAAGTAATGAGATGATTTCCTGCGCAAATGAAAGTAAACCGTTAGCCTTACCGTGAGAACGGACCCCACAATTAAGCTCTGGCGTGAGAGTAAGTACTCATGTTTGTCAGAGAATATTAAAATGTGTGTATTGGTGTGTGAGAAAGTCATACCTTGTAGGAGAATTAGGGAGTTCCTTTTATAGGCGAGTCCAATGCTAGGGTTTCCTAGTATTTCGCTTATAATTGTTAGTGGCCGGAGTGAGACCCTTGTCGGGCAAGGTTCCATGATGTCGTAGTTGCGGACACAAATCACCTTCCGCGGTCATGTGTACGTCTGCTGGGTGTTCTACGTGCATCTTTATGTCGGACCGTAGCCAATTTGCTATTGGGCTTAATGGCGATCCGATACACTGTGGTTGTTTACTTTGTTGGGCTGAGCCCAAAGTGTATATAGCATAAGCTAAGCCCAGTGGGCACATTGTACATGCTATCGTCATCAAAGGCAACAAAGAAACCATGTTCCTTGATCATTTGGTAAAATTCGATTCGACCATTTTCCAATTACTATCACTTATGCAAAATAATCACATATGCAAAATCAAAACCCTATGGATCAAAAAGTTTTAATCTTTTATATAAAAGCTATAAAGGGTATAGATTTAGAATCAAATAATTAAAAATTCATTAAAACATAAAAAACATATGATGAGACTTACTATTGGTTGTAGTCTGTAACTCATTAAAAATGAACCAATAAGAAGCTTTATTAAGGCGTAACGAGCTTCGGAATATTTTACTCTTGACCCGTTATATTTTGCCTATTAGTAGTATAGTTTATGGAGTAATTTCAAATTCGCCCCGGTCGCTCGAAGTGACAATACTTTCTTGACACGTTTTAGGCCTTTCTCTAAATAGACCGAGTGACTTGCGACTTTTCTAGTTTTAATAACAAAGCGTCATGTGTCACGAAAAAGTTTTTTCCACCAATGATTATTCCTGCCTTTTACCAGCTAGTGTTTTTGAGCGACCTAAACCCAGCGAAATTTTAATATTCGAGCAACCTTCTATTTTGTCTTTTTCTAAAAAAAATTCAAACTTCATAAAATATTGTTTTATTCATTTAGCGCCTTCACAATGGTGAGCAACTTAAGCAAAATACTTGCGACTTTTTTTACTTTTAACTTTTGTACATTTTGGTACTTTAGGTCATTTCATGTAGTCATATACAACAAAAGCACTTTGCCAACTGTGACAAAAGTGCGAAGTAAGAGTGAGTTTGTAGGTCAAAACATAAAATGAGAGAACACATTGTAGAAATTCCATCTGATATGCATCTTCTTTTCTTTCTTCTCATGTAGCTTGTTCGCGGTCAAAAAATCTCTAGCAGTGAATGTTGATTTTCCATTTTTATAGTCAATGCCATTTTGTCTTCTCTCCAACTGTCAGCATTGTTTTCTTTCCTTCTTTTGTTGACCAAGACATAAATTCCTGCAAATTATCCAAAAAAAAGCAAAAAAAATCCCAAACATTACAATTTGTGGTTTCTGATGAGAGCTGTACCCATAGGTTGTTCGGTGTAAAGCTCTATCGCCTTTGTTTGTAAAAACAAATTGCTGATAGTTCAGTGTCACTATTGAGTTTTGACCAAATCTAATGATACCAAACTACTCTGTCATCCAGGCCCTTCAGTTACACTTTTTGAAGCTTTAAGACTGCATTGAGCTTCTACCAACACACACAGCTAATCCCACAGCTGGCCCATTTTGCAACTCAACTCTAACAAGACTTGGTATCAAAACAAACAAATCGCTCAACACAGTCAAATGTGGGTGCAAAATAATACTTAAATACCAAATGTTCAATTGACTGTTACATCAACTATATATAAATTAGATATCAAAGTGCACAAAAACCAGGTCACTGTTTGGATTTTCTAAGGATCGTGTAACCCTTGATCTTCTGGATTGCTTGTGACAATCCATGTAATGGTTCCGTAATCATGAAATGACGGATATCAAGTTCCGTTGAATTGCTTGGTTCTCCGATGCAAGGGCGGAGCTTAGTGAGGACCGGGAAGGGTCCCGCCCCCTAGGCCTAAGTCCGTTAGTTTATTTTTTTGCGATTTCATGTGTTAAAATAAAATATTTCATCTCGGCCCTCCCATCTAATGTTTTTCCGGAAAAATTTGTTTCAGCCCTCCCACAAAATTTTTTCTAGCTCCGCCACTGCTCCGATGAAAGCACGAAAAGATTCTGCGACAAAATCTGAAAGGGACTCCAGGTTGTATCCTCCTTCCAAAAAGAACACACAGCGACCACCAAACAGATCTGTTGCAAGTTTCTTGATGCCGGATGCTACAGATTATATGTCATTGTCCTACATTGTAATTTGGAGCCTAGATCTTGCACATGACCATTATATTTAGATAGGAAAAAAAATATATATACAATTACAAAAATTTTGATGAAAAACAAACACAAGTACAAAAGAGATATGGTCAAAAGGTAAACCGTTCTAACAAAATACTCCCACCGTCTCAAAATTATTGTCATGAGAGAGAAATCATGAGTTTAATAAAATGGGGTCATTATTAATCTCAACCACTCGAAGAGAATATTCACTAATATATTCTCTAGTTTTCTTAAAATAGAAAGTGGATAATCTTTTTGAGACGACCTAAAATGGAAATATGAACAATTATATTGAGATGGAGGGAGTAATTTTATAGACGGTATTACAAAGTGCTTTTGTTGTATATGACTACATGAAATTACATAAAGTACGAAGCATTACAAAGTGAAATGACATAAAATAACAAAGGTACAAAAGTAAAAAGTAAAAAAGTCGTCAAAGTATTTATTAAGATCTTTCGGCGTTGGGAAGCGCTAAATGAATAAAATAATATTTTAGGAAATTTGACTCTTTTTAGAAAAACAAAATAGAATGTCATTTCGAATCTTAAAATTTATTTGGGTCAGGTCGCTCAAAAACACTATTTGGTAAAAGCGGGAATAATCATTGGTGGAACAAACTTTTTGTGACTCGTGGCGCTTTGATATTAAAAGTAGAAAAGTCGCAGTCATTCGATCTATTTAGAAAGGCCTAAAAGCGTGTCTAGAAAGTATTACGCTTGACGACCGGGACGGATCTATAATTGGCCCATAGTTTATAATTTGCGTGCAAGCTCTTTCCTGGAACTTGTAAATAAGGTATCTTTGCTACTTTTTATAATTCTGTTTTCATTCTTTCCTGGAACCTGTAAGTAAGATATCTTTTATATATATATATATATATATATATATATATATATATATATATATAGGAAAATCTTAGCTACACCAAGGTGTAGCCAACCTTACACCACACGTTGACAGTTGCATATAAAGTCATCATGTGTAGAATCAACTTTTATTTTTCACTATGTACCCGAGGGGGTTTATAGTGGCGGTGTAGCTAAGTTGGCTACACCTTGGTGTAGCTAAGATTTCCCCATATATATATATATATCAAAGCCTTTGTTAGCCGTTATTCTACTAAATTAAATCAAATCTTTAGTTATATCTCGTCTAGAAGGATGGTTTTGCACGATATTAAGACATTCATGCCATGGCTGGGGTTGTATATTGCTGTGGCATCTTTAGCTTGCACTCTTGTAATGGCAGCCGATGCCTTCCTAGGAATTCGACAATGGAAACTCTGGTTTCCAAACAATTTTTTCGCTCTCAATACTGTATCTATCTCACTTATCGCAATTGCAATGAAGCTACCAGCGGATTTATCCACAAACAAGTCTATGGAAAATAAGACAAAGTTTGGTAGCATCCTTTTCTTGGTTGTTATGTTGCCAATTTCCTCCCTTCTTTAGGGCTTATGGATGACAAAGAACTTCTAGTAAACATGATAGCATGGGTTATTCTCTTGATCACCATTACCGTAAATGTATTGATCCAAAGTTTAGCTGTGAAGTTTTATCCATTGGACTTTTTTTGTTACTTTTTCCTCTTCTATTGGTGTTTTCGGTAGCTTTGACAGTTCCGGCTTTGAGAAGAATTTTAGAGAACAAGTACAAGGAGTTGCACAAATTGGCTTCATATCCTCAAGATATAAAGTTCTCCTCGGAAGAACTCGAGCACCATGTCAAAAGTATTGGATGATGGCAGAAACTGGTAACCCCAATTTTCCATTGCTTGTTCTGAGGTTTCTTCTGCATTTGGGGTTATATGCTCAGCCTGTGTTTTCTTTTCATTTATCCTTTTAAAGAATTTTTACATCATCCCCATGAAGACTCAGATTATAAGGGGTCGCTAAAGTAATTATCATCATGCAGTTTTGTGGGGTTGTAGTAGGTAGTATAGCACCAGTTTTCGATTTTGACAAGCATTATTTATTTCAACCTCTCCACGAAATTAAGCAAGAACCATCTAAATGTGTTCAGAGTCGAGAAACGTTGGATTCAAATGTTTCAAGTGTGGAAACTCAGCCATGTCGGTTCACATATCCCAGGCTGTCACTGCAAAATAACTTTCAATTTCCTCAAAAACGTGATTTTAAACTTTTGCATTGCATTGCAAGTAATGGCTGTGGTTACGTGTAAAATCATATGTCTTGTTCCAGTATTATTTTTGCTCTTACTGTCAAGTTGCTGGTACTTGTGCAAGTTACTGATTGGAATCTTTGAAAAGGAAGAAAATGTCTCTCATGTCAAAGTGATATCCGAGATGGAAGAGTATACGGCTTATGTATTACAAATTGAAGATGATGTAAAGCTTTCAAAGAGAGTACAGAAAAATACTCTCAACTCTATAACTCAACTTCTTTATGCGTCCGAAAAAGAAAAGCCTAAAAATCTGATGAAGCTTCTAACAAAATCTAAAGGATTCAGTGGAGTATCAAAGTTTGATAATGACAAAGTACGGCCTTTATATTCAGAAGAAGCCCAAAATTCTTGGAGTCTGGTAGCAGTGACGTTAACAGCCATTGCTGTTGCACTTCCTAACATAGCAAAGGATAACGTCAAGGGGTTACTTGTAAGCACGACCGAAGGTCTAGAATTTGTAAAGCATATCGAAGAGACCCTCAATGTAAATGAAGAATTGGTGAACGCAAGAAAAGCATCTAGACGTGTGGGCATAGAAGTTGAACTATATCGTACTTGGCTACAATCTGATCCTAAAAAGAAGGCTCGTAAAGGAAAAACATCAAAAGACATTCTTCAATGGTTCGGTGATAGAGCAGCCAAAATAGTACAGTCCAAGAGCAACAAAGATGGAAGCCTAGATTACTCACATGAAAATGTTCTTGCCGCGAACTCCATGTACCGAATAAGCCAAACCATACTGATCTATTGCACCGAACAAGAAGAGTGGCCCACAGATGAGGAAGTCTTTGAATGGGTATCGAAAATAATTGCAGATATATTTTTAGCCTGCTTTACCAATTTAGCAGCGTCATAACCATTAAGTGCCATCACGATGCAATAGAAAAGGCAAGACAGCATCCGCACCGCAGCTCATATTCTTGGAAAATCCAAAGTGATCATGAATATCCTTAAAGGCGCCAACTTCCTAACCTTGATATGGATTCTATGGCATACCTTGACAAGTGGCACGCACTGCTGAAGAGTCATATACCTGAAGATTCTCCAAGTTTGAATGAATCCTCGAATTAACTATCATGTAATAAAGTTGGTCAAAACCTTTCGTGAGTGTGTATCTACTAAAATACCCGTAACCGTGTATTATCGTGAATGTGTTTAATTTAGTTGGCATCATTGCTCTTTAATTTCCAGTTTATAGTGCTCTTTTGTTTCATGATTTCTAATATTATACTGGTTTCTATTTGTTAAATTTTTGTTTTCAGACTTAAGTGTTTTAATTAGGTTTAGTTACAAGGATGAAGTTCGATCTAAAATGCCGGTGCATAACCATATTTCATTGCTTTCTGTTTCATTTTCACCACATGATTCTCAAAGCTAATTCTGCATGATTCAACATGAAGTATGGTGTCTTGAGAATAATTAACATAATAACATGTATCTTTGTTATTATACTTCCTGTGTAGACAAGAGACCGGCCGGGTATGCACCAACTTCAAACATATTACTCAGCTGTGATTCGAGATCAAAGGTAGTAAGCTAGAGACCACGCAGGAGCTTTTGACATCATCATTAAATAACTCTCAGCAAAACAAGAGTAATTTTAAAGTACATTCTCATGTGCTACTTCGACTGACAAATGCTACTCCAACTGATAATACATTAGTGCATATCCGGTCTCTTGTTTTCTTTATTCTGAATGAAATTAGAACTTTTAAATAAGCATGGCTAGCTGCATAATTAAATGTGCTAAGTTAGCATAAGCCATATATGCAATCCCAAACACCAACTATGAATACTGATTCAAATTTGGAACACCGAGCAGCGGTGTTCATGGCCAATATCTTTTATAAACTCTTAACAGATATATAAACCTTAGTCAACATAGAAGATCGACTTATTACGCTCCGGATCGCGCATGACATCCAAGAAATGCGGCGTATTAAGCTGAAGACTTCACGAAGGCATTACAAGATTACGAAGGGTGATGCATTATAAGCATTAAAGATCCGCCGTATCCTATGACGGTGTGTGAATATTCCAGAATATAATAATCTTGGACCCTATGCGAAGTTACCTGAATCTGGCGTATCAAGTAGTGATACATTGTATCCGTTCGAAACTATAAATAGAGGTCATTGCTATCATTCAACACAAACATTATACCATCTGAAATCAAAGACCAAGCACCACAAGACACCTCGGAAGAGCGAATTCGAAGCGTAAGAAGGCCTGCAAGTGCGTAATTACATAGGAAATTAAGCAATTGTAGTATTACTCTTTAATTGTTTGGTTAGCGTGCTCTTTCTTTCATTAGATTCACATTAAACATACTACCTATATTATTGATTATATGATGATTTATTTGGCTTTAATGTTTGGTGTGTAAGAATTGATACCTCTTGATTATCGTGCCTTGTCGACGCGGCTCGCACAATTACTTCATTAACATCTTCGCATCGTTAATGTAAGCCCTAACGGGATAAATAGTTTAACAAAGTATCATTAAGGAAAGATTAATACGGTTTCTAGTTAGTCGTGGCGAGAATTTTACAAAGAGATATAGGTAATTTAATCGCTACATCACAAGAAGCCATAGAGGAAGTACCTATTCGGTACTCATCATATATAACTAAACAATGGCGGGCATATCTTCCTTATTCTCGGCTTGACCTCTTGTTGCTATCATTTTCTATATGTGTATGTGCGTGTCTTGTTGTCTTCACCTTTTATTTTATTAGTTTTACTTAATCAACACATCGTGCGGTCTCATGGTGAAAACCCCCTTGCGTTAGATTAGGTTTAATTGGACTAACTCTAGGATTAAAATATCGATAGATATTTAAGTATTAACGTTCCACTCTTAGTGATCGACACTCTACTTACTAACTAGGCTACATTGATCGAATTATCTTTGCTTTCGTTAGTGTGCATTATAGGTTAAGTCGGCTAAATATAAATATTAAAATTTGAATTCACAAATAGACCTATACTAAACGACACATCACATATCTTGTTATTAATCAGCCACATAATCATCAAAATTATATAAATAACTTATAACCCATTAACTATGGCGTGGTTTGGTGTTTGGATCAACTTATTTAGCGGACTTATTGGCTTATTTGAGTTTGGAAAAGCCAATAATCCCACTTATTTAGGCTTATGACCTTATCAACTTCACCTTATTAGCTTAAGCCAATAACCTAAAGTTAATAAGCTCTAAAAGTGAGCTTACAGTTTTTCCAAAATCATATTTAACACATATCGAAAAAAAAAATGAATAACAAATTTAAAGACTAAAATCGTAACCAAACTGAACCAAAAAGAAGGTATACCTTTATTTGTACACTATTCAAGAATAAAGAAACCGACCCTCACCATCACAATAAACCCTTAAATCGGAAGCCTCCTGAACAGAGAGAGGCGATATTGTACCTATTTTGGCACCGCTATGGCTACAACCACAAATTCCATGTGGCTACCCGCTTGAATACGGGAGCCCGCCACCGCTAACACCCAAATTAGGGTTTCTAGACAAATGGATCGGAAGTTGTAGGCGTCAAGCAGCAACTCCCGCCATGGGCTGCAACCACAAACTTCCGTGGCTACTCACCAAGATTTGGGAGTTGACCGTATTTAAAATTTTGCGTGTACACTATTTTGGATCTAGGGTTTACTGCGGATAGTAAAAAGCTAACAAAGACCAATTTTGAGCGTTCGGGAATTTCAAGCGACATATTAAAAAACGGATGGGTTATCTCCTCGCATAAAAGGCTAAGAACAATGAGGCCTTAGCAGCCCACATATTTTTGGCGAGAAACCTACCTAGCAAAACGAGGTCGTAGTTAACGGGTTATAAGTTATTTATATAATAGGCTTAAATAATAATATCAACTAATAAATTTGAGGTACGTGCACCTAAATGGTTATATTTAAATCTAATGGTCCACAAGAATGAAATTGTAAATAAATTTATTAGCACTTGCCGACTTGTAAATTATTATAACATTTGCCAATTTGCGAATTATCATAATAAACTTTTGTTCTTTTTTGAAATTAAAAAGAACAACAACCACTTTCCTATAAGCCCATAAATTTTCACACTTTATTAAAGAAAAGAAAAATAATCTTGTAATAAGAGTCATTTTGAATTTAATAATCTTAAAACTCGTCAAAAGCTATACTTTAGCCTCCATAGTATACAAAAGAGAATTAATTTGCACACATCAACTACTGATATAAATATTCTAATCTATGCATTAAATACTTATACAATATTAAAAACCTTCTTTAACTTATTTTACATTCAATTGTGCAAATAAAAAGATAAAGTGTGCAAATCATCTTCATATATAAAAAAAACACCACTTAGATTCGCTAATAAAGTGAAAATGATTCTTAAACCCATTAAATTTTATATTTTACTACTTCTCATACCCGTAGCGAAGCGCGATACTAGCTTACTTTTTAATCAACATTATAAGAATTTATATAGTATTAGTAATAGCGGCTAAAGAAGGATATCTATCTTGATACCAAGATAAGATATACGTTTTCTCTCTTTTTTTCTTTAACCTTGAGATATAATTTTAGTTTACTATGTTAAGATATTTTTCTTATCATCACAAATATGTCGATCTAGGAGTTTTCATGATATTTCTTTTGTCATTACAAATTTTGACTTGATTATAGCTAAGAATTATTACGAGGTTTCGAGGTTTTTCTTGTAGAAGACAAGGAAGTTTCTGAGGTTTCTTTATTGTAAAGACAAGGAAATTTCGTGCGGTGAGTTATTTGTGTAGGATTTGATATTAAAATGGGTACCTATCAAAGACAAGGAAATTTACATGATAAGATTCATACCAATAATAGTTCCATTTTGCATGAAGAGCGTTTATCGATGGTATAATAAAATGTCATTCATTTGAAGTTTAAATTATTTTATCTTCAATTTAACTAATAATGGACTTTTGTTAAGACAAAATTATAATAATAACGGGCTCTTATTTCTCCGCTTAATTTACATTTTATTTCCACACAAACACCATCACCTTCACATTATCAAGTTTCTTTTGCAATCATCTTCTGAGTCAACGCCTTTGATCAGGGTCATCGATCCATTTCATTCACTTTTCTTTGCAATCAGTGTGTATAAACGGCTTCCACCTCAAGCTCATCCATTCAAAAGCGGTTTAAGTATGATATTTTTCTAAGTTTCATAGGCGAAGACACCCGTAAAAACATTATTGATCATCTTTATCATGCTCTTAAGGACAAAGGCATTTACGTTTACAAAGATGATGAGAAGATCCAAAAAGGAGAAAGGATAAGCGATGATCTCTTTAAATCCATTGAAGAATCCAAATTTTACATCATTATCTTTTGAAAAACTATGCATAATCATCTTGGTGCTTGAAACAACTCGTCAAGATTATGGAGTATCGGAAGATGATGAGCACCACTTGCTTCATTGTTTTCTATGATGTGGAACCACAGTGAGATACCAAAGTGGGGCTTTTGGTGAAGCTTTGCCAAACATGAAAAGGAAGAGGTGCTTGGAAATGGGTGAAACTTTAAAGAAGACCCGATCGGCGATGGGAGTTGAAGAACACTTTTGACGGGTAATTCCTTCATCCTATCTCTACTTGCGATGTTCCTTACTTTCGCTTGTTGGTAATATGTGTTTAGAAAGGATATTATTATTTAAGTACTATGTTAATACTTCATATATGAATATTGTATGCTAAACATATCATGTTTTTACATACATACAGGCACGAAGCTAAATTCATCAAAAAAATTGTTCAAGAGATTTCTGTTGGACTGTAATGTCTTTTACGCCAAAACAGTATGCCCATTCTCTTGTATTTTAAAAGCCTGTAAACAATTGTATATGGGCTGGGTCCAAACACATAACCGGTATAAACAGTTATTTAGATTCTAGGGTTACAACCTTTACTTTATATGAAACGACATATACATAACGTTTCATCAGTATATATAGAATAGGATTTCTGTAAACAAAAGCAACCTTCCTGTATTCTCATATCGGATAAATAAAGGGGGTTCACCCATCTTCCTGTTTCTTTTTATTAGTTCTTGATTGATTGTTGTTGTTACCATGATATTGTTTGATCAATTCGATCCTGGAAAACTCCCATTCAAGACCTGTTAACATTGGTATCAGAGCCGAAGAGGATCAAGCAACACCCAAGTCATGTATTCAATTACCAATCAAGAAGAAAAAATCTCCGCTTCATATCACAGAAAAAAATGCATACCATGGAAATAATGGATGCCGTTTGAAGAGAAAAAGAAAAGGCTTGTTTGGTTTTAACCAACAAAAGCCATGAAGATGTATTCAAATGCTATTATAGCACAAAGGCGGTGTAGGAAGAAGGCCAAGAAATTTACTTGCCTTGAAGTCACAAGTTGAAACGAAGGACATGTTTCAAGAGGCTAAAGGACTGCCTTGGATATCATGAAGATCGATGGCGCACCAAATGTTTGAAGACATTAAGAAAAATGAAAGATTGAAGAAAGAATCAAAGAACAAGAAGATTGAACTTTGGCATTAAGACATTAAGGGGGCTGTTGGTGTAATGTCTTTACGCCAAAACAGTATGCCCATTCTCTTGTATTTTAAAAGCCTGTGAACAATTGTATATGGGCTGGGTCCAAACACATAACCGGTATAAACGGTTATTTAGATTCTAGGGTTACAACCTTGACTTTATATGAAACGACATATACATACGTTTCATCAGTATATATAGAATAGGATTTCTGTAAACAAAAGCAACCTTCCTGTTTCTCATATCAGATAAATAAAGGGGGTTCACCCATCTTCCTGTTTCTTTTTATTAGTTCTTGATTGATTGATGTTGTTACCATGATATTGTTTGATCAATTCAATCCTGGAAAACTCCTATTCAAGACGTGTTAACAATTTCACTAGAGTTTCGCTCCATCAATTTCGTCTTTGATGAAAAGTTATGTTGGCCCGTTTTTCTGGATCTATAATCAAGATATACCAAAAGTAACAATAAACAATTGAATCTAAAAGACTTTTTCTTATTTATCAGTCATAATTTGTTTGTTACAGATTCTATCTATTTATACACTTTGAAACGGTACAAATTGAAACGTTGTGTTGGTTCAAATGAACCAACAGATATGTCGGTTGATGGCATAACTACCAAATAGCAGTTATTTTGTAACTGTCTTTTAAATTGCTTTGGTTGACTTTTATCTTTGACTTCTGGTTTGACCGGGTCGTATGGGTGTTGACTTGGGTCGATTGGGTATTGTGATGGGTCTATTGGGATTAACCCAATATTCTCTCCTTTAATCACAATCGCTGCGACGTAGGTCTTTAAGTCTTCTTGATTAATCTTCTGGTTAAATCCACCATCTGAGCTTTTAATTTCTTGTAGTGCTTGTGATCATCCTTATATCCAGGTAGATCAATTTTCCTTCGGTTATTTCCACCTTTTCTTTTGTGATCTTCATTATGTCCATGTTGATCATATTTTTTCTGGTTATTTCCACCTTTGTTGTTGTGATCTTCTTTAAGTCCAGGTTGATCATATTTTCTGGTTATTTCCACCTTCTTTGTTGTGATCTTCCTTAATTCCGGGTTGATCATGTTCTTCTGGTTATTTCCACCTTCATTGTTGTGATCTTCCTTAATTCTGGGTTGATCATGTTCTTTTGATTATTTCTTCAACTGTTGCCATAAGCAATGTTGGTTCTAAGTCTTCTTCAATAAGATTAGATTGTTCTTCTTTCTTTGATGGACATTTGTTTGCAAAATGCCCATACTTCTTGCATCTGAAACACATCACCTTACTCTTATCATGAGTAAATTTATTTGAGTTCTTGTTTGATTTTTCCTTGAAATTATTTTCTTGGTCTATAACAAATCATGTCACATTTTTCCAGTGTCTTCCGTGAGTAATGTTATTGTTGTGATTTGTAAACAATAACTTATCTTGATCGTTATTGTCCTTATGCTTCTTAAACTTTATTCTTTCCTCCTATGTCTTGAGTCTCGATTGCTTCTTCCATCGTCATTTCACTTAGGTGGAATATTGTTCTATAGATCGACTATTTGCGATACCTATCGGGTACAACATTTAGTAGTTTCCGTACTAAGGTTTCATCTTCTATGGTGTGTCCTAGACTTGCGGCTTTGTTTACGAGAGTTGTAAGTTTTGTAGTGAAGGGGTCGATTGTCTCATCTTCCTTCATGTATAACATCTCAAATTCGGATTTGAGTGTTTGAAGTCTTGCTTGTTGAACTCTGTCTTCGCCAGTGTGTCTAGTTTTCAAAGCATTCCAAATGTCTTTGATGGTTTTGTGCTTTGTTATTTGAAGTAATTGTTCTTCGGGTAAGGCTTGGTAAAGAAATGCAATAGCGGTTTCTCTTTTTCTTATTGGGTTGAGTCATGTCGATCGGCTCTATTGTTTCCAATAAGCTATTTGCTTCGAGAATGATTTGCATCACGAATGCCCATAATGAGTAATTCGTGGGCTTCGAGATTGGGCATTGAAATGGGGTGTACTATTTGAAGTATTAGTACTAGGTTCCTTATTACCACTTTCTTCGTCATATCTTAAAGATCTTGACAATAAATCTCCAAGAAAAATTTAACACGATGTGTGTTGAAATTCTTATTTTTAATGAGCTCTAATGTTTTATTTTCCTTAAAGGTATATAAAACTTTTATAGGACTAGTTTTGAAAAACTATCCTGGGAGATTAAAATTTCTTAAATGAAATATCCAAAGGTTAATTACTCCTTAAAAGTTATTTCTAATAGAATAAGCAGTGTAATCACTAGGTTATTATATTCTAAAAAAATTGGATGAATTACTAAATTTGTAAATTAAAGTAACTTATCAAACAAAATGATATATATCAAAATGAAAAATATATACTATAAAAAATGAAAGAGTGGTTTTGTAACTTTTGGAACCTGAAGGGGTTGATGGTCTAACCCGATGCCTTAAAATAAAAAAAATCCTTTGTGTAGCCCTAAGTCTTGATGCGCCTCTTTTTTAATATGTATTATCTTTTTTTGTGAGATAAAAAAAAAAAAATCGCTCCTCTTTTGTTACAAGTATTCTTATCTTCCTTTTTTAGAGATAAGAAAAAAAACGTCTCTTTGGAGACTGAGATCAATTTCGTCTCTTCCTTCTGGGCTTTGATGCCGTTTTCTTCTCCTGATCTTTATGGCTTTATTTCCTTCCTATCTTCTCCGGTGTGTGGTGTTCTTCGCGAGCACTTCTTCCCTTCAATCGAAATTTTGTAGGGTTTCGGTGAATTGGGGGTTTTCAATCCGTGAGAGATATGGATGATTGGAGAGTTTAATTAAGTCCATTTGTGGCTTAATTAACGATTTGGGCTTGATTCTTTAATCGGAACAGGTGTGTTTGTTCTTATTTGAATCTTTTAATTCTGCCCTAATTTGATGACTTAGCGTTATCCTCTCGATGTTATTTTTACGTTTAGAATCTTGGGTTGATTTTTTGACCGTGCTAACCCCTTGATAATGATGAATTACGAGTTATGTATTTTTTGGTTGATGTTCTTGTGAAAAGTTTGCAAAAAAATATGAAGCCCTTTTTATTCAGGTTAAAATTAATCACGAAAGTGATTAATTCCTTAGTGACAAGAGTTGGATTCTCGATGATAAACACAAAATGATTTCGATGATTATGTTTTAATCGGTTTGCAAACTGTTTTGGCGAAAAAATAGTGCGGTTTTGATTCAAAGCAGGGAAAAAATTAAACTTTGTATATGATGATTACGGCTCGATACCAATTGTTGGCCCGTTTATACGGATCTATAATCAAGATATACCAAAAGTAACAAGAAACAATTGAATCGAAAAGACTTTTCTTATTTATCGGTCATTATTTGTTTATTCTGATTCTATCTATTTATACACTTTGAAGCGGTACAAATTGAAGCGTTGTGTTGGTTCAAATGAACCAACAGATATGTAGGTTGATGGCATAACTGCCAAATAGCAGTTATTTTGTAACTGTCTTTTAAACTGCTTTGGTTGACTTTTATCTTTGACTTCTGGTTTGACCGGGTCTTATGGGTGTTGACTTGGGTCGATTGGGATTAACCCAATAAGTTAGTCGGCATGGAGACCCGAGTAGAGAATGTTGTTTCATCTTTAGAAATTGGTATTGATGACGTTCGCATGATTGGGATCAAGGGCATGAGAGGGGCTGGGAAGACAACTTTGGCAAGAGCTGCTTATGATCAAGTATTAATTGATTTTGAAGCTACAAGCTTTGTTGAGAATGTGAGGGAAGTTTCAAAAGGCTCTACATTTGGTTTGAAGAATTTACAAGAACAAGTCCTTTCGGATGTCTTTGAAAAAGAGCATCATTGTGAATGGTGTTAATGATGGATAAAACAAGATGAAAAGGAGGATTTGCGGTAAAAGGTTCTTCTTGTTCTAGATGGCGTGGATCACATAGATCAACTTGAGCGTTGCGATGGGCCTAACTAGTTTAAGTCGGAAGTAGAATTATCGTTACATCGGGAGATGAGCAAGTGTTGGTCGCTCACGAGTAACTTAATTCGAGATATCGATATCTTATCAAATAAGGAAGCAATTTGTTTCTTGATGGGTTTGCATTTAGAAGAGAATCCACTTCAAGGATACGAAGAACTATCGGAAAGTTATACGTTATACTCTTGGTCTTCACTTAACAATCAAAGTCTTGGGTTCATTTCTCGTGGTAAAGACAAGCTTGAATGGGTAGATGCCATAGCAGATTAAAAGAATTCCATAAAGGAAACTCTGGAAAAGCTAGAATTAAGCTATATCGGTCTAGAAGGCGAATATAAGGAAATATTTTAGACATTGCATGCATATTGAATGGGTAGATGCCATGAGCGATTCTTACATGAGGTTTCTTGACATTGTTTTGGATTGCGGTACTAAAGCAACAAAATGTTTATGTCTTAACTTGTCAAGAAAATTTTAAAGTTCTTATGAAAGGTCTTGGAAACATGAAGAAACTTAGAGCTCTTGCAATGTGTTTTCCAAGCGATTTGAGTTATGATTATGAATTTAATGTATACAAGCGGATGAAAGTGATGGCGGTCGGTGATCCGAAATTTCATAATACCAGCCAATACTTATCAAACTCTTTAAAGTATCTAAATTTTACGAATTACCCTTTCATGTATTTACCCAAAACATTTCAAGCAAAAAATCTTGTTGGACTTGAGATGTATTATAGCGAAATGGCGCACCTTTGGGAAGAGGGAGAAAAAAAGGTAGAATAATTGTTGATTGATTGTTTAGCATAATTCGTAATAATGCTATCAATTTATTGGTTTGTTTATATGTTAATATTAATCTTTTTGTCTTGTTTTTGCCAGGTTCTTAAAAAACTCAAATTCTTTAGCTTAGAAGAGTGAGACTTGACGACCTTTGACTTCTGATTACTCGAATCTCGTTGTTGGTTTATGGATATAAATTAGTAGGCGTGAGTTAGGATCGAACTCGAGACCACGGGATTGCACACTTACGTATGAAATTAAAGTTAAATAATTAAATATAAGCGTTGTATTTATTTATTAATTAAGCGAAATAACTAACGGACGTTAAGTAATTAATGTAATGGACAGGCGTTAAATGTATTTGGAAAAGGACTAGATTGCAAATATTGGGAAGGTTAGGAATCCCTTGTGGGATAACACAACCGATCGGCCACAAGGACCAAACCCAACCCAACTACAACTCAAACTTGTTCACCAAGTTTGCTTGAGTATATATCAAAACCAAGGGTGTTTGTAAATCATCTCTTGTATTCATTAGCTAAACCTAAAAGTGTTTTGTGTGTGTTTTGCTCTCAAACCGATCGACACCCTTTCTGGGTGTCGATCCACTTCTTTTCCACATCAAGTTATTTGTTTTGATAAAACTAGCATTACTTTAATTCGGTTTAATGCGTGTGTACAAGAAAGTGGTAATAACACAATATTGTTATTATTCTTGGATTGAATTACAAAGCGGTGAGGGTAATTCACATAATCCTAATTAAATCAAATTAGGGTTCTTCCATTGCTAGTTTGTGGATTTGATTCTTGTTCGGCTAGAATCAAGTAAAGTCGCATATTCTTCTTATGTTAATTAATTATTCGTTAATAAATCCTATCGCTTCCGCATGTATACTTTGATGTTTTGTGATTATTTATTGAATGTCATGTTATCTAATTCCAACGGTGGCATCACGAGTCATTGGTTTTAATGAGTAATTAATTACATAAGCGTAATAAAACAAATAATTGTATGTTGTTTGATATGGTTAATCTAGGGTTTATGTTTTAATTTTTTTGGTCGATTTAATTTTAATTGGGCGTACCCATTATTTTTTAAGTCGACATGTAAATTTTTTTAGGGTTTTGAAAATTGTTTGCTAACCTTATCGAAACCTAGAATTAATATATGTGTTACGTGATTAATTCATGAATAATTGTTATGTGACATGGGATTATTGATATGCGATCTTGTGACTATTTGTATAATTGTTATGATATATCCATGATGATACATGCATGTTTGTCATGGATAGTTGCTGATAATTGTTTAATTGTTAAGATATATTTATTTACGATAAATCTTGAATTGGGAAGACTCAATTATATATATTAATGAATCAATTATGTGCAATTTGGTATATTATTAATTATGGGTTTACATAATCGATTCATCGATGTATGTGGCTCACTTTCAATTGAGAGGTGAAAGCCCTAATTAATATATACATTAATTTAACCTAGACATTGATTATTAATAGGGTTTTATCGAATAAGTTGCATGTGGCTACTTGTTTACGTATAAATTGTTTATTATATGCGCATTGTTTTTAGTTGTTTATTTTTATTTGTTTACTTGTTTGTTTATTATGTTAGGCGGTTTTAAGCAAAGGGTAATTTTGAATAGAAAAATAATACGGACTAAACAATGGTGAAATTTGATTTGTTTTGAAGAGTTAAGTTTTCAATAGTTTAATTGATTGATGATTTTGGTACAAATGGTTAGAGCGGCTCACCCACTAGAACAAACTATAAAGGGGTTAATAAAGAAGTGCATGATCGCGCTGAAAGGATGTCTAAGGTTATGCTTTTGCGCTTACGGTCCTCACCCCCTGTGAGTTCGATTGGAGCTACTTAGTAAGCCATAAATGTACAAACTCATCTTAAGGCGAATTAGTTTTAATTCCATGCGCCACTTTGGTGGTAATTACCGAAACACTAAGTGTTTACACTTATGCAAAAGTGCGGTATAATGGACGATAATTAACGCTAAATTCCTTGATTGGTGAACCCAATACCTCAATCAAAACTTTGATAATTTGATCTTTATGAATTGGTAATAAAAGTTTTTATTAAATTTATGCTACAAGATGAATGCATGACATCTTTGTACATATTTGATTTGACCACATAAAATCAAAACTAGTACCCTTTTAAATTAAGTTATATGCCATCTAATTAAAAGGAACACTTGAAGTTGCAATTTACGTCATGCGATACTTGGCTAGATTGTGATGGAGAGGTAAATCTCTATGTAAAGTCGGACCTTACATGGACATATTTGCGAGTTCTTTAAGTTAGACACTTAAGTTGAGTAGGAAGTGAGGCTGGACTCATGGCATAAGATGGGATGAAACATGTTTATATTTGCAATAGCGTTGGAAAATATAAATCCCATAATGATCTAGGAGTTGGAAATTGTTTGCCAATTAATGTTCGATGATTACCTTATTATATGCTTCGTTACTAGCGGATCAAGCGATGTAATGAACCTATGATAATTTGGATCCTAGTTTTCGAGAAAATTATATGGTTATATGTTTATATTACCGTTGGGTATATTTTATTTTCTTGAAAAGTTGTATTATCGAAAATACTAATACTTGAACTTTTTACGTAGAAATGGCTCAAAATAACGATAACACTAACATCTTGCACTAAGTTCTGCGTTCAAAACTTTTTGATCGAGAAAAGTTGGTGGCTCTAAGAATTTCAATGATTGGCACCGCTCTTTGAGAATTGTGCGTAGAGTTCTTGACGGTTGAAATACCTTTATGAACCTTGTCTCTTGAACCAACCGGACCTCTGACTACTCAGTGAAAAGGGCGCTTGGCAAATTGAGTATAAGCGTCATAATGATGTGGCTTGTCTTATGTTGGGAGCGATGGAATCGCTCTTCAAAGCGGTTCGAAAATTATTTCCCATATAATATGCTCAATGAACTTGAACTATGTTTGAGAAACCCATTCTTTGTCGAGATTTATGACTTGACCGGCGCATTACGGTATGGCGGGGAGAGGTAAACCCGTAAGTGCTCATGTATTGGAAATGAAAGGTTACATGGACCAATTAAAGGCACTTGGCAAAACTTATGATGATGACATGGTGTGAATCGATTAATAGATCCTTAACAAGGATTTTAATGGTTTTGTTAGAAACTTCAATATTGCTGCGTGGGAAGGCGATTCTTGACCTACACGCATTGCTTATTGATTATGAAAAAGGTTACCTCAAAGGTTCCGACTCCCGGTACTTGCTATTCGGGGTGGAAGGATTAATAAGCCAAAACCGCGACGTGCGAACAACAAGAAGGTGAAGGAAAAGGAAAGTTGATAAGGGTAAACAAGTTATGGCCTATCAACCACAACCCAGAAGTACCCTACTCCTAGGAAGGAAAATCCTAAAAGGATCAAGCATGCCACCACTGTAAGGCGTTGGGCATTGGAAGAAATTGTGCTCTATCTTGATGAATTGCGGGCAAATAAGATGAAATCTGAAGGGTCCTTGGGCGCGGTTCTTGAGTAATTTATTTGTCATTGAATTATTACTCTAAATCATAAAAATTCACGGGTATATGATCTTGGATGTGGTATTCACATTTGTAATACACTACGGGGTTTAGAGTGGAAAGGAAGGCGGCCTATGGGGAGCAATATCTACGTGGGAAATGGCGCACATCACATTGTTGAAGCCATAGGGCGTTTAGTTTAGTATTGCCTTGGGCTTAGTATTGTTATTGAACAATTGTCATTCGCACCTTCTATAATTAGAGGTGTTGTTTCCTTTCTATTTTGTTGGATGATGGTTTTACTCATACTATTTCACGTAATGGAATTTACATTTCTTTAAATGGTGTATTTTATTTTAATGCGATTCTTGTGAATGGTGTGTTTGAAATTGATGTGATTGAAATGAATCTAACAAATATAATAATTCGATGTTTAGCATCAATAAGAAGATAAAGTTGGACTTGAATTCTTCTTATCTTTGGCATTGTAGACTTGCTCATATAGGCAAGGCTCGCATGCATAATTTGCAACAAGAAGGGCTTTTGCAAAATATCAATGATGAATCATTTGATAAATGTGAGTCATGCATATACGGGAAGATGACGAAGAAACCTTTTCATAGCAATATGGAGGGCACGATCTACTTGGTCTTATTCATCTTGATGTGTGTGGACCACTTAGACATGTGTCAAGAGAGGTGCTAGCTACTTCTTAACCTTCTTGATGATTTCGGCCGTTATGGTTATGTTTATTTACTTAAGCATAAACATGAGGTGTTTGAAACATTTAAGGTTTTCAAAGTGAAGTAGAACGCAATTGGGAAAGAAGATTAAAGCTCTTTGATCCGATGGGAGGCGAGTATCTAAGCCAAGAGTTTAAAGATTACTTAGCGAGAATGGAATTGTCGAATCTCACTTCTCCATATACTCCACAACAAAATGGTGTATCGAGAGAAGAAATCGTACATTGTTGGACATGATCGATCTATGTTTAATCTTACCACTCTACCTTTATCCTTTTGGGATTATGCTTTAGAATCATTTGTTCGCATTCTAAATATGGTTCCCCAAAGAAGGTTGATAAGACACCATATGAAATATGGCATGGTAAAACTCTAACTTTGTCTTATTTAAAGGTGCGGGGTTGCGAGGCGTATGTTAGGCGTGACTCGGCGAGATAAACTCCAACAAAGATCGTAAAGTGTATCTTCGTAGGATACCCTAAGGAAACTATGGGTTACTACTTCTACTATCAGCGAAAATAAAGTAATTGTTGCTAGGTATGGAGATTTTCTTGAAAGAGATCTCGTATCTCAAGAATTCGATGGGAGAGTTTATGATCGGAAGATGATCAAGAAGATGCATTACCTTACGAAAACACTAACGTACTTCGGTAGAACACGATAGTGCGGGTCCTCCACGAAGTTGAAGTGATTCCGTTCGTAGATCCGTAAGGACTACGCGTGCACTGACGTCTATGTCTTAGCGTAGAGGTTGAGGAAACTATGTTAGGAGATCTTGGAGAGCCTACTAGTTATAAAGCGCCATGGCAAGTCACGATAAGGACAAATGGCAAGTTGCAATGAATGGGAAATGCAATCCATGAGAGAAAATGAAGTGCAGGAAGAGGTCGATTTACCTCCAAGCGCCAAGGTGGTTGGAAGTAAGTGGCTCTATAAAATTAAGGCCGACATGGATGGCAATATACACGTCTATAAAGCTCGTCTAGTTGCGCAAGGTTTTACTCAAACTTATGGCATAGATTACGAGGAGACCTTTTCTCTGTAGCGGACATTAGAGCTATTAGAATTCTCATAGCTATAGCGACATACTATGACTATGAGATATGGCAAATGGATGTCAAAACCGCCTTCTTAAATGGTCGCTTAGATGAAGACATCTATATGAAGCAACCTGAAGGGTTCGTGAATCCACAATTTCCAAACCGTGTATGCAAACTTCAAAGGTCCATTTATGGATTGAAGCAAGCATCAAGGCAATGGAATAAGAGATTTGATGAAGAAATCAAAAGGTATGGATTTATTCAAAATCTTGATGAGCCATGTGTATATCACAAAGTTAGTGGGAGTGATGTAATTTTCCTAATTCTTTATGTCGATGACATATTAATTATGGGAAAAGACATTCCAAGTTTGCAAAGGGTTAAGGCATATCTTGGGAAGTGTTTTCCATGAAGGATTTAGGAGAAATTGCATACATTCTAGGAATCAAGATCTCCGAGATAGGTCAAAGCGGTTAATTGGTTTAAGTCAAAGCGCTTACATTGATAAAATATTGAAGAGATTCAATATGCAAAATTCCAAGAAAGGATATTTGCCGATGGAAGTAAAGCATGGCTTATGTAGCGATATGTGTGCTTCAACACTGTTGAGGTGTACGCGCATGAAAGTTCCTTATGCTTGGTGTGGGATCTATTATGTATCTTTGTGAGATGCACAAGGCGGATGTGGCGTTCGCTCAAAACATGACCGATCGATATCAACAGAATCTGGGTGAACTTCATTTGGACTGTTGCATTAAACATATTCTAAAGTATCTTAGGAATACGAAGATATGTTTTTAGTGTATGGTGGAAATCCGGACACGAGCTTGGTGTTCTGAGTTCTTGTGATGCGTCTGGCGGTGTGATAAAGATGATCTGAAGTCTCGGACGGGTTATGTCTTTGTCATCAATGGAGGCGATTATTGGAAGAGCAAGAAGCGAGTCTGATTGCGATGTCTGCGACGAAGCGAATACATAAATTGCCGGAAGCGCAATGGAGGTTGTTTGGATTAGGAAATTCATTTCGGGGCTTGGTGTTATGCCTTCAATTGAATCACCTATTGATATGTATTGTGACAATTCTGCAATCATATTTGCCAATGAACACAGGTCATGAAGGGCACGGACATTTTCTCTGGAGTATCACTATGTTCGGGAACAAGTCCGTGAAGGTGAAATTAATCTATTGAAAGTTCACTGAGATGATAACTTAGTTGATCCTTTCACTAAGGCTTTAGCTAAAGACAAGCTTATTGGACTTGCCAATGGAATTGGACTTCGTTTAGCTAATAGTTTCATGCATAAGCGTGATTAGTATTTGGATAAAGGATATTGTAAAACATTTATTATTTTGATGAAATAAAGTTTGGATTATGTTTATTTTCATTTATAATATTGTTGTCCTATATTTGCATGTTTAATCCGTGAGTAACTAAGTTATTCTAAATGTCCGTTGTCGATTAATGATATGGGAGTATCATTAAATTAAGACAAATCGAGAGATGTGGTAGAATATACTTGAAAGTATATTGATGAGAATGCATACCAATTTCGGATGATATTCAATGAATTGAATATAGGACTTATCAACTACATAATTTACTTTGTGGATATTGTTATAAGTAAATTATGAATAGTTATCCTCGGACTTGAGATACCGGATAAGTGTCATGAATGTAGTGCATTTACGTGGAGCAACTTAACGCTATACGTTGGTAGTTATAAGGGTTGTTTTCGAAATGTTACAAAGTTTGTGGGTTATTCTTGTAGTCAAGATAGAATTTGTTCCTTCAAATTTATTTGGAGTTTAATCTTCTTGGGCCCTCGTAGGGTTGACAAGATGTTTGTCTTGGCGCACCCAAAATCTCCCTAAATATGTTTAGAAGATTTGGTAATCTTGGTCGATCACTTACAACGAGAAACAGAATAGTTTTATAAAGAATGACTTAATTCCATATCTTTATTTAACGTGGTATTAGAAACAAAGGATAATAATAATGAGAAATCATTAAAAGGTTTTCAGGAGCCTTACTCGAGTCGTACTAGAGGCATCGAAGTGTTGCTAGGCGCTAACCGATGTGATCACTCTATTAAGATATATCCAGTGGGGCTGTTGGTTTTATGGATATAAATTAGTAGGCGTGAGTTAGGATTGAACTCGAGACCACGGGATTGCACACTTTACGTATGAGAATTAAAGCTAAATAATTAAATATAAGCGTTGTATTTATTTATTAATTAAGCGAAATAACTAACGGACGTTAAGTAATTAATGTAATGGACTAACAGGCGTTAAATGTATTTGGAAAAGGACTAGATTGCAAAAGTTGGAAGGTTCGGAATCCCTTGTGGGATGCACACAACCGATCGACCACAAGGAACAAACCCAACCAATTACAACTCAAACTTGTTCACCAAGTTTGCTTGAGTATATATACAAAACCAAGGGTGTTTGTAAATTATCTCTTGTATTCATTAGCTAAACCTAAAAGTGTTTTGTGTGTGTTTTGCTCTCAAAACCGATCGGCACCCTCACCTGTGGGTGTCGATCCACTTCTTTTCCACATCAAGTTATTTGGTTTAATAAAACTAGCATTACTTTAATTCGGTTTAGTGCGTGTGTACAAGAAAGTGGTAATAACACAATATTGTTATTATTCTTGGATTGAATTACAAAGCGGTGAGGGTAATTCACATAATCCTAATTAAATCAAATTAGGGTTCTTCCATTGCTAGTTTGTGGATTTGATTCTTGTTCGGCTAGAATCAAGTGAAAGTTATCTAATTGCATGTCCAAATCTCAAATATTCTTCTTATGTTAATTAATTATTCATGAATTGGTAGTTAATAAATCCTATCGCTTCGGAACGCATCAGTATACTTTGATGTTTTGTGATTATTTATTGATTGTCATGTTATCAATTAATTCTCAAACATTATAGCAAATACACTCATACGCTATCTTCCCCAAAGCATATTTAGGATAAAAGGTCTACTTATCTCGTACTAGCCTTGGAGTAAGAGGTACTTTCTCTGTTTTCTAAATTCATTTTTCTTTTGCCTTTCCCTGTTTTCTAAATCCATTTTTCTTTTGACTTTCTTTGTTTTCTAAATTTGTTTTTTCTGTTAAACACTTTTCAATCACTACCACAACCTAGGGTGTAAACAAGCCGACGCATTCTAAAGCTTGGTCCCTCTTTATGATAAAATAGCTTGAATCCAATTCACCCGTTTCAAGCTTTTAATGACTTGATCACAACATCCAACCACGGTCAAATACACCACATAGATCATGCACACACAATAAACCATAGCTGGTGTGGCAATGTTTTATGACATAGGGTTTTTTTAAAAAATATTAAATTATTACATTTTTTTTTCCAACCACCACCACACCTCCGCAAACTGTCACAAAAACTAAAACACACTAAATCACGGCTGAAAGTGGGTATTAATTACAGGACAAGGAAGGCGGACTCTGTTACCCCGACAAGATTTGACTGCTAGAACAAATTAAGAAGTTTGTAGAAGAAGATGGAGCTTGAATTGATGCACAATATGAAGCTCGAGCTCAAGCAGAACTATCACTAACAGAAAAACAAATGGCATTGAAAGAATCAGCCGCTAAGTATCTTGCTGAACATTTCTGTTTAACCACGGCATTGTGTAGAGTTCCCTGGAACTTCACTCAAGGGGGGATTGAACAAGTGGATGAGATTCATCAAGTGGAGTTAGAAGAATTCCTAAACAATTATAAGTAGTTTTTCATTAGTGTTCAATTTTGTGGTTTTACAAATTTGTACTGATCGTATGGATGCATATCTCACAGGTCGTTCCTTAGAACATGGATTATATGTGCTTTCTTAATAACATGGCTTCAATTTAAACATCAGTTTTGCTTACTTTGTACAATATGATGCAAAATAGCATATTTGGTGATCTTTCTATCAGAAACGAGTCTTGCACTCAATACTGAATACTTGTGCCAATAACATTGATATCTCCTTCTTTCTTTTCTCTAAAACTCCTTTTGATGGACTATTTGTTGACATGGGAAAATTTTGTAACATTTATTGCATTTCCATCCCACTTGCAAATAAAATTTACTTTCGGGCGTGGTTAGTTGGATTTGTTCCCAAAACCATACATTATCGAGACTAGGGGGATTTGAAAGTAGCACCCTTAAGATACACAATGAAAGTAAAAAGTGTAAGACGGCACACAAAGCGCAAGGATGAAGCTCGAAAGTGTCGGTGCATTCCCTTATTTCATTGCTTTATGTTTAATTTTCGCCGCATGATTCTCAAAGCTAATTATGCATGATTCAACATGAAGTATGGTGCCTTGAGAATATTTAACATGTATCTTTGTTATAATATGTGTAGACAAGAGACCAGGGATGCACCAACTTCATGTTGGCCCAATTTCACGGATCTTTAATCAATGATATACCAAAATATGAAATAATCTCTATTTTCTATAAATCTGTAATCATAGTAATCGATTACATATGCTATCTATTTATACATATCGAAAAGGTACATTGTGAACCGTTGTGATGGTTCAAGATATGGCAGTTATGTCATAACTGTCATATAACTGTTTGTAACTGCTATTTGGCATTTATTTCTAGTGAGTTGACTTTTCCATGTTGATTTTGACTTTCGTGTTTGACCTTTAAAATGGGTAGATTGGGATTAACCTAATATTCTCCCCCTTAATCACAATCGCTGCGACGTAGATCTTTAAGTCTTTTGTAGTCGTCTCACATAACTCCATTTTGCTTCCTTTAACATTCGCTGCAACATTGATCGAATTTTAGAATCTTCGCACTCCTAGCATCTTCTCATTCTCTCTTGTTTTGCATTCTCTGCATGCATCGTGACTCTATGATTTTTGCACTCTGCGGTTTCTACTCTCTGCGATTTCTACAATCTCTGCTGTTTTAACACTCTCTGCTGTTTCTGCAATCTCTACTATTTCTGCAGTGTCTATTGTTTCTGCAATCTCTACTGTTTCTGAAATCTCTGCGGTATGCTCATTGCATCATTTCTCTTCAGTTATAGTCTCCATAAGCAATGTTGGCTCTAAGTCTTCTTCAATAAAATTGGATTGTTCTCTGACATGATTCTTGCGTTTATTTTGACATTCATAGGCATAATGTCCAAGTTTGTGACATCGGTAGCATGTGACTTGAGATTTGTCTCTTGTATCTTCTTCAAAAGACGCTCGTTCTTCCCTTTTAGACTGATAATTGTTCTTGTCCTTTTCTCGGCCTCGAGACTGGTTAAATCTTCCCTGACCATATTCTCTAAAAGGTTTTCCTTTATTGTCATGCCGTGTGAACATCAATTTTTCTTGGTTGTCCACATGTCTTCCCTTTTTGAACTTAATCCTTTCTTCATAGGTCTTAAGTCTTCCAATTGCTTCTTCCATAGTCATTTCACTTAGGTCGGAATATTGTTCTATAGATCGACTATTTGCGAGATACCTATCGGTCTGACATTTAGTAGTTTCCGTACTAAGGTTTCATCTTTTATGGTGTGTCCTAGACTAGCGGCTTTGTTTATGAGAGTTGTAAGTTTTGTAGTGAAGGTGTCGATTGTCTCGTCTTCCTTCATGTATAACATCTCAAAATCGGATTTGAGTGTTTGAAGTCTTGCTTGTTGAACTCTGTCTTCGCCAACGTGTCTAATTTTCAAAGCATTCCAAATGTCTTTGGCGGTTTTGTGCTTTGTTATTTGAAGTAATTGTTCTTCGGGTAAGGCTTGGTAAAGAAATGCAATAGCGGTTTTCTCTTTTTTCTTATTGGGTTGAGTCGTGTCAGTCGGCTCTATTGTTTCCCATAAGCTATTTGCTTCGAGAATGATTTGCATGCGAATTGCCCATAATGAGTAATTCTCGGGCTTTAGGATTGGGCATTGCAATTGGGGTGTACTATTTGAAGTATTAGTATTAGGTTCCTTATTACCACTTTCTTTCGTCATATCTTAAAGACATTGACAATAAATCTCAAAAAAAAACTTTTTAACACTAGGTGTGTCGAAATTTCTATATCTAGGGAGTTTTTTTGTATTTATTTTGCCTTATAGGCTATAAAACTTTACGGGACTAGTTTTTAAATCCAAAATTATCCTAAATTAATATAATAAGTAGTATGAGTACTATGTTATTATATTTTCTAAAATTTGACAAGATACTAATTTAAAATTAAAGAAGTAACTTATCTAAAATTAAAACAATACAATATATTAATAAATCTAATATACTATGTATCGAAAGTATAAAAATAAAGGGTGGTTTGTTGTAATATTGGAACCTGGTGGGTTGATAGTGTAACCCGTAGCCCAAAAAACCTTTGTAGTAGTGTAGCCCTAATAAAATGTGCGCCTCCTTTATATGTATTTTTATCTTCTTATTTGAGATAAAAAAAAAAAGATACGCTTCTTATATTATTGTTTTAATATCTTCCGTGAGATAAACTTGAGATACGCTCCTCCTTTTATAATTTTCTTATCTCTTATTTTGAGATAAAGAAATAAAACGTCTCCTTGTTGTGAGACTGAAAATAATCTTTCGTCTCTCTCTCCTTTTCCTGGGAATGGATCCGTTCTTCTTCTCCTAATCTTTGTTGTTAAACGCCTGTGATAAGGCTTGAATAACCTTCCTATCTTCTCCGGTGTGTGGTGTTCTTCGCGAGCACTTCCTCCCTTCAATCGAATTATTTAGGGTTTCGGTGAATTGGGGGTTTCAGTCCGTGAGAGATATGGTTGATTGGAGAGTTTAATTAAGTCGATTTGTGGCTTAATTAACGATCTGGGCTTGATTCTTGATTCGGAACAGGTGTGTTTGTTCTAATTTGAACCTTTTAATTCTACCCTAATTGATGACTTCGTTTAGTTTTTCGTTTGAATCAGATAGTTAAAACGATTTAATCGTTTTCTTAATCCTGTTGGATTAATGATTCAGTTTCGATGGGCAAAAAAATTTGCGAATGAATTTTTTTGTTGCCGGGTTTGAGTAATCACTTTGTGATTGTTCCCTTGATGCGACAAAAGATAGAACACAAAAATGATATCTTTGATTTTTGTTCGAATTATCTTTGCGAAGAAAATTTATCGAGACTGTTTTGTTGTCTTTTGATTCTGGAACAAAACGAATAATGGTATATGATGATTTCGTCTCTGATACCAATTGTTGGCCCAATTTCACGGATCTTTAATCAATGATATACGAAAATATGAAATAATCTCTATTTTCTATAAATCTGTCATCATAGTAATCGATTACATATGCTATCTAATACATATCGAAAAGGTACATTGTGAACCGTTGTGATGGTTCAAGATATGGCAGTTATGTCATAACTGTCATATAACTATTTGTAACTGCTATTTGGCAGTTATTTCCAGTGAGTTGACTTTTCCATGTTGACTTTGACTTTCGGGTTTGACCTTTAAAATGGGTAGATTGGGATTAACCCAATACTTCAAACATATTACTCAGCTCATCATGTGATTTATATTACACATTGTGAAACTTAGTTCAAATAAGAACTCAAAGGGGATTGTAAGCTAGCAACCACACATGAGCTTTTGACATCGTCATTAAATAACTCTAACAACGAAACAAGAGAGTAAGTTTTAAGTACATTCACATATGCTACTCCGACTGACAATAAGTTAGTGCATATCCCATCTCTTGTTTTCTTATATTCTTAATGAAAATAAGCACTTTGAAATAAGCCTGGCTAGCTGCATAATTAAATGTGCTAAGTTAGCATAAGCCACATATGCAATCCCAAACACCAACTATGAATACGATTCATATTTGGAGCCAACGACCATCAAAATATCTTTTATATACTCTTAACCTATATATCATAATCTGTACACATGATATAAGACATGCAATTGATCTAATGTTTCAATTTAGCAAGTAATGTTACGATAGCCAGCAACCCTCATAAGTACATGTAGTTGTCCATTTGACATACATATGCCGATTGGAAAGGCTAAAGTTTGCACGGTTAATGTGAAGACCAACATTACCACAACTTTTCTGAATACCACGAGTTAACTACCAATCACTTTCCTTTCGCCACCCGGGTTAGTTCACTGTTCACTACTCTCGATGACTTTAGCATCAATCCTTCGTATCCACTGCAAAATTATAATCAAGGTGGTGTCACAAACTATACGGCATAATACATATATCAAAATGGGCATATAATGGGTAATAAATCAAAACATTTTTTGAGTCAAAATAGGTTAATTTTGTTGATGCGGTCAAATACCGGGAGTAAGCAAGAGAGAGCATACAATCTTGATGTCCTCCGCTCATAATAATGAGGTGCTATTTCTAAAAGGGAACCGATATTTCCACGGGTCATTTTGATTCATCCACGACAATATAGAATGAATTTACATTTATGCCCCATTCTTAGTCTTCAATACTTTTTATCAACCCTCCCACGCTTCACTATTCGATACTCTTTTTCTTGCTAACTACTAAACTACATCACGTTAAACATTGCGAATGAATAACAAGGAACCTTTCTTGGATTGATATATATATATATATATATATATATATATATATATATATATATATATATATATATATATATATATGGAAGTAAATTAAAAAGAAGTGGTGAGAAGTGACCAAAACCACGCATTTAAGATGCAACGACTTGCATTAGATGCATTTATTCATATAGATGCAACATCTTGAGTTTGAAAGTTAATTTGATGTATAGATGGTGCAAATTGATTTTCATGATTTCGACACGTGCAGAGGAACATAAAACAAGAGAAATCATGAAATGCATCTAATATCGATATGCATCGATTAAGCTGAAAACACACTATGGTGTGTTATAATGCATCTAAGATTATAAGGATGCATCTAATTTAGGTCGGTGCATCTCGGATTTGTGGTTATACTTTCTTATTCCTTCTTATTTTAAGTAATCTTCTTATTTGATCCTAACTATATATATATATATATATATATATATATATATATATATATATATATATATATATATATATATATATATATATATATATATATATATATATATATATATATATATATATATATATATATATATATATATATATATATATATATAGAATATATTAGCTACAATTTAGTGTAGCCAACTCCTACAATTTTTATTACAATTTATGGTCCCTAAATTAATTTTGGGTCCACGAGTTATTTTGTGGGTCCTGAATTATTTTGTGGGTCCCCGAGTTATTTTTGTGGGTCCTCGAATCTTTATTGTGTGATTTTAGTGAAGGATTGTAGCCTATATATATATATATATATATATATATATATATATATATATATATATATATATATATATATATATATGTTTCATTTTTTGCAAAACCAATTACGACACTCATTCTTGCAATGAGATTTCCTTATTAAATACATTTAGTCAATAACCCGTGAACTTATACTTCTTTCACCTCGAAAATGATTGGACAAGCAAGTAATCCATTTTTCACACCAACACCAAATGGTGATTATTAAATTTACAATGTATTTTTTTGTGTGAAAACTCGTTAGTACTAATCTCTAGTAGCTACATGCATTAATGGAAAAACACTAGAGCATATTAATATACATCTAATCTAGATGGCTTCTATAAATCTAAAACCCTCTTCAAGTGTGAATAATAGTTTTACAATTATAAATGTTCATTTTAATTTTGTGAAATTATAACATCAAAAGGTTTTGAATGTTCTTCGATTGCAATGTTTCGTGTGATCCAAAGAGCGTAAAATAAAGACCCTAAATAATGAAACATGGATAAAAGGGTGAATGATAGAAAGAAAAGTTGGATAAATTAAGTGTGGGGTATAATTGTAAATGTACGCTATATTGTCGTGGAAGAATCAAAATGTTCTGTGAGAATATCACTACCCTTTCCAAAATCCACTCAATTTATATTACTATAACATCATAGAACAGTCAATCCCCCAATTAGAAGTGGCGGGATGGGCAAATATGAGGGTCTGGCATTAGGTCAAATGTCAAAACAGGTTAATGTTAAAACTATTAACCATGCATTACACTTTATTTTTCATGGCATTATATAGAGTACAAGGTAGCATAGAATACCCTAGATACATTATATGGACCAAACCCACATACGGGCTTGGGCCAACTTACTTATAATCTATCATGTTGATGAAGACATCTTGTAGCAATCAGAGAAAAATCTTCACAATGAAATATTTGTAACGCTATTGAAACTTGGTTTGATGTTATCTTGAGAAGTGATTATGGTAATTGCTTGAGAAAGATTTGAGTAAAAGCTTGGCATTTTTTAAGAACATTAGAATTAAATGGTGAAAAGAAGATAAAGAAAATTTAGCCAGGACGACTTGGAGAAATAAGGAGAAAAGGATTTTGATGGGGTGCCATACACGCAATGGCTCATAATGACCGAATAGGTCTCATAAATCAAACCTTCTGTGATAGGGTTAAGAGATTTGGGGGTCATTTGTTTTTGGTGACAAACATGGGGTGTGGAATACAATATGATATGATAAATGTTTGTTTATGTTACAAACGTGGAAGAAAGGACAGATTGATATGTGAAAAAGGAAAAAAATATATTAGAGTTTCGGAGAGGATCGATGGATATGGGTAGTCTTTAAGAGATAGGTAGGTGTGACTGGGTGGTATAGAGGTGGCGGTACGATGACCGAGTATGACTCGGGATCATACCGCTCATGATACCATGTTGAATGATGTTAACCCGTACATTACACTTTATTATTCATAGCATTATATAGAGTACAAGGTAGCATAGAATACCCTAGATACATTTTATGGACCCAAACCCATATACGGGCTTGGGCCAACTAACCTATAATCTATCTGTTAACAGGAAAGATACATTGTATCTTTAGGTGTTGAGAATCTTATCTTGGACAGGTTGGTGAACAAGTTGTGAACTAAATTGGCCATGCATGATGTCGCTGTGCTCAAATTGCTATAAAAGGCAATGAACTACAGCTTCATTAGCATCCCATTTACAAAGCAAAACATATAGAAGTGTTATTTGTATCTCATTCTTTCTCCTAGCATTTGTGTTAATTAGAGAGTTGATGAAATAGCTCCTAATACAAGAGATATAAATGTTTTTATCCTTGAAATTAGAGAAGGTGTAACTCCTAGTTTTATCTTTCATTGCCCGTTATTTTTACCCTGTTGGGGTTTTTCACGTTATATCCGCATGTCATCTTTTATAGTATTTCATATTCTAGTTGTGGGTTTGCTTCAATCCGATGTCACTTTTCTCAACAAGTGGTATCAAGAGAAGGTTGGGCGTGTGTATAATTATTTATCGTATGCTCTGTGGTTGCCACTAATCAGTAGACCCTCCACATCAAATGATAGTAAGATTATACTCACTCAAAAAGTGTTCGTCACTATTATTAACAAATAATAGTTTTATCAAAAAATAGATTGTGATTGTAGCAATGGCGGCAAAATTTGAAATCGAAAAAATCAATGGGAATTATTTCTCATTATGGAAATTAAAGATGAAGGCTATCCTTAGAAATGATAAATGTTTAACGGCCATTGATGAATGGCCAGTTGAGGTCACGGATGACAGTAAATGGGAATAGATGGACGGAAATGCTATTGCAAATCTTCATCCGGGATTAGCAGATGGAGTTTTGTCAAGTATAGAGGAGAAGAAAAGTGCAAAGGAGATTTGGGATCATCTTGCTCGATTGTACGAGGCAAGATCACTCTACAATAAAAAATTTCTTAATAGGAAACATTATGCTCTTCAGATGACGGAATCTACTTGATGACTTTAATAACCCGAATACTCTATTTTCTCACCACGTCTTTGAGTTGTAAAATAGAGCCACAAGAACGTACTAAAATTCTACTTTAAAGTTTACCCGACTATATAACCACTTATCATCAACCTAACCGAGAATGTTCTTTCGGACTATCTAGTCTTCTATGATGTTGCAAACGTCATTCTAGAAGAAGAAAATAGGCGCAACAACAGGAGGACAAGCAAACCGATTCAATACATGTGGAGGCTTTGGTGGTGATAAGAGGAGGTCAATGGAACATGGCTCCATGGAAGTCACAATCATGGTAAATCTAAGCAGGATTGAAGAAGATTTTTAAATGCTATAAATGTGGCAACTCGGGTCAGTTTAAGAAAGATTATCGGGGTTTAAATACCTCTAATCCTCGTGGAAATTTCTAGCACTTCGAAGATGGTAATGCTCGTGTTGTGAAGCAATGTTGCAAATGAAAGCGAGAAAGAGATTAGCGATGTATGGTTGTTCGATATAAACCTATCTCTAGAGGCGATCATGTATGCGGTTGCAATGATCATGAACTAAAGATCATTGGAATTGGATATATCATGGTGAAGGTGCATGTCACATATTCATACTATTCATGATGCGCGACCTATGGAGGCTCGAAAAAGAATCTATTGTCTCTAGGACAATTGGATGATCTTGGTTGTAAGGTTGAAATACAAAACAAGATCATGAAAGTTATAAAAGTCATGCTTGTACTTATGAAAGGTGAAAAGGTGGCTACGAACTTATACCAACTAAAGGGAGAGATAATGAAGGAGGCGGAAAGCTTTTGTTGCTTCTTATAGTCCAAGTCATAGAGTTGCAGTAACATGGCATCAGAAGCTTGGACATATGCCAGAACAAGGAATGAATATTCTTGTTGAAAGGAAGTTAATTCATGGCCTCACAAAGGTTTCTTTACCTTTTTGTGAGTATTGTGTTATCAGCAAGCAGCATCGCCTAAAATTCAAGACATCAAATTCTAGAAGTGTCTCTGTTCTAGAATTGATTCACTCTGATGTATGGCAGGCTCCAGTTCTATCCCTGTGAGGAGCAAAGTATTTTGTATCCTTCATTGATGACTATTCCAGGAGGTGTTAGGTGTACCCAATCAAGAAGAAGTTTGATGTGTTTGAAGTTTTCAAAGTTTACTAAGCGCGGGTTGAACTTGATTCTGGAAAGAAGATCAAGTGTTTGAGGACAGATAATGGAGGCGAATACACCAGTGATGAATATGATACCTTTTGTAGGCAAGAAGGAATCAAAAGGCAGATAATGGGCTTGTATTTATAGCCTTGTCAAATTTACGGCGTAAACTTGTGAATTTGTTACACCGTAACCATCGTATCTCGATTTATCTTATCCATAGTAAAATATTTATGGCGTAACCTTAAGAATGGGTTACAACCAGAACCTCGTAGTGAATTTCATCACTTTTACGTCGTAACCTTGCAAATAGGTTACGGCGTAAGTATCTCAAACCATAAAAATTCTTCTAAGTCTAGAATTATATACGGCGTAACTATGTTGTGAAGTTACGCCATAACCTTGAACTGCGTTTACTTTGATCTTCTAGTGTAAATCGTGAGTTCTGGCGTAAATAGAATATGAAATTACGCCGTAACTCTTGTCTGGCCAGCATACTCTTGTATATTTACTTTAATAACCTTCTAAATTCGTGTCTCTTTGTTCCTATGCTCATTAATTACCTGAAAATGATAAATTAAGAAATAAAAATATATTTTCAAGTAAAATAATAAAAAATGATGAGCATGTTATCAGAAGAGGAAAAAGGGGATCTGAGAAATAAAAAAATAGGATGGGGCGTGTTTTGTAGTTATAACATTTAGGTGTATTTTGTTTTTATTTATTATTCAGTGTATTATGTATACCCCATGTCCCGTTGTGCCACAACATAAACATGGCATTTTGTCTCGACAAAATACCCGAAATATATTTTTGGTAACATTTTTATACATGTTAGATAAAATAAAACTGTTAATTCAATTTAATAATTATTTACTCATCAGTAAATGTTATTAAATATTTAATTTGCATTATTTGCCAATAATAAATAGTTGTGCCTTAAGTATTGACCTAGAAATTTCGGGTTGTGATAGTGTATATATTTCAATTTTGGGTGGTAAACGGGTGATCCATTGATGAAAAAATTTCATCCACATCCGACCAACTAATTATCTCGCGCATCTTTATCCATATTCATTAATTACTTATTTGGTTCATTCATATCGATTATAAACAAATCGGACCAGGTTAACATCCAGTGCCATCCCTAATTCTAACCTTACTTCATTGAACTGGTTATAAGTCTCGTGCACGCATGAGGTTTACACATGAATCAAATTTATTTAAAAATTTAGTTTAATATATGTATTTAGAAATTTTTTCATGTTTGATTGTTTCGTAATTATGATATAAATGCAACTAATAATTATGCACTAGTTAATTATATAAAGGATTATATAAGGGATTTATGTTTGTATGTTTATCTTATTTTAGCTAATATGTATAACATAAACGGAAAAAATTATATTTTTGTATAGTATTTTAGTTTATTTCCATATAAAAAATGTTGAAACTTATGTAGTTATATAGGTTATGATCGCTTACTATCAAATAACTAATGTTAAATCACATGAGATATGTCACTCGAGCTTTAAAGAAATAAAATAGAAAAATAAAGTTCTTGATTTTAAAGGTTTTCGGTACTTGTCTTCGTTTAAGGTTTTAGTTAACCAAGAAAATTGTGTGATAGAAACCATATTTTTAATGCTTTTGTAATGTGAGCATATTGCTTATTCAAGGTCCTTTGTAATGTGACCATCTTTTATGGCTTATTTGATGGCTTTATGAGCCTTTTGTGGCTTAAAGATGATTTATAAGCCAAGTAAAATAAGCTCATAGGCCCATATATAAGCTTAAACAAATGCTTATGAACTTGAGTAACTTGATAAAATCAAGTTAATAAGCTTGTAGGATATTAAAAATAAGCTTATGAGCTTATGAAATTTTTGATAAGGTCATAAGCCAATCAAATAAGCTAAGACAAACACCCCTTAAGATAAATATAAAATATTGTAATTTTCTAGGTATAGCTTATTTTTTAATAATAAACTAAGATGAAAATTGTGAGCTAAGGCTTATAGCCAAACACCCCTTTTTGATTTTTGTTCTCTTAAGGTAAACCTCATTGGGGTGTTTAGCTAAGCTAATGAAAAGGGCTCATTATGTTTTGGAAACACAATTTCTAAGATGTGTAATGTTTTATCAAAAGACACTTTATAACCCTTTAAAAAATCCCAGTAAGCAATTTTTTCCGAAGGTGTTTGGATAAGCTTTTTGTGTTTTGATAACTCAATAATCTTACCGGATATAGTAGATGAAATTTCCAAACTAATGCGTGTAGCCAAACACCCCGCTTTGAACGTTGATTACTTAGTCAACCACCTCCTTGGCTCCTTTGATTTTTGTTTCTTAAGCTAAAGCTTATAGCCAAACACCCCCGGTAAACATCATATTTCTTATATGTCGTATTTAATTAGGACATGGATTGTATGTGCTTTCTTAAGGACATGGCTTAACATTAACTTAGCTTACTTTCTACGAGTGTGTTCTTCTTATCAACATCGAGTGTTGCACTCGATACTTGCGTCAATAACCTTGATGCCACCTTCTTTCTTTCTCTTTCAAACTCCCTTTGATGGACTATTTGTTGTCATAGGAAAATTTGTAACATGTATTTCAATTCCATCCAACTTCTGCTTTTGGTTAGTTGGATTCGTTCTCAAAACCATTACACATCAAGAGACTAGGGGGATTTGAAAGTAACATCCTTAACACATACAATGAGCGTAAAAAGTATAAGACATGCAGACGGCACACAAAGTGCAAGGATAAAGTTCTAAAGTGTCGGTGCATAACCTTATTTCATTGCTTTATGTTTAGTTTTCGCCGCATGATTCTCAAAGCTAATTCTGCATGATTCAACATGAAGTATTGTGTCTTAAGAATAATTAACATGTACCTTAATTATAATACTTCCTGTGTAGACAAGAGACCGGGTATGAACCAGCTTCAAACATATTACTCAGCTCATTCATGTGATTTATATTACACATTGTGAAACTTAGTTCAAATAAGAACTCTTAACAGCAAAACGAGAGAGTAATTTAAAAGTACATTCTCATAGGCTACTCCGACTGACAATTAGTTAGTGCATATATCACATCTCTTGTTTTCTTATATTCTTAATGAAAATAAGCACTTTGAAATAAGCATGGCTAGCTGCATAATTAAATGTGCTAAGTTAGCATAAGCCATATATGTAAATCCCATCTCTTGTTTTCTTATAATCTTAATGAAATAGGTTATTTTTGTTAATGCAGTCAAATACTGGGAGTAAGCAAGAGAGAGAGCATACAGTTTTCGATATCCTCCCGCTCATAATAATGAGGTGCTATTTCCAAAATCCACTCAGGGTTTACTTCAGTAACCTGCATATATGAAATTTATATTACTATAACATCATAGACTAGTCCATCCCCACAATCAGAAGTGGCAGGATGGGCAAATCTGAGGGTCTGGCGTTCGGTCAAATGTCAAAACAGGTTAATGCTGAAACCAACCATTTTCTGCTAGTGCCAAAATAGCCAAAACAGATAAGGTCGGGTTAACCCGACAGGCCTTTTTGTCAAATTCTCAAAACACAGAATAAATGTTCTTTAGAAAGGTAATTTTCATAAGAAATATAAGCATAGTCGATGTATATAAAATGATTACAGAAATAATCTTGTTATATTAAAAGTCTACATTAAAGAAGCCCATTTGACACATTCGACCCACCTAATCAGTTTCCCTTCTAGCAAAAACCAAAATCGACCCATTCATTAGTACATCAGTCCCATTTTCCAGCTCCACACTTGAGACAAAAAAAGAGTTAACTTAATAACATTGGCAACGGGTCAAAACAGCTTTTGGCTAAAAATCTTTAATGAGAAACAAAATACGGGTCAAAATTGCCACATCCACATGCATGATCAAATAAAAGTCGTATTGAATAATGACATTGGCAGTACCATAGTACGTACCTGTCGCATTTACTCCTTAGCAGTCGAGACTATCTCATGGTACACAATGCAATTAGAAAGCACCTTTACGAGAAGGACCGAATAATCAATTACCAAGACAAAGAACCATCATATACAGCTTACAGTTTTTCAAACGTTGATTTTAAATAAATGTAGCCAGATTGTTACCTTGCGTAAACCAGAGCTCAGCTGAATATAGACACTCTCACAGTGTTTAACCGTTAAGTAGGATCCATTCACATTTATCTTTGCCAAGTTGGGGAAGTATCCTGAAAAGTACCCAAAAGTTTAATACACAATGGTGGTTATAATGTATCTTACAAACTAATCGAGTTTGTGTACAACCTGAGATAATGGCCTTCTTAATTGCTACCAAATCACCATTGCTTGAGGTTAAATCGATTTCAACTCTTTTCAATAGCCTCTCCAACTGCTTTTTTATGTCTCGAGCACGCTCCATACTCCTCACCTGCATAAAAGTTAAGTTATTACAGTATATTATTAGATCAGTAGCGTGCTCACTTGATAACTTAGATAGACCCGGAGTTACAATTATCAGCTGAAAAGCACTTTTGAGTAACGAAGACAAGTTAACATGTTAACAAGTATGAGGTTAGAAGAAAAAATTTAAATGGATAAGATGTGCAAAATAAAAGCAAATCAGTACCTTAATTTCATTCTCAAAGCATCACTCAGTAGAGAAGTTTGACTCGTTCCACAAACTGTAGACTTGAAAATATGACAATTAAAAATTATATAAAGATTGAATAACTGAGCATTAATCCATCGAAATACCAGAAAATTATCTATTTACTAACACACCTTAAGAAGTGCAATGTGATCCCCCATCATCATCACCTTGATAGAAACGAGCATTGTTTTCATTGACTATTCGACTACAAAATACAGAAGCTCCAACAGACAACATGGCAGCAATTGTGATGATCTCTTCAGAGCATTTGTACTTGTCAGATGCGACAATCATCCTTGACAGCATTGCACCGAATGGGAATTCAATCATCTTTCTACCAACAAGTGCCAATGCACCATCTGTATCAAGTGCACCCAAAGCTAAAAGTAGCTCTTGGGCTTTTCTCCAAAATCACAGCATGGCTAACAAGTTGCAGGTGGTGGGTAAAAATTAGTCATTTTTAGTACGGGTCAGAATGGCAGAATTGACCCGCTAACACTTTTTTCCCGCCCTTTTCCAATAATAATTACGCATGAAACAAAGCCATACCATTTGACGCAAATGGTTTGGTCAAAATTTGATGTTTTTTTCTTTGAATACACTCCAGCCTACTTTCGAGTAGGTGGATGTATTTTATTATTTGACCCGTTTGAGATAAAGAAGAAAAGCTAATCAACACAATCTTAGGTATACCTGTATTTGAACGAATTAGGTTCATGAAGAAGCTCTTGTATCAACATCGGGTCAGTCATGTACTTGAATGAGTGTCCCAGGAGAAGTATAATCTTGAGATTGTGTAGAATACCCAACCTAATAGCATTAGAAAAAAGGTTAAAAACAAAAACGACCCCAAAAGCGCTGTTGCAATGAAAAAAATAATCCAATATACCTTTCCGGCTTTTGAGTATCCAGCTTCATGCAAATACTGAGGTATTTGCGTAGTCTTCCCGACACCAGCTTCTCCAACAATGACAAGAACCTAAAACGACATCACAATCAGTCATATATGAATCCCCAAAAACTGTTTCACCACGAGTTTGTATAAAAATTAATTTATATTTGAGCTGGTAATGCAAAGGGTAGACCTGATGATCTTCAACTGCTTTCATCAAAGACTCACGGTACGGATATACTGATAAATCTTTTCTTGATTCCTCAACTGATTTCGATCTGTATCATCATACAAGAAGCTATAGTCATCAAAAAAATAAACTTACAAAGATAGCCGAAAAAGACTAAAATTAAAGAAAATGAAAATGCCGATTCATCAACAAACGACTGATTAACCCATTTTAGATATGTTTGAACAAGACCAAAAACATTAACTATAAAATAATGGCTAAAAAACAGATAGTTTAGAACTTAAGTTCTTATTGTTGATGTTCACCGGACGATATTTTTTCTAGAACTTATTAAATTCAGTATTATCAAACACGAATACTATACAACTTCACATATATTACATCAAAGGTTTGCTTGTTTCAAGGTTAATCTATATGCTGTTCTAAATAAATACTATGAACAAACAAAAAGAAGGTGTTAAGACTTACTGTAGTGTAGAATGAACGACGGGTATCAGTCCAATAAAGGTAAGCTCGTTTATCCAATCATGGACTATTTATCATATAAACTGCACTTTTTAACGACGTGGCATTTTATGACAACGTGGACTGTTACATGGCTTGTTTCAACATTTTTATTGTTAAATATTATTTCTCGCCTACACCCAACTACCACCTCAGACCAAGCAGACACAAAGTCGATACTGACATGGCATTTTTTATGACGTGGATGGTGACATGGCTTCACTAAATAACTATTAGTACGAAATTACATTTTTCCTACCGCCGGCCACCATCAAACACACACTAGGTAATACACACATTCTAAATCACTGCTGACATGGCAGTTAACCATGATGTGGATGGTGTGGATGGTGACATGGCAGCTTGAATCGAATTCACTCGTTTCAAGCCTTTAATGATTCGATCACAACATCCAACCACCGTCAAATACACCATAGATCACACACACACACCGTACACCTCCGGAAACCGTCATAGACGCACTAAATCACGAATGATGTGGCAGTTTTCGATGACATGGATGGTGACATGGCTTTTTCTTCAATAAATACTTTAATCTAAACACTTAAAAAACCCGCCAAATCACAATCAGCTGTTGACTTGGCTTTTAATTTAAACATTTCAATCTAAATCACACACAACTGTTGACGTGGATGATGACGTTTAACATCAGCACACATACCTCTATTATCTGAAAAACGAAAAAGGCTTATCAGCTTATTGCGATACAACATAAGCGATTACCTATTCCCAAACTACCCATTAGAGAAAGTAATTGATACACATGACAAACCAAAATAAAGAGAAGAAAATTAAACATATCAGCAACCAAACACCAAAAATGTGTCCCAAGAAAAAAGAGCACGGCTTTATAATAGATATCCGATCATGTAGATATTCAAATAAGCTAGCCGTTTATATGGCGAGCTAGCAACATGCAAATTAGTTGACATTACAGCAATTACATGTATTTCCTTCACACTTGACACATACTAATTTTAACTTTGGAGGTTTAACTGTTTTGCAGAGATTTTCGAGTCATCATTTGAACAATTTCCAGAAGTAAGAACATGATAAGAAGGTTCACCTCCTAAGCCTGTTGCGCAACAAAAACAATACAAGATGACGTCAGACGATATTATAACAAAAAAATGACTTTTTAATACGATCGACAAATGTCTTACCGGTACCACATTGTGGGCATTCTTTTTTAGTGAAGCCAGCCATACCCATCATGAAGTTTGTAGTTAACAACATGTGGAAGAAGAAGAAAGAACAAACAAATCTTTTTTCTATTGTGAAATATATATGCACAAAACATTAAGCACGTAGAGCCTTGTATTTATGAGGCATGCACCCATGCAAGGTTAATTCCATATACATATTTTGGATTCTTAACATTTAATGTTCTACACGCTTTTTTTTTTTTTTTTTTTTTTTTTTTTTTTTAAATGCAGTTACCAATCACACATTTATTGTCATTAAACTTGGCCAAGATATTCACAAAATGTAGAATATATTTTGGGTTACATCATTTGTGTTCTGTGTATACTTTTTTTCTTACTAGATCAAGTATCGTGTATAGCAACGTGATTTTATAGCAGATAGTTGTAGTGATAAAAATAAGTTTATGGGTTATAAACAGAAAATAATAAGAGTTTAAGAATTTGTGATTAAACACGATTTAAACTGAATAAAAATAATATAGGTTAATGAATTATAAACGAAAATAATAATAAAAGTTTTTGGTTTCATATATAATTTTATTAATTTTTCACTTTAAAAAATGTGAGTTTTTTCTCTATATATAATATAGATTTAGATATGATATAAACGAGGACCATGATGTTGGTTTCAAATATATGTTTGGTCTAAAATCACATAATTCATATGTATCATAACATTACAACATATTCTTTAATTAACCCGTAGTTGCAGCTAAGCTATAGGAATACGTATATTTATATAAATGACAAACCTATTAATGCATAATTAGTAGAAAGAACATAAATTTGCATTTCTGAAACAACGCTAGCCAATGGTTTTTATTATATTGGTTCGTAGGCAATGACAAATTGTATTCTTTTAGTTATATAAAAGGGGTTTTAAGTAAATAACAATAAACCTTTCTTTTATTTTTATTTCTTTATTTTTATTTTTAACAATAACTTGTATATATGATAAACAACATGTTTAAACATTACATTTTTTTAGTTGTCGATTTACTAGAACAAAATTTTGCCTCAGCTACACGTTATATATAGAAATGAAACGGTTTAAAAAGCTTCCTGTTAACTTAAGAATGATAGATTACCTCAAATTTGTTATGAAAATATTTTAGATCAACTTATACAAAAAAAAAATAATCTAAAAACATATTCTTTTTCGATTTACATGTTATAAAGTTTTGTTCCTAGGGTAAAAGAAGCTATTGGACAGGGCCCAAGTATGATAGGATAACATCTTATAAGAAGTCCATAATGTAATATATAAGCCTGCCCAAACTTTGAGCATTTGGCCTTGACTTTTAAGTCCATTACAATTTACAACTAGTTTGTTGTTCAATTTGATTTTTATTTACTACCACTAAATTTTGATTCATCTTTGTTTAAATCACTTCTTTTTACTATATCAAGTAACGCTAAAAAAAAGAAAAAAAAAAACAAAAAAGGTATGCTAACCGGTTTTACGATTAACATAGGAGAAGTGAGTCGTGTAATACCATCATTACATAGACACATGAGCAGTATTTGGATCCATCACCCACGACTTACGTTGTACAGTATACGTCCACAAAGGTTACACTAACATTGCAGGAAGCTATTGTTTTTGGCTTTCTGGTATTTTCGTCTAGCGATATCGTGTGAATAAAAATGCTTATCAAGTAAATGTTTGTGACTTTAAATCATAAATGTAACAAGTATATTGTTTGATGTATATGTAAATTCATCTTTCTAAAAATGACAAGTTTTGCAAAGGGGGTTAGTGGGGTGGGACTAATTAGCACGTGAGATAGACGAGAACTAAATGCCGGCCATCATGTGACATTGCCTTTCTATTATTGACATTGTGTGTTTGTGTTTTTCTTTCTTTCTTTTACATTATGTATATTTTTTCTTCTCAATTGGAACAAAAAATCATTATGTATGCATTATGTATATCACTCCATTTGTGCATAATACACACAAAAAAATCTCATTAGATGCTAAGCAAACTTAAATGTATGTGGTATTCATACTAGAGAATTATACGTGCATAACCGCGACAGTGTATAATAGCATTAATTTTGTGTGCGTAATTTTTTTTTATATATATACAAGTATGGAGTAACTGAACGTGAAAAAAGTTAGTTGTCTAAACTGTAATGTAGTATTTAAATTTTTTAATATATTGTGTTGCATTTTATATAAATAAGGATATTTTGGTATACATTACTCATTTTCTAAGTTTTTTAAAATTCAAGCAATAGTGTTCACTCTTTATGTGTAGTATAAATTAGTGCCAAAGCTTAAGCGTTTTTCTAAGCTAAACTTAGAAACATTTGACGAACATTAGAATTGAGGTTCGTCTCAAATTTCAGATAAGCTTAAAGTGATTTAATTTCTAGTTAAAAATTACGTCACAAAACAAAGTTGTTGCACACGTTAGAGCTTCGGTTTTTCTCTGATATCTTTGAAATTTGGAGTTATCGGAGTTTTATTTTCGTGTTAACATTATTGTGTATTTAACAGTTGACACTTTTATAGATACTCGACTTTAGAACCGTGTAAATTAGATGACTAAAGCGCTTGTTTTACATGCTTTGTGGTTAAAACGACCATGTAAAATTGTGTAGCTCTACAAAACTTGGTTGAGAATAAACCGTACTCAGACAATTATTGATGTGAGCTTTGTGAAATGAACCATATAACTGCTCTACCGTAACGGTTCTAGTATCATTTACCGGATGATATATCTTTTAATGTCATTTTCGGACAAATACTATTCATTTCGTTTTTTAGACCTAAAACTTTCTTTCGCACTTTTATTCAACACTTCAACTTATATGACAAATAACATGTTTAAATATTACCTTGCACCCTTGAGGTTTCCATTATTTTGCTTTAATACATGAATTTTTATAAAGAGCTATGATATAGGGCTCAACTAAAGAGGCGCAAGGAGAGCCTAACATAAATAACTCAGACAAGATCACATCGCATGTCATTTACGACAGGCCTCTTTGCGCCTCTTTAGCTACTCCATTTATCATTTTCCTTTATAAATTATACTTTTGCTCGTGATATTGATTTATTCATACAAGAACGCCGAGCAATAAATCTTCAAAATCAATACCAAGTATACTACCGAAATGCGAGGTGTCGTTAAGTTTACAAAAGCCTTGTGTAAAAAGTAAAAAAAAAAAAAAAAAAAAAAAAAAAAGTAAATAATTTTATAAAGATATAAAATAAGAAACAATTGTTTTAAAAGTATTCACGCTAGCAAATTTTTGATGCAACTTATTAAACCAAATACTTGTAGTCATTTTATAGATTATATATAATTTTGTGGCCTTTATAATTTGGAAACCCCGTGAATCAAGATATCTCATACTGTGGTCGCCTCCAGAATGCCTAAAAAGACGAGGCCCGAGGCAAATGGAAAAATAGGCCCCAAATTCAAGCATACACCAATAAAATTGTTATTAGTATAATGTATGGTGTCATTCATTTAATATCAATGTTTTAACGCCATCTTCGCTTTAGTAATATTCTTAAGAAAATTTGGACCTCAAGTTCTTTGGCCAAATCACCATTCAAAACGATAATCAATTTTGGGCACCTAGTTGGGCCAGAGCTTGCCTTGCCTCACTGCCTACCCCAAGAGCCAGCCCTTCACACATTTTCGTATACGGCTCTACTGAAGTGTGGATGTTTTGTTATACGGTTTTGTACATAGTACATTGGTTATATTGATAATTGAATTATATAAGTTTGAATGGATTTGGTGGTGAAGACTAAAAATGCCAACGATGTAGGAGCTGGAAGTATCGTGCCTCAACGTGGCTCAACCGATTGTAATAAGTAACATGCTTATAAGTGGTGGTAAGTAAGTACACTTTTAATATTCACCCTTGTTTCAAAAGTTTTAATTATTATATATCATTGGTTATGATGTCAGATTTATGATCATTTTATTAAACAATCAATTTGGAAGTAGGTTCTTCCTTTTGTTGAAGTAAATAATTGTTCCAAAGGGTATAGCGAGTGTAGGTTTTGTAGAACCGGATGAAACTACGTGCTTCGAGCACCTACATAAGTGATAAACTTGCGTTAGTCTTGTTTTGGGTTTGATTCTAAGACTAATTAAGCTTTAACGTGAAAATAAGTGTAGGGTATGAGCTGAAAGGCAAAGTAATAAATGAGAGAGTTAATGTATGTGCAATCAGTTACTTTCGTAATAAATAAGGTTGGGGTATTTATACTAACCCAACTACTGTATCTGACAACAAGGGGAAGTAGCAAGCCGAGCTACTTCTAGCGTAGGTATTAGGCATCGAGTCACGTGGGGGGACCAAATCCTGTAATATCCGGACTAGGCGGCGCTAATACGATTCTTGAAACGGACTGTTGGATAAAAGAGTGTCTATCTTTTATGGTGCTTCGGCATATGTCTTTCGGCATGTGTTTTTCGAACACATACGCCAACAAAAATCAAGAAGAAAAAAAAGTTGTAGCTTCAAACCTCATTAAATACACTAACAGAAATACTAAAATTAAGCCGCATACATCTGACTAAAAAATTTTCTTTTCCTGATTATCATGAACAAGGAAAATCTCGTCAATTTAGCCGTTTTTAAACTAAATGTTATCATCTACATGTTATGTGAGGCTCATTTTGCAATCTCTACATTTGACATGTAATTTGACAAATATCTTACTATGATTGGTAATATACAAAATGATTTTTATGCATTGATAGTAATGGAGTAGTCACGGGGACAAAACCTGCCACAGATTGATTCTTATTCCCCAACATAGTACATGTTAATCCGATTGGTTTTTACATTATTTTATTAATCCATACTAATCTACCTTGTTAACGAATAAATGGGTAACTTTGTCACCAAGTTTTATTCATAAGTGTTTCAGATGGAAATATATTTGTAAAGATTTGAATAAATTATCAATGAATCTTTTTAAGTCAAGTTTAGTTTGGTGTATGAAATATCGTTTAAGCATCAAATCATACCAAACCATGAGATGATATATGAAGATCTAAGAAAAAAGTTGTTCTCTTATAACTTATTAAATGAGTAATTTGGTCTAGCAGTCTCAAGGTTTAAATATAACGCGTTCTTTCTTCAAAAGTTCGTCGCGGATTTAAGTCTCAGTTGTGACATATGTGTAATATATACTTGATTGATCGAGCAATTTGGTCTAACCGAGTCAAGGTTCAAATATAACACGCCTTTTCGTAGGAGTCGCGGACTCAAGTTTCAGTTGTGACTTATATGTGTTATATAAGGTGTGTTTGCCACAACTAATTAACGGTAACAGAAGCGATAACGTCATATTTCAACGCTTCTTTGGAATACACCTGTAAAACTTGCGTTTAAACAAAAGCTAAAACAATATACGCCACTTGCCAAACAAATATTATTTTTCAAACGCTAGACGCTAATGGTGTGCTTTAAACATGCCCTTAGAGTGTGTATCGTTAATTCGTGTTAGGTTAAAGGCCAAGCCTAAAGGCTAAAGGTCCATCAGATTTAGGGTTTAAGGTTTTGTTCGCAGTGAAAAAATGTATGCGGATGTTTGAACTTGTTTGGGGTAAAAAATGGTAAAATTTTTAAGGTTACAAATTGCTGGATTTTGAAGAATGACGGCTGTTAACAGCTTAACATGAGACCTAAATTTATGGAGGTGGGTCTCTTGGTGGATGTTTTGCCCTTTTCTTTGCTAACCTTTAATTGACTAACCATCTATTTCATTTACCTACATATTTTGCTAATTAAAACTTAACAATTTAAATTTAATGTATTTGTAAATAAAAAGTTATATTTTCAACCACCTTATTAATTTGGACGTGATTCTACAATAGAGATTCATGTTCGATATATACCACATGCATTTTTGTGTCTTATTAATAAAAATCCGATTTTTCTTACATGCGGTCTTGAAATTTGTGTTTGTTGTATTGTTTAGTTTATTCAATTCTAAATGCACCTAGTCATGATTCCGCGTCCTGATTTCGTCCCCGAATGCGTAGTTCATTTTGTTTTGGATGAGCGGACTTTTATGAAAATGGTCGTGTTTTCTAACATGGTCGGACAATCGTACATTCTCTTTAGCAACTCGCTAGGTGAGACAAACTAACCCTTACGCATACTGTAATCGAAGCTAGACATGTAAACTTGTCAACGTTACCAGTCGGTTCTCGACATTAAAGTTTGTTTAACGAGTGCCCATAGGACATTGATTTAGCTGTATGAAAAAGGATATGTTGAGTTCATATAACTGAAAATCACATGTACTTGTAGTAATTTAGTTGTTTAATTAACGTATATTAAATGCATTTTCTGATTTAAAAAGAAAGATCAAGTTTAGTTAAAACCCATGTTTATTTTTCTTGGCAAAACATAGCTGAATAATATAAGTAATACATACTCGTATATTCATTATCTAGGCTGTAAAATACTTCAACTTTATATATGATAACATCAATATATATAAACATAGATTTGGTCCAAAGGAAAGTAAAATTCAAATGTAAAAAGAGGGAACAAAACAACTTTACATAAACAACAAGTGATCCATCCATCCATTCATCATTAAATTATTATTCCCCCAAAACATTATTTTAATCATGCAACCATGTTCATAAATGCTTACAAATTCACACAAACTTTATATAAATTTACATTTACACTTCTCTCCACAATTCCTCACCAGAGCCAAAAATGGATTATTTCACCAATGATCAATATTACTCCAAAAATGATAAACACAATGATATCATGATCAACAACCACAACAACAATGAGTTCATACTAGATGACTTAATCGTCGATTTTCCTAACGAAGATGATATCGTGCTGAATGATGCCTTTTTTCACAATGTGGTTGGACATGAAGGTGATAGTTGTAATTCGTCGGTTTCTGGTAGCGATCAGCCTCCGTTTTCGGATGTGGAACTTTGTTTACCGGTAATTTACTCTTGAACATGTTGTAATTAATCTTATTTAGTAATTATACTGCAAACGAGTCGAGATTTTGTTGAGCTAAACTTGCATGGGATTCATTGCTTAAAAAAATGAACTCCAAATATATAACGAGTTGAACTCTAAATTATAAGAGTTCTGCTCGAGTTATTATCAAGTTTTTCGAGCTTTATTTACCCATATACTTTAGGGAAAAATATGTTACTGGTAGTATTTATTTTTGTTACATTTATTATAACATTTTAACTTATGGTCATGTTTTATATTTGGATTACAGTATGATGAGTTGATTGAATTCGAATGGCTATCTGGATTCACACATGAAGCATTCTCGATTGATGATGTTCAAAATCAACAGCTCGTTTCTGTCGAAAACAAATCTGTTGCCACAGACACGTCATCTTCGGGCACCGATGTTTATAGTTTTCGATCAAAGCACGAAGTCACACATAGAATAAATTCACACATATTTCATAGAAACGTAGCCGTTCCTGTTAAAGCTCGTAGCTCACGATCACGATGCCGTGATTGGACCTCGAGAATCTTGCACTTCAAGCAACCTTCAACTCTAAAAATAAAAATAAAACAAAGCAAAACCGCGTTGTTTAAGCAACCTTCGGAGGTAGACATAAAAATACAAGAAAATAAAATGACGCAGTTTAAGCGGAGTGAACTTTTAGATGGTTCACTTACCACATGTTTGCATTGTGGGTCCCATTCGACACCACAGTGGCGAACAGGACCCATGGGACCTAAAACACTATGTAATGCATGTGGAGTGAGGTATAAGTCAGGTCGGTTAGTACCTGAATACCGACCTGCTAATAGCCCAACTTATGTGCCCGCAAAGCATTCTAATTCTCATAGGAAAGTTATGGAGATCCGACGTCAAAAGGAGCTTCGAAATGTTGGCTCGGGTTTATGGAAATGATTTAGTTTCAGAGGAGCATGAGATTAGCGTGAAGGTGTTTTGCTAAGAAGATACTTGATTAGTGTTGAAATGTTTAACATTAGCCTTGCAAGAAGGATCAATCTTGAGTACTATATTTCATTTTATTTATGTAATAAGATACAACTAGTTTTTTCAGAATAATTTTTAGTGCCATATCTAAACATGCTTAAAATTGTTGTGACATTCTACCAGCGCGTTGCGAACAAATTATTTAAGCCTAGAACAAATACGTTACAGTTTGGCCTCTTTGATTAAACTTGCCAAGTTCCGTCTACACATATATGTAACAATCTTCCAACTAAGTTATGTCCCATTTGATGATGATGATTTACTATTACTTGGTAGATAAGATTGTTAGTATAATTATAAGACCAAAAGAAATCGCTTAGTAACAAAGTAAAGGAGGGTAAAACCATGATGAAGCAAATGGTGCACCTTTCTATAAATAAACTTAATGGGCCAGCATTGACCCATGGCTCGAACCTATCTCATCATTTTGTTCTAGATCAAATCTCAATAATTATTACTTGTATGATTTTAGAAATAACTTTAATCATAGTGAGTTATAATTTTTTTTTGGGTAAACGACAATTGCTAATCATATCTTTATTCTCTTGTTTCATAGAGGTTTTGATTGGGATATGTTGTAGGAACCTTTATGGGTCAATCAGATAAACCAGAAAGACATAGATAACACCGCGACGCACACCGCATAACCCTCCTCACGCGCATAATGATCGAAACCTCTCTATAAAGGGGTCCATTTAAACCGCCTGCTTTTTATTTTGGCGACGCCATGGTTATTGATTTGAATGTAGAATTATACTATTCTGCAGCATGTACGTGCATACTTCATCATCCAAGAAAAATACTTGTAATTTTTGTTGCGTAAAAAAAACAAAAAAATCTATACGCTGTTGAATACTGATGGATACGAAAACCCGTCAAGAAATGATACATATGTTTTTCAAAACGGCAAACGGTGTGCACTTAGTATAAAACCCAAAAAAATATTATAATTTCTTTATACTACTATGATACTCAAAGGGTATGCACGTGCATACCCTCGATCTCAAGTAGGTCTGCTTTCGGTTAGACAATTAGGTATCACAAACCTAAAAGAATGCATGTATGAAAGGTAATAGAATTGACTTGTGTGACATTCTTTAATTTGTAAGTTCACAATTTAGGAAATTTCTTATGAAACATGCTTTGGTGTTGATGTTTTTGGATCTTGGCATGTTACTAATATTCGTGATATTTATTCATGTTCCCCCATAACTTTGACTTAAATCTTTCCTTTCTCATCTTTTGAAATAAATACAACATGGGCGTGGAGACATTCATGCTTGATTCTAAATATTCCCCATCTTTGAGGTAATGTATTTAAGTCACTTATAAATGAAATCTAGATATGTAAAGTCGAAAAAAACCAATCAAATCGAATAGAATCAAGTTGTTTTACTAGGCTTTTGAACATGGCGCACCGTATCTTTTGCAAGAACTTAGAACCGCGTTGTCTAAACATTATAGGTGGTCTATTTCACAATAGGTTGCGAGTTTAAGTCATGTGTCAGTAGATCTGTATTTGCAGTTAACAAAGTATTGCGTAAATTTCGCTCTACTAAAACTTAAAACACGAAACACGAAAGCAAATGTTACAAGAGCCCTTGGTGAAAATGATACTAGTATTTCCAAACAACACAAATCAAAAGCATGTTACCTTTCTAACTTGTTGAAATCATTAAATTTCAGTATGACAGAAATGTTTTTTTTCTATTCAAATGAAAAACAATTTTGTCATTATAACTGACATTGATGCTAAAAGAGTGGGGGTGCATTATTGTTTGGGTCACATGTCTAAATGGCAGAACATGAGTAGATTTGTAATTGTATACCAACATTGCAACCAAACATCAAAATGATTACGCCAATGCTAATGGATAATGGAAGGTTGATTGTTCGGTTGGTTGCCTCCCAACCGAGTACGTGACCGAGTTATGCCCACTAGCTCAACCGAATGCAACCGATCAAACACCCAACTTTTCATATGTTATGGCTGGATACCCAACCGAGTAAAAATGATGATTTTTGAACATTCGATACCATTGTTGCATTAAACAAAGCAATAAAATGAATGTGGTCACTACTAGCAAGTTATGGTTGGGTATAGTTTTAGATTGGCCTTAATAATATGAGTAAAACTCACACTACTAGAGATTATGAAATAGAGCCCCTTTCAAAAGAGTCAAGTTTTGGTGAAAAATGGGCTTTAAAAGGATTATGTGTTTTAAAAAGGGTATAAAGACATGTTTTCTTTTACAATACCGGACTTTATGTTAAAAACGCGTAGGTGTTTTTATGAGAACAGTAACAATATACTAGGAAGTTTGTGAAAAAATAAATTTATCAATGCCCAAAATCGAATAAATAGTGCTAAAATACATGTATATATATTTGATACCTTGGTGTTATGATGCTTCTTAACCTGCCAAGTGCCAAAACACGTAGAAATTAACAACATACTTTATAGCCTATTGGCAATTGACTAACACAGTAAATGATGTAAAAAAGTTACTAGACTGTGTATAATATTGCATATCTACTAGCAATTAACACAAGTAAACAACTGAAATCTTTTAAGGTATAGTTGTTTTTTTTTTCTTTTTTTTCTTTTTTTTTTAACTATTTTTGTTAATTGTTTGAATTTTAGCGATAAACAGGTCATTGGCACCCGCTGCGTTGCGGCGGGAACACTTTGTTAGAGCATTTTGATTTAGGAACATTGGGTAGGATGTGTTGGAATTTAATACTCATAACAATTATATATAAATCAAATAACATCATCAAAGCACGCAATGGAAGTAAATAGGAATAATATATGTAAGTAATTAACCGAACAAGAAAGTGCGTGCTTTTTAAAGAATTCAAGAATCGAACGTTGATTGAACAAGAACTAAAACCCAAAACCCTAATTTAGGGTTTATACAAATCGACTCAACACAAAAATCGACCACCAAGGATTACAAGCTCAGCGTGCTTGTTCTTCGTTCTGTGCACACACGCATTAATAGCGATTTGATGTGAAAAGCTAGTTTCTTGAATTACAAATAAAACCAAATACTTATTCTTGAGTTAACAAATCGAAACCCTTAGGGTTTGGGATGTTCGACCTGCCGCACAAGAAAGAGAGGAGAAGGAGAGAAATTAGGTTATCAAAGTGATCCAAGGTTAGTCAATAATGAATACATAGATTTGTATTTATAGTTAACATAGCTTCGAGTACAAGTTTGAGTGGGTTTGGGTTTGGGAACACCCTAACCGATCGCCAAAGCCCAAAGGGATTCTAGAACTTTCCGACTTGTAATTTCATCTCGGTCCTTCTAGTTAATATTTAACGACCGTTAACCAAACCTCGTTAATTATTTAACTATCGTTATGTTTTATTTCGCGACCAATAATTAATAATAATAACGCTTTTATTTATATTAATTATATACATCAATTCTCATACGTAATGTGTGCAATCCAAGTCTCGAGTTCGAATCCGACATACTATTATTTAAATATCCATAAAACCTTTCGCCCCACTGGATATTACTAAATATAGTAATGACATTGGTTAGTCTAGCTTTCACACGCTAACGCCCCAGATTGAATCGAGTATGGTCTTCCGAAAAAACCATTTAATGATTCATCATTTTACTTATCCTTTGTTACTAATACTACATTAACTATGAATATGGATCAAGTCATTTCATAAGTTAACATTCGATTCTCGTTGTATATGATTGAGCAAGATTACCAAATCATCCGAACGTATTCCGGATATATCTTGGGTATAGCCATACAAACATCTTGTCAACCCTACGAGGGCCCAAATATAGTATTATGCTTTGAAACAAATTCAAATGAACAAATTCTCTTGACTACAAACATAACTCATGAACTTTGCAACACTTCCGAAAATAGCCCTTATAACTACCATTACGGATAGCGTTAGACTATCTTACACAAATGCACTACATTCATATCGGTTATCGTGTATCTCAAGTCCGAGGATAAACACTTCATGATATACTTAATGACAAAGATCCATAAAGTATCATCATGTAAAGTTGGGATGAGTCATATATTCAATTCATGAATATCATGTGAATCTGTATGTCCCACGCATCAATATACTTTAAAAGTATATTCTACTAAACTCGATTTGTCTTAATTCAATGACATTCCCACATCATTGATCGACAATGGACTATTTAGAATAACATAAGTTATTCACGGATTAAACATGCAAATATAGGATATAATATTAAGAAAATGAAAATAAACATAAACAACTATTTTATTTCATTAAAGTAATATTTGATCATAACATCCTTTATCCAAATACTAATCACGATCCGCATGAAACTACTAGCTAAACGTAAGTCCTATCCCATCAGCATGGTCGGAAGTTTTTCTTTTGGCAAAGGCTTCGTAAGGGATCACTAGATTATCATATGTATGAACTTTGAGTAGATTGATTTCACCTATGTCGACTTGTTCTCGAACATAGTGATATCGACGAGGAAAATGTCCGGCGCCCTTCATGACTCCAGCTCATTGGAAAATGTTATTGCAGCAGAGTTGTCACAATACACATTTAAAGGTAATTCGATTGAGGCATTACTCCGAGTCCCGAAATGAATTTCCTAATCCAAACAGACTTCCATCGCAGACTTCAAGCGCCTATGTACTCGACTTCAGAATAGACATAGCAACTGTTGTTTGCTTCTTGCTCTTCCAATCAATCGATCCTCCATTAATGACAAAGACATAACCCGTCTGAGACTTCGTATCATCTTTATCAGTTTGGAATGATGCATCGCAAAAACACAGTAACATCAAGTTCGCATCCGATTTCCTCCATACACTAGAAACATTTCTTTAGTAGCCCTTAGATACTTAAGAATGTTCTTAATACTGCCGTTGTTTCACACCGGTTCTCGTTGATACCGACGGTAATGTTTTGTGCAAACGCCACATCGTGCCTTGTACATCTTACAAAGATACATGATAGATCCCATGACCCAAAGCATAAGGAACTTTCTTCATGTAAGCCACCTCTTCGTGTGTTGACGCAAGATAGTTTATTACTTAAGCCATGTTCAACTTGCATCGGCAAATATCCCTTCTTGGAATTTTGCATACTAAATCTCTTTAGTATTTTATCAATGTAAGCACTTTGGCTTAGTCCAATTAACCGCCTTGATCTATCTCGGTGAGATCTTGATTCCTTAATAAATGTCGCTTCCCTAAGTCCTTCATAGAAAAGCACTCTCCAAGATAAGACTTTACATCTTGCATACTTGGAATGTCTTTTCCCATGATCAATATGTCATCGACATATAAGACAAGGAAAATAACATTACTCCCACTAGCTTTGTGATACACACATGGCTCATCAAGATTTTGAGTGAAACCAAATTTCTTGATTTCTTCATCAAACTTCTTGTTCCATTGCCTTGATGCTTGCTTCAACCCATAAATGGATCTTTGAAGTTTGCATACACGCTCGAAACTTTGGATTCACAAACCCTTCAGTGCGCCATATAGATGTCCTCATCTAGGCGATCGCTTAAGAAGGCGCTTTGACATCCATTTGCCATATCTCATAGTCATAGTACGCACTATGGCTATAAGAATCCTAATAGCTCTAATGTCCGCACATGGAGAAAATGTCTTCTCGTAGTCTACCCTATACGCTTGAGTATACCCTTGGGCTACAAGACGAGCTTTATAGGTGTGTGCATTGCCATCCATGTCGGTCTTTATCTTAAAGAGCCACTTACTTTCAACTACCTTAGCATTTGGAGGTAAGTCAACCTCATCCGCACTTCGTTATCTTTCATGGATTGCATTTCCCATTCATTGCAACTCGCCATTTTTCCTTTTCAGGACTCATCATGGCGACTTTATAGTTAGCGTGTTCACCAAGATCCCTAACATATTTTCCTCGCCTTCTACATTGAGACATAGACGCCAGTGCACGCGTAGCCCTTGCGGATCTACGAATGGGAACCACTTCAATCTCGTGGAACGCCTGCACATCTGTGTTCTACTTGAGGTTGGCTAGTGTTTTCGTAAGGTGTTGTATCTTCTTGATCATCTTCCGGATCATAAACTCTCCCACTGAATTCATGAGATATGAGATCCTTTTCAAGAAAGTCTCCATACCTAGCAACAATTACTTTGTTTCGGTGGAAAGTAGAAGTAGTAACCCATAGTTTCCTTTGGGTATCCTACGAAGACACACTTACAGATCTTTGTTGCGACTTATCGCCAGAGTCACTTTAACAAACGCCTCACAACCCCTGCACCTTTAAGTAAGACAAGTTGGGAGGTTTCCATACCACACTTCATAAGGAGTCTTATCAACCTTCTTAGTTGGAACCATATTCAATATGCTAACAGTAGCTTCAAAGCATAATCCCAAAGGATAAGGGAAGAGTTGTAAGATTAAACATCGATCGCACCATGTCTAGCAATGTACGATTCCTTCTCTCGATACACCTTTTGTTGTGGAGTATAAGGAGATGTGAGTTGTTGGACGATACCACACTCACTAGATAATCTTTAAACTCTTGGCTTAAATATTCACCACCTCTATCGGATCGAAGAGCTTTAATCTTCTTTCCTAGTTGCGATTCGCTCACTCTTAAAAACCTTAAATGTTTCAAAGACTTCATGTTTATGTTTAAGTAAATAAACATAACCATAACGACCGAAATCATCAAGTAAAGGTTAAGAAGTAGCTAGCACCTTTCTTGACACATGTCTTAGTGGTCCACATACGTCAAGATGTATCACACCAAGAAGATCGAAGCCCTTTCTAAACTATTTGTAAAAGGTTTCTTGGTCATCTTCCCAGATATGCAAGATTCGTGATTTATCAAATGATTCATCATTGATATCTTGCAAAAGCCCATCGTGTTGCAAATTGTTGCATGTGTTTCTTGCCTATATGAGCAAGTCTACGATGCCAAAGAAATGAAGAATCCAAATCACCTTTGATTCTTTTATTATTGATGCTAAAGACGTAATTATTTTATCAATTACATTATCATGCAAATCAATTTCAAACACCCCATTTCATTGGAATAACATTAAAGTAAAAACATCATTTAAAGAAATCGAAATTCCATAATCGGTAAATGTATGAACGAAACCAATATCTTTTAACAAGGAAATGAAACGACACCCCTAACAATGGAAGGTGCGAATGACAATCGTTTAATGACAAGACTAGACCAAGGTAAAACTAAATCAAACGTGCCTATAGCTTCAACGATCGCATGTGCTCCATTACCCACGCGTGCGGTATTGTCATCCATAGGCAAGTTTCCTTGCTCCTCTAAGTCCTGCGGTGTATTACATATGTGAATACCACATCCAATATCATATACCGTGAATTTATTTTATGAGGAAAAGCAAATAATTCTATCATCAAAGAGTACTCAAGCATCGCCGCGGTGCCGATATTTTTATACCTCTTATTGCGAACTCATCAAGGTATAGTGGACAATTCCTCTTCCGGTGTCCAACCTCGATGCGGTGATGACAAGCCATATCCTTCTTGGATTCTCACGCTTGGGAGGGTACTTCTTGGGTTCTTGCCGATAAGTCATAACTTGTTTTCCTTATCGCCTTTACCCTTACCTTTCCCTTTCTTGTTCGCTAGCGGCTTATTAGGCTTTGAAATTCTACCCTTACGGATGGTCAAAACCGCAGTGTAGAGGCCTTCTTGGGCAAACCGTTCTCGTAATCAATGAGCATTGCATGTACCTCACCGACCGTCTTCCCTGCAATGCATATTATAATTGCGGACGAAACCATCAAATTCCTTGTTAAGGGATCATTGATCGTGCCAATTTGTATGTCATTAGGGTAGACATAGTTCAAACGCCCAACCGGTCCATGTAACTCATCATTTCCGTGCAAGGCGCTTATAAGGCGTAGTCAAATAATTGAGTCTTTTGGCAACCTCAAGACAATTCGAGTTGCGATACCAATCATTGAAATTGCGCTACCAATAATTTCTCTCGATCAAACATAGATTTGAACGACGAGGCTAGTGCGAGAGATTCACTTGAGCCATTTCTAGATATAAAAGTTCAAAAGTTAGTACTTTCGATAAGTAAACGTTCAAGAAAATAAAATACCCTTTGGTCAATATTCATATTAACCATAGTATTTTCCTTGAATATTGGATCCTCATTATCATAGTTTCACCACATCGGTTGATCGCTAGTGGTGAAAGTATAGAATAGTGTCGTTGAAAACGATAATTGACAAACACGTTTTCAATTCCAAAAATTATGGGATTTACAATTTTGCCAAAACAATTAATGCAAAACGTAAGCATGTTTCATCCCATCTTATGCCTTAAGTCATAGGTCTCACTAACTAACTTAATTAAGTTGTCTAATTTAGAAACTGCAAATCATAAAGCTGAGGTCTCACACAACAAAATAATTCACCTCGTTATTGTAATCTAGATTAAGGTCTCATATAACTAAATTACAACTTCAAGTGTTTCATATCATTAGATGGCATTGACTTAAATTTTAAAGGGTACAATTTTTGACGTGTAATCAAAACTTATGTATAAAGAAGCATGCATACAACTTTATGCCATAAAATTTTCGAAAAAACTTACTATAGATTTTAATTGCTAAGATTGAATTCTACAAAGTTTTTGCTTACTAACATGTCAAACAATATATAAACAAAAAGCATTTTAATAAAAATTAAACACACTCAAATAATATAAACATATAACTAAACAATTTTAACATATGTAAAACAATTAGCCACATGCATAATTATTTCAATAAACTCTAATAACAATTCTAGTCAGAATAAATGCATACATTAACTAGGACTTTCATCTCGAGAAGATGAGCCACATACATCGACAAGTCGATTGCGTAGCGAAGTTAATAGTATACCAATTAGCACATAACGAATTTTATTAGTTATAATTGAGGTCTTCCCAATTCAATAATTATTAAATAAATAAAACATGTGTGTATCACTTAACAATTAATCAATAAACAATAAACAATACTCCATGGCAAAACATGCATGTTCCACCATGGATTCCGATAACAATTATCACCCAAGATATGCATATTACATGGCACATAACAATTATTCATTAATTAACCACATAAAATAAGTATGCAATCCTAGGGTTTCAACAAGTTTTACAAAATTAAAACCTAATTAAATAAATAAAGGGTAATCGACCCATACATTAAAAATTAGGGTTTCAATTCAAAACCCTAGAAACCATAAAAGCATGCATATAATCATAAAGATCCAATTTTATGTGTTTCGTAATTAATTACATCATATTAACGACTCGTGATGCCTTTGTTGAAATTTAATACTCATAACAATTATATATAAATCATATAACATCATCAAAGCATGCAGCGGAAGTAAATAGGAATAATATATGTAAGTAATTAACCGAACAAGAAAGTGCGTACCTTTTAGCAATTCAAGAATCGAACGTTGATTGAACAAGAACCAAAAACCCAAAACCCTAATTTAGGGTTTATACAAATCGACTCAACACAAAAAATCGACCACCAAGGATTACAAGCTCAAGCGTGCTTGTTCTTCGTTCTTGTACACACGTACTAATAGTGATTTGATGTGAAAAGCTAGTTTCTTGAATCACAAATAAAACCAAATACTTATTCTTGAGTTAAGCAAATCGAAACCCTTGGGGTTTGAGATGTTCGACCACCCACAAGAAAGAGAGAGAAGGAGAGAAATTAGGTTATCAAAGTGATCCAAGGTTAGTCAATAATGAATACATAGATTTGTATTTATAGTTAACATAGCTTGGAGTACAAGTTTGAGTGGGTTTGGGTTTGGGAACACCCTAACCGATCGGCCAAAGCCCCAAAGGGGATTCTAGAACTTTCCCGACTTGTAATTTCATCTCTAGTCCTTCTAGTTAATATTTAACGACCATTAACCAAACCTCGTTAATTATTTAACTATCGTTATGTTTTATTTCGCGACCAATAATTAATAATAATAACGTTTTTTTATATTAATTATATACATCAACTCTCATACGTAATGTGTGCAATCCCGAAGTCTCGAGTTCGAATCCGGACATACTATTATTTAAATATCCATAAAACCTTTCAGGATGTAGATAGAACGGGTTTTATTCGCAGCAATTATGCAAAGGTGCCAAAATTTGCGCGTTTCTTTTATGTCACGCGCTTTAGCATTAGTAAGCTTATGTTAACATGAATTAGTTGCATTTATATCAAGGTCATTTATCGGATTATTCCACCTCCCTTCATAAAACAACATGGATACTTTCAGAACTTGTAGTTGTCAATCACCATCAAATTCAGATGTGCAAAAACAGAAGTGAAATAGGGCCTGAATAAGATAGAAGCACATGATCACAATATGTATGTTGTGGTTGTGGATATAACATTGAATGTTCCAAAAGCTAAGAAGCATCCCTAAAATAAATATAATACAATTAGTACACATACAAACTTTCCAACATACTTTTATATCCGTTGATAGCGTCTCTTGCAGCTCATCCAAAGCAACTTGTCGTTTCAGATTTACCACGCGAGGAAGGGTAATAAACCTTATGCCCCAGCTCCTGTTTGGAGGCACCTTACCTAAGTAATGTGTTTATCTAAATTGCAGCTTCACTGATTATCTAGCTGCATTGTGGAACCATGTTCTACAAAACCTTTTTTTTTTTTCTTTTTAATTTTTCTTTCAACTTATTTTGGGACGAACTGCTTATTAGGCTTGTGTCACTCGTTCATGCCTTCTTTTTCTACTCGTCAAACTCTTGCACATAATAAGCAAATCCAAACACTGATTCGTAAACTACCTATATGTATGCCATTCTTCTACTTACAAGCGCGTAAACTGAACATTGTATACATAAAGATCACAACTATGAAAATTACAGTTGTAAAGGATACAAACCTGCAAAGGGCGAACCCCCGGGCAATTTGTTGAACATAGCTTGCAAACCTGAAAATTTTAAGAAAATCATCAAACCACATATAGATTAAACGTAAAAAATATATTTAAAATCATAATCAAAATCTAAAAAACTCTAACAAATCAGCTTAGTTTTGTTCAATGGCAGAGAAAAAAATGACTGCGCCTATGCCACTGCCATTGATTTCACTACCTGTAAATAGACGCCATTTGATTAGTTCCACATCGAATCCAATATGTCCCAAGCACCATTTATTAGTTGGCTAGACTTCATGAATATTAGTCAATATTTTTTTCAGCAAACACAATTGAATATAACAAAAAAAAATCCAACAGAGTACCAAAAAAGCATCGCAAAAGAAGTACAATAGAAAAGCATATCATCTCACATTATAAGCATTTCAGTGGCATAAAAAAAGAACAATTAAAGTAGAGTATCCAAAGTAAACATATATAGCAATACTTGTTGTGGAGCCAAAACCAAACCGAATTCTTCATACTAACTTTACCGTTATTGTTACTTGAGAAACTCATTTTAACCAACAAAAAGTAAGCATATAAGCAAATAAGTGAAAATAAGTATATAAGAAAATAAGTGCAAGTTGATCCTGCATCCAAAAACTCAAAATCGATTATAGCAGTTAAAAAAAAGGCAATCCCAAACACCCTTTAATGATCATAATCTTATAAGACAACATGCTTATGAGAAAATGTGTATATATATACATATTTGTATGCACACATATATAAGTTCATATTCTAATGTACCTTCATCCGATAAACGCGTTTGTTCCTTATTGTCTCTTTCCAATCTTCTACGGGCTTGTGCTGCAACAAGAAACCAACGTGAATAAGTATAGTCTAGTTGATGACTCGCGTAGCAATTTCACAAACAAAAAAAAGGTAGGTTTCTTAATATTTGATGGCTCGAAAGATATTTCGTTTATTGAATCGATCAAAAATATAAATACACAAAAACAATGATAAACATAGAATGTGCTAAACTTAAGCCTCAAGCTAAGGAATAAATAAGTATGGAAATTATTTCATTCCAATACTCCCCCTCAAGTTGGAGCATGGAGATCACGAGTGCCCAACTTGGCAAGTAGAAAACGAAGCTGTTGAGTACCCAATCCTTTGGTAAGAAGGTCTGCAATCTGCAATTTGGAGTCGACTTGAAAAGGTTGAATTTCTTTGGAATCAACTCGTTCACGAACAAAGTAGCAATCCATTTCAACATGTTTGGTTCGTTCATGAAAGACGGGGTTATTAGCTATGTGACATGCCGCCTGATTGTCACAGAATAAAGGGGTTGGTCCTGCGGAAGCAATGTGGAGTTCTTTTAGGAGCCATCGAACCCATAGAACTTCACTGACGGTGGTCGCCATTGATCGATATTCTGCCTCGGCGGAAGAACGAGAAACCACAGATTGTTTCTTGGTCTTCCAGGAGATGGGAGCACCACCAAGAATAAGAACATATCCAGTTCTGGAACGACGTGTGTATGGGCATCCAAGCCAATCAGAATCACAATAGGCGGAAAGGTTATAACCACCTGTTCGAGGAAGCAACACACCTTGTCCGGGTGTCGCCTTTAAGTACCGAAGAACACGATGTACAGCATCCAAGTGAAGCTGTCTAGGATCAGCAACAAATTGAGACAAAACATTGACCGAGTAAGCAATGTCTGGTCGGGTAGCTTGCAAGTAGAGTAGGCGGCCAACAATGCGTCTATAACAACTTGCATCGACTTTTGGTTGATCATCACATTTATCCAGCTTGTGGTTTTGTTCTATAGGAAAGAACTTGGTCGACAGCCTTCAAAGCCACAACTTGCAAGAATGTCCAAAATATATTTGCGTTGACTAAGTACCAAACCTTCTGAAGTACGGGCCACTTCTATACCAAGGAAGTACTTGAGAGTCCCAAGATCTTTGATGCTAAATCTGGTATCGAGTTCAGTTTTGGTGTGTTGCATTTTCGTGAGATCGTTTCCAACCAAGATGACATCATCAACATATATGAGAGCCGCTACAAAAGTATTGTGCCGTTGATTTATAAACAGTGAATGATCGGCTTTAGATTGTTTGAAATCAAGAGTGAGGAGTGCAGTAGTGAACTTGTGATACCAATTCCGTGAAGCTTGCTTCAAACCATAAATTGATTTTCTTAGCCGACATACTTTAGTTTCTCCTTCTTTAGCAAAACCTTGTGGGATCTTCATATAAACTTCTTCATGCAAGTCTCCATGCAAAAAGGCGTTGTTCACATCGAGTTGATGAATGTACCAATCGTTCTTCACGGCCACAGTTAAGAGGACTCGAACTGTGACCAGCTTGGCAACGGGAGCAAAGGTATCATGGTAATCCACTCCTTCTCTTTGTGTGAACCCTTTTGCGACGAGACGTGCTTTGTACCTCTCGACATCTCCATTAGGTTTATATTTTACTTTGTAAACCCACTTGGAATCAATGGCACGTTTGCCATCAGGTAAATCTTCAAGTGTCCACGTGCCATTTTCTTCAAGTGCACGTATTTCTTTTCTCATAGCCTCTTTCCAACGTACATCCTTGACTGCCTGATGAAAAAATTTTGGCTCATCGACGGAATCGATAGCCGCTAAAAAGGCCTTGTGCGAATTAGAAAATTGTTTATATGAAACAAAATTAGATAAGGGATGTACCGTTGAGGAAACTTGGGTTGGTGTGGTTCGTGCATTGTCAACCGATGGGGGAAGCTTTACAACGAAATCATCAAGATGTTTCGGTTGAGTCCGATGTCGTTTGGGTCGGCCTAGTTGATCCGAAGAGTCCAATGGTTCTTCTTGGGCCATATGGTTCATGTCATTCACTTCATTTGAAACCGGGTTGGAGGTAGTATGATTTAGGCCTTCGGGTGCGGATTCTTGGCCCAAGTTTGCATCATAATGTTCCTGATCACTTTCATGTGGGCTGCTAGAATCAAACGCCTCATATTGGGACGGTTGTTCATCAGCATCAAAAGGATCCATTCCTTCTTTATCATGCTTCAAATTATCAAAAGGGAATTCGCTTTCATAGAACCTTACGTCCCTAGATATGATGATTTTCTTGTCTTTTATATCATAAATTTTGTACCCCTTTGTTCCCTGTGGATACCCCAAGAACACCCCGGGTCTCCCCCTCACTTCAAACTTGTCCCCGTTGGTTGATGTGTTTCTACAATAGGCGAGACAACCAAAAACCTTCATATCATTGTAATCTGGTTTTTGATTAAAAACGATTTCGTAAGGTGTTTTGTTCCCAATAACTTTCGAGGGTAACCGATTTATGATAAATGTTGCCGTCAAAACACATTCTCCCCAGAACCTTTTTGGTAAATTTGCTTCAAACCTTAGGGCTCTAGCCATTTCAAGCAAATGTCTATGCTTTCTTTCCACGACCCCATTTTGTTGTGGGGTATGCGGACAAGTGGTTTCAAGCAAAATCCCATTTTCATTGTAAAATTTCATCATATCATTTGAAGTAAATTCACCCCCATTATCAGTACGAATTCTTTTGATAGATTTCTCAAATTGTGTTCGTATCATATTGTGAAAATTTATCAGGCAACTACTTGCTTCATGTTTGAATTTTAGAAGAAAAACCCAAACGGCTCTACTATAGTCATCGACTATGGTTAAAAAATAACTTGCACCCGAGAGAGATTCGAAACGGTATTTACCCCAAATATCACAATGTATTAATTCAAAACAACCATTAGTTCTAATATTACTCTTTGGAAAGGAAAGTCTAGTGTGTTTGGCCTTGGAACAAGAATCACATACTTGATCAAAACAACTATTACTAAGAAAATCTATTTGAGTCAGTTTATCACCAGATGCATGTCCCAATCTTTTGTGCCATATATCTATGCTGGTCTTCATTGCTTTCTTCTTACTTCCAATCATCCCCATTCGGTATAGACCATTCTTGCACTCACCCGCACCAATCAAGCTCCTCGTGTGAAGTTTCTGCATTACACAAAAATCAGGAAAGAAAGTTATAGCGGATTGAAGATCCTTGCTCAGTCTACTAACAGATAAGAGATTGCAAGTAAATTTGGGAATGTGCAAGACTCCATTTATTTTGGTTCCTCCTGGTAAAGAACATTCTCCTTTTCCTTCAACTGGTATAGTATCCCCATTGGGGATGACAACAGGAGTTTCAAAATAACTTTTAGTTTTGTTTTCAAGAATACTAGCATCATGCGTGATGTGCTCAGTAGATCCCGAGTCAACAATCCAATAATTATCACAATTACCTTTATCTGTCATAAACGCCTTTGAGGTATTAACCTCCTTACCAGAACTTCCAGCAGTCGAAAAATGTTTCAGAAAAAGCTCATATTGTTCGTTGGTCAGGCCGGGAATGGGTGGTTTGCCTCCAGGTTCAGTATATGCAGCCTTTGGTTTCGTTTCTTCGCGTTTCTTGTTTCCTGGCCACCATTCTGGATAGCCTATCCTTTTGAAACATCCATCCCGTGAATGCCCATCTTTTCCACAGTGGGTGCATTGTTCTACCACTTCGGTACGTTTGGTATCCTTTTGATTCGATTTTTCACGCCTTTGATTATGATTTTCTTCCCGTCGCATTGGTACGAAAGTCTTGAATGCAGCAGCTTCTGTAGTGGGTCTCTTTTCCGATGATATAGCTCTCTGGCGCTCATCCTCTGCCACAAGATGGTAAGCGTTACCAAGTTTCGGTATAGGATTCGTGGCAAGAATTTGGGTTCTAATCACAGAGAACTGATTATCGAGTCCCATGAGAAATTCATATAGCCTTTCTTTATCCCTCAACTCACTTATCTTTTTGCTAATACCACATGTGCAACCACTACATGAACATCGTGGCACTGGTAGTACAGATCCAATCTCGTCCCAAAGACTCCGCAATTTGGTGTAGTAGACAGAAACAGTGGCACCATTCTGTTGTGTCATCGAGAGGTTTTGTTTCAATTCATATGCCCTCGGTGCACTTTCCTTCCCAAACCGCTCCTTTAGATCTGTCCAGATTTCAGAAGCGGTGTTAGCATACTTTACGCTGGTTCTAATATCCTTATCCATCGCTGTTGTAAGCCATCCCTTTATCATGGCATCACATCGCATCCATAGCATGTAGTCACTTGCGTCCTTCGACGGTTTCTTGATTGACCCGTCCACGAAGCCCACCTTGTTCTTAGCAAAGAGAAAGTTCATCATCTCTTGAGACCAGTCAGTATAATTGATGTCGGTGAGGGTTTCATTGACGTGCATTTGTTTGGGGTAATCTGATGGATGGATATAGAACGGTGAGTTCACGTCGGGTCCACCGTCGTGTTTCTTGCTGCTTGAGTCATCAGCATCGCCGGCCATAGTTATTGATCGGTTAGGTTTAGAGTTTGTGTATTTTGGTTAAACCTGCTCTGATGCCATCTTAATATTTGATGGCTCGAAAGATATTTCGTTTATTGAATCGATCAAAAATATAAATACACAAAAACAATGATAAACATAGAATGTGCTAAACTTAAGCCTCAAGCTAAGGAATAAATAAGTATGGAAATTATTTCATTCCAATAAGGTTTACCTTCGGTAGCAGAATCACATGACTCATGTCCTCATGGGAGCTGCCACCACGTTGGCGTTGGGTGTCACTTAGTCGTTTCTTATTTGCGTGAGACACATAACAGATCTTATTTTGGAACCTGCAACATTTACTATAATGATAAGCGACACTGTTCGGTATAACTTGAAGAACCACTTATACATAGTGTGCGGCAGTTACAAAATATACACGAATAAGTTTTGAAACTCGGTTCGACCCGGGTGGTTACAAATTGTGCGGCAGTTATAATCATAAGCGACACTGTTCAGTATAAGTTTTACAAAATATACATAGTGGGGATTAAACATAATGTTTTGAAACCCGGTTTGACCCGGGTGGTTCAACCGGTTGAACTATTTCGGTAAAAAAAATGGGTCGATTTAAACCGAGTCAACCCGACGGGTTGGGTCAAAACGGGTCAACCCCCCGGGTTTGAAGCGTCTCGGGTCAACCCGGTTTTTGATATGTATTAATAGTTTCCTTTTGAAATACATGTTTCAACATTTCCTTTTTTGGTTTCAACTTTTTAGTTTTTACTTTTTGGTTTTTCCTTTATAATAGTATAGGGTACCCGCGCGTTACGGCGACATGTACCCTGTGATGATTAACCGGAAAAATAGATCTCGATGAGACCTAATTCACCAGTTTGTATCGGTTTCAACGGGTCCTCTCTGGTTCGTTTTCGGATGGCTTTTATTAGTTAGTCGAACCGGTGGCGACACTGGTTCCCGGTTGAACCCGTTGGTCCGGTCTGATTTTTAAAACTATATGTACCATCAACTTGTTAGCTTGTATGAAGCTTTGCCTGTTTGATTAATTTGTATAATGTGTATAATAACATGTACTTTTTATTTTAGAGTGTTTTAAAAATAACATTAATTAGCTTGTTTAATTATTTTATATTTCGGATTATGTTTTAGCTTGTTTAAATAATACATTGTGAAAATTTTATTATACTTTTTAGTAAGAGGTGTTTAAATTGGTAGATATGTTTTTAATTGGTTGTACAATGTGAATAGATTATTGTACTTTTAAGCAATGACGTGTTTTAATAAGAGTATTAGTTACACCATATATTTTTCTCACATTTGAATTTCAACATTTCAGTTTTAAAGGTTTGATTATTTTTCTTTTATATATGTAGTAAGTATAGATAATATAATGTAAGTGAAAAAAGAAAAAGCCCAAAACGGCCCAGTTTATGCTAGTTCTAGCTCAGTCCAAGCCACTACAAATGAAAAATAAAAACCATTTTACACGAGTAGTACGTGCAAGCCCATGCCCCATCTTATTGGTCTCTTGCTATAAGTTTTACAATTAATAATGATAGTCAATTTGCCAAATCTTGTAAAATAAATAAATAATAAATAATCAAATAGTAGGTACATGAACAACTACTTTTTCCGGTTAAAATTAAACTAGCGAAAGTGAATAAGGCTCTGTTCGTTTTCGTTATGTTCATTTACAGCCCTAGATAGTTAATTATAAAGTTTAAGTATATAAAAAATATCTATCATATAATATTTTTATATGATATAATTATGAAACTAAAAAAAAAAACTAATTTCTTGTAAATCCTATAATTTTCTAATAAAGTGATTTAAAAAGATAAAAATTAATTAATAATAATAATAATAATAATAATAATAATAATAATAATAATAATAATAATAATAATAATAATAGAGCACGCTCGCTTCCCATATATTTAATAAGAATATTTTTGCTATAGCTAGAGGAGTGGGGGCTCAAATTGTATCTCGACTCCCCACTAATTTCTTGTAAATCCTATAAGTTTCTAATAATAATAATAATAATAATAATAATAATAATAATAATAATAATAATAATAATAATAATAATAATAATAATAATAATAATAATAATAATAAAAGTGGGATTTATAATAATAATAAAAATAATAATAATAATAATAGTTTATAAATATTGATGCTCTAAAGTATAAATTTCTAAATTACAACGTAATTGAAAACTTTCCATCCAACATCCTATTTAATCTAAATTCTCACTTGATATAATTGGAATGACTGAATTACAACTATAAAGAAAATCAACACAAACTACGTAATGTAATTTGAATTACAATTTTATTTTGCAAACCAAACAACCTACGTAATGAAATCAAATTACAGCGTATCAAACGGGCCGTAAGTGTTTTACTTCCATACCTTTTTATACATATAGTTAGATTTAGATTTGATATAAAAGAAAGTAATGAGGGAGAAAATTAATAATTATCTATATTTATACTATATATAAAGGAAAAACCCTCAAAGTGAAAAAGTAGAAAAAAAAAAGTAAACTATTTATAGAAATCACAAACTTTTATTACTATTTAAGTTTATAACCAATCTTATTATCATTCTGTTTGAATAGTGTTAGTGTTTAATTAATGTTTTAAAAACCGGGTCACTAATTGATTCGATCGAGTCATCGGGGTCAGCAGGTTACTGGTTTAACCGATTCGACCACTGGGTCCATCCGGTCTTCCACAAAAATTAAATTTATATATATTTGGAATGATAAAAAAAAAGTATATACATATCTCAAAAACCGGCCTATCCGGGTCACTTCAAACCCTACGGGTCTAATCAGGTTTCGAAAATATAAAAGCCTGTTTTATTTGACCCGTTTTTTGAACCGGAAACACTACCATCGGTGGAACCGGCCGGGTCGAATCGGATTATTTTTCGCTTGTAACCCATAAAGTTTTTTGAGTTAATTACATAAATCGTCCTTGTGGTTTGGTTAAAATTACTGATCTTGTCCCTGTGGTTTTTTTTAAGCGGGTTACGTCCCTGTGGTTTCTCAAAGTTACGGATCTTGTCCAAATTTTGACCCGCTCGTTAAAAAGGACGTTAACCTTGTAATTTACTCTTAAAATACAAACCCCCAGGGACGATATATGTAATTTACTCTTAAAATACAAACCACATGGACGATATATGTAATTTACTCTTAAAAAAAAACTCTAATTTTATTTTACAAAATTATTTTAATTTTATTATAATAATTTAAAACAATAAATTTTGTTAAAAATATTACAAAATTTAATAAAAAATCATTTACTATAACACTTAAAAAGCATTTATTTAAAAATTAATTTTATTAAACTTTTAATAATAATTAAAAAGCTTTAAAAATTAATTTTGTAAATAATATTATAAAATTAAAAAAATCATTTTACTATAATATTTAAAAAATCATTCATTTAAAAAAATTATTAAATATTTTTTTGAATAAATTAAAAAAATTAGAAAAAATCTTTTTTAAATTTTATTATAAAAACGGGTGAAAGCTTCAGTTTTATACGTTTTCGATCGTTTTTATAAAAAGCAAAAACAGTTGTATAAAAACGGATGAAAACGTACGAAGATGTACACAAACGCATTAAAACATATAAATGTCCGTTTTAATGCGTTTTCGTACGTTTTTGATAAAATGTACGAAAGCGTACAAAAACGCATTAAAACAGTCTTTATACGTTTTAAAAAGGACATTTATACGCATAAGACGGGCATTTATAAGTATAAATGTCCATTTTAATGCGTTTTTGTACGTTTTTTTTACACTTTCGTAAAAAAACGTACGAAAACGCACTAAAACGGATATGTTTTAATGAGTTTTTGTCCGTTTTTGTACGTTTTCATCCGTTTTTATACGATCTTTTTTCATTTTTATAAAAACGGACGAAAACTTATAAAAATTGCGCTTTCATCCGTTTTTATAATAAAAGTTAAAAAAAGATTTTTTCTAATTTTTTTAATTTATTCTAAATTTTTCTTAATAAACTTATTTTTTTAAATGAATAGATTTTGTTAAATATTATAGTAAAATGATTTTATTTTAATTTTATAATATTTTTTAACAAAATTATTTTTTTTAAAGTTTTTTTAATTATTATAAAAAAGTTTAATAAATTAATTTTTTAAATAAACAGTTTTTTAAGTGTTATAGTAAAATGATTTCTTTTATTAAATTTTGTAATATTCTTTTTAGCAAAATTTATTTGTAATTAATTTATTTATTTATTATAATAAAATTAAAATATTTTTGTAAAATAAAATTAGAGATTTTTTTTTTAATTTTTCTTTTAGAGTAAATTACATATATCGTCTATGTGGTTTGTTTTTTAAGAGTAAATTACGTATATCGTCCCTGTGGTTTGTATTTTAAGAGTAAATTACAAGGTTAACCCTTTTGTTAGTCCATTATGTCAAGTTACTTCCTTTTTAATGAGCGGGTTAAAATTTGGACAAGATCCGTAACTTTGATAAACCACAGGAACGTACGCTTAAAAAAAACCACAGGGACAAGATCCGTAATTTTAACCAAACCACAAGGACGATTTATGTAATTAACTCAAGTTTTTTTTATTATCACTACAATTATCCGCTGTTATAAAATCTCGTTATTATACATGAGTCATTGTCTAATTCTATCCAAATTACATACTTTTTTACGTGTCACATGTACCTTTATTTCAAAATATCACACCACAACTAAATTTAGATTAATATACATTCAAGCATGTAAAAGTCTTACCTTTTTAATCATATCCAATTATCCATGACACAAGCCAGATAATGATCATAATATTCAACAAAAGTTGGAGTAATAGTATTCAACATTGACCTTTAACAATACAGAAACTCAAAATCCTTTAGATCATGAAGATGTAAATTTTTACATCTCCTTCTTTTATACATGTACCAAAACATATAACAAGTGCTACAGTATTTCTTAAATGAATAAGACTTGAATGACTTATGACAAACAACAATTCTCCACCTTGATCAGCTAGCTAGCTTCCCAAAAGTGATAATTTTAGAAATTAGATTACTTTACTATAAATACATGTACATCTGAGTCAAGGAAACTCGACATCTTCAAATAACCTGAACAAGAAAAACTTTATCGGTCCACCCGTTTAGATGCGCATAAAAAGACCAAAGAACAAGTTGAACAAGACGATTTAAGACGAAATTTTTGGTGATAGTGGAAGTAGGTGATGCGTTGGTCAACTAGCTAGTGTTCCTCCTGTAACAAAGGGATGGCTTACCAACTGAGCCGCGGTCCATCTGCGTGCAGGATCAATCTGCAAACAGCATCCCACAAAATCTCGAAACTCAGGAGAAGCGGTCAAGGGAGCTTGTGGAGGAGGAGTCATGCAAATAGCACGCATGAGAAGTGCCCAATCATCTTGTCTTCCTATCACGAATGGAAATCGCCCTATATAGAATTCCAGTATACTAACACTACACTCCATATATCTCCAGCACACCCGTCGCATTTCCCTTTGTTTAAATCCGTGTTTATTCTCTCTGGACTCATGTAAGCAATCGTCCCTATAATGTTCTGTTCCAATATTCTCGACACCCCGAAATCAGCTATTTTCACTTGTTTCTTGGAGTTTACTAGTAGGTTTGATGGCTTAATACCGCGGTGAACTATCTTACGCCTATGAAGACAGTAAAGCCCTGAGAGAATCTGACGTGTGAGATCAGCTAAAGAAGATTCATCACACAAATGAATACCTTCAAGTGACCCGCAATCCATGTATTCTACAAGAACCTGGATTTCACCAGCATGATCATACATGTCATGACACTTGACAACGTTAAGGTTGTCCACTCCACGTAGGATTTCTATTTCTTGACGTATTTGACGTAAGACATCTTCGTCGTGTGTCCCGTAGATGACTTTGAGAGCGAAAAGAGTGTTCGTGGGACGATGGAGGACTTTGTAGACCATCCCATTACTCCCGCTGCCAATCCTGTTGAGGCGATCGAGCTCTGAAAAGTTGATATGTTGGTTTGAGGGTGAAAGAGGAAGCGGGACGGGTATTTGTTGCTGCGGTTGGCGCGGGGGTAAAGGTAATGACAAGTCTCGTCGAGGATTGCTGCTGTTGGACGACGACATGGGCGGCTTATTATTATTCATTGAGTTGTTGTTGTTCTTCATAGCTAGGAACTTAAGATATATATGTATGTTTATGTGCATAACAGAATTAATATATAATTAAATAAAAATAGCCGGTAATGTTGGACCATGACTTTGGTAGATTGTTTGAATATAATTGATGGAGTTGAAGGTTGTCTACAATACAAGAAGATGTAGAATGGTTCTTTATGGTGGCATGGCAAGCTTAGTCAACGATAGAGAAAATTGCAACCCCTTTATTGAATGTTTTATATCTTGTGGATAATGTTGTGGGTGGTTAGATTTAGGGCGTATCGAGGGATAAGTAATTGCAAAAATAATGATTAATGATGATTGTTTGTCTTTAATGTAATGTCTTATTACCTTATAATGAATAATAGATCATTACTCAATAAACTTGAATGAATGATTTTCTTATTCTTTTCATTTCTTTAGTATTCCCTTTAACTTTACTTTTCTCATTACTTAGTTTGAACCAAGTAAACCCTTATAAAATTTAAATGTGAAATACTCCTTCGACTATACATACAGTTTCATGGTTAAGTTTATGAGCATTAAATGTTTTATAAAATTTGTTTTATCTTTAATTTTTTCTTTTATTTTATGATAAAACTAGTATAAATATTTTAAGGGTTTTAAATATAATGTTAATTTACATTAAAAAAATGATAAATCTGTCAATAAAGGAAATGTAAGTTGTAACGGGTTGACCGACCAGACCCGTTTGATCCATGACCCATTCGACCCACTATCAAAGTATGACCCATTTGACTCATGACCCAAATTGTCCCGACCTGACCCGTTTGCCTGCATGGTTTCACATTTTTTGATGCATATATAAGGCAAAGAATTATGGCCTCATAAGTTCATCCCATCTATTACGGGAGGTGATTGACACACTCGCATTATTTATTAGCATACTCCAGTGTACAATCAGTTAAAGCATGTTTTATATATAAAGTATAATTGTCTAATGCATATAATGGAGTATGCCAATAAAAAGGTGAGTGTGCAAATCAATTCCCATACATTCCAAATCAAGTACTAAGGGCGTGCATGGTTCGTAGAGGGGAATAGCAATGGGAAAGGCAAAAGGAATATAAAGGTAATCAAATTAATTACCCCCAAGTTAGTGGTTAATGGCTCATTAGCCAAAAGTTGGTAATGGGCGATTGCATTATATAGTACCAAGCATCATTAATCATAATGTTACCCATTTCGTATGGCCCATACCCTTTAACCAAGCACACCCTAAGTCTTATAAAGTTTGAGAGGTCATTAGAGAGTTTGTGTATATCTCTAATTACAAGAGATAACTATTGTTAATCCTTGTAATTCCCTGTAATTAGAGATAACGTGTAATTCCTAATTTCCATCATAGTGAAAACGTATCTTCATTTCCCGTAGTTTTTTTTTTACCTTATTAGGGTTTTTCACGTTAAATCTGTGTGTTATTTTCTATAGTATTTAACATTTTAGTTGTGGTTTCTCTTCAATCCGATGTCACTTTTCTCAACAAGTGGAATCAGAGCTAAGGCTGGGTGTGTGTATAATTGTTTATCGTATGTCTGTGGTTGCTACTTATAAGTGGACCCTCCACATTAAAAGATAGATTACGCACTCAAAGGGAATCTGTTACTATTCTCAACAAATAGTAGTTTTGTCAAAAAAGAAGATTGTGATTGTAGCAACAACTAGTCAACCAACTAGTGTATAACAACCCGCAATTTTCCAGGTCAACATTTATTATCAATTTCGAATTAATTACTTTGAAATTTACATGAGTCCATTTTATGTATAACTTTCTAGTTAAATTGCGTAATCAAAAAACACCCTCTTGAGCACTATGACTCCGGACCAATTTTTGGTCCACATGTTTCCAGTACATTACCACTACTACAATGCTCATTTCATACAAATTACAATTGCATATTTATTTATTTATTTTAATTAGGTAAATAATTTTTTTTTCATAATTCATATGCATGAACAATATACCCACTATTCCTACTAATATTTTTTATACATTCCTACACCTACTAGAGTGCTACAAAAATTCAAGTAATATTTTCCTTCACCCTCTGGTATTTATTTTATTATATATATCTAAATGATATATAATTACCTTAAATTAATTAATCATTAGATAATACTTAATTTAAATGCCCAATACCCACCCAAATGAAAATATAACATTTTTCTACCACTTACACTTTATTGTTTTATTTTGTTACATATTTTCTAGCCTTTTTCTACAAACTAATGCAAATAAAATACAAGTAACTAGACTTTGGAATATAACTAACTAGTTTGGAGACAACAATAATTAATGAAGCATGTCTCCCCACCTCTTTTCCTCATTTTTGTCCAACCTAAACCACACCAACACTCCTTTGAATTTTTACTACCTAAACAAGTATACTAAGTTATTATAAATCTAAAAATATCTACACATTTTGTTATAAAAAGGATGTATTATCTAGCTTATCCATTGGTAACTTAAGAAAACATTTCCTCTCTTTTTTTCTTCTCTATATACTCGGCCAAAGGGATAATCAAAGGGAAAATTTGTGGTTTGCTTATTTAAGATTTTATTAGTGTTACATTGGGTTTATTAATTAGTATTTCGGAGATTTGGAGTGCTAATTTGGGTTATATTGTTCTTGATCATACCATAAATCCATCATGTCAAGTAAGGTTCAAAACCATTTTTAGACTTTTACTTTGTATTTTATACACTTCATATGTTTATTTATGTATTTATCATGTTTAAATGCTTATTTAAACTCATTACATTACATATATCACCCCATATACATGTTTATAAATTTTTATGTTTTAAACAAGTAAATAAATACTTGACAGGCTATTTTCTTGATAAAAATATGTACATATGAGTTCCATATCATTTTTGTTTAATTTATGGAAATTAAAGTTACAAAAGGCTTAATAAGTGATTTATAATTATTTCTACATATTAATTAATTATTTCATGATGTTATGGATTTTATTATGTTGTCATTATTATTAAGGCACTATATAAATTGTTGAAGAATTGGTGGGTGAGGGGGATTAGGATAGTTTTGGAGATGATATTGAGATGGTTTGATTAGTTGAAATTGTTGAATTTATGTTTTTGGAAAAATAATATAGGGGTTGTCCTATTTTAATTTATACATAACAGTGAGTTTTAGTTTTACAAGATTTATAACAGTGAGTTTTAGTTGATACATAACAGTGACTTTATAACAAAAACGTGGTAGCTTGAATGGATTAAAAACGGATTTAAAACGAATAAATTACGAGGTTTTAAAATTTTAATAACGAAAACTATTTTCTGAAAATTTTACAAGCTGTTAGAAAATTTGACGAGGTAAAACCGGACTTTAAAAGATAAACCGGGTAGCCGAGGCCTTAAAATTTGATAGTATACTTCAATACCTTCGCAGGGATATATAAAACTTGGAAAACAGAGTTAAAACAAGTATGCTACGGCTTGTAGAAGATCGCGACCCTTTGTCCCGGCCATTGTAGCACGTGTGTCGCCCAGGGCATAAGGGGCATGATGACTTGACGTCATCCTCACCTTCCTCCGGCTTATCATCGGCAGTGTTGTTCGCCCATTAAAGCGGTACGTGAGCTGGGTTCAGAACGTCGTGAGACAGTTCGGTCCATATCCGGTATAGGCGTTAGAGCATTGAGAGGATGTTACCCTAGTACGAGAGGACCGGGAAGGACGCACCTCTGGTGTACCAGTTATCGTGCCCACGGTAAACGCTGGGTAGCCAAGTGACGAAATCTGTTATTTTTGACAGCATTTATAATATGTGCTGTCAGGATTTTCAGAATGCTTTTTGACTCGTTTCTAGTCCGAGACGGAAAAAACTTATAAAAGACTTATCGCAAATCATATTATTATCTATAGAACTAGCTTTCGCGCACGTCGTAACTCTTAATAACGAAAAAGTTATGGTCAATCAAAGTTATGCTGAAAATATATATTTCTACACTATTGACAGCTTTTTGTAAAAGCTGTTAGAAAACGTTTATTGACATTTTTGAGTGTCTTAACGACGAAACGAGCCAAAATGACCTAAATAAAAGTTGTAGCACCATATATACTTTATTAACGAGTCGGGAGTTTTCTAACGAAATTATTAACGAAGTGATATAAGTTAATTATGAGAATACTTGGAAAATATTGTGAAGTATATTACTTGTCTATTAATAATATACTTCGATATAACTATATTTTAACTACTAAACTATTTTGCAAACATGTATGAGTGGTATATTATTTTATAAAATACATACATTACACATCACAATTTCCTAAGACGACGTATATATTTCTAGCTCGCGGTAGAGTTTTTCATACGTGAAAACTCATTCCATCTTCTCGATATTCATTCACTACATTGATTACTTACGGTGAGTTCATGGCCCCATTTTACTTGTTTTGAAATGTTTCGGGGTGACAACACATGCTTGTTCCTTTACACTACTCGTTTTACTTATATACCTAATAGTTTTCTCAAATACTTTATAGGTTAGACTTAAACACATGCTCGTTTATTTAAATACCTTACTTGTTTTTACTCAATTACATTGCTCGTTTACCTAATCACATTACTTGTTTTGTTTAAACTTATGCTTGGTTACTTGTATACACTACTCATTTTCATATGGACACAAGTACTTAAACAATTACGGATGGCCTAAGTTACCACTATTGCCATGAAGTCCCCATGCATCATGAACCGTTAATTACGTAGTAAGCGTGAATATTGTGAATAGATCTATTGGGATTGAACTCCCTCGTCAGGGTGTTGGTAGCTCTCACTTGACCATGTAGGTTAAACAGACGCATAATTATTTAAGGTAGTACTGGGTGTTGGGCAAGGCACCTATTGGGAAAATACATATAGAATACTTAAGGCTTCGATTTCATGAGCTTAGTGCAATAGTATTACTCTTTCTATGATATTATATTTGTTATAATGGTCAAACATTGAAATCTTGTGGTTTACGATACTAATTTACTTAATGCTAAATCACTAGTTTCTAGTCATTGCGAGTGATACAATGGTCTCATTTACTTCTCGGACATTGTGAGTGGTATAATGGTCTCAAAAACTTTTCATGACATTATGAGTAAAACAAAGGGTCCCAAAACTCTTTTTGATCCATATTACTTTTAAGCAACATTATTCTTTACTTAAACCTGCGAACTCACCAATATTATTTTGACTCTTTTTAGAGTGTATTTCTCAGATACTTAGACGTGTTTGCATGGGTTACAACTGGAGCATCATTGTTGGAGTCACACATTTTCTGTCTTATCATTTTAGAAGATTTACTGTCTTACTTTTATACTTTTGGTTGAGATTTCTCAAAACATTGTCTTGTTAAAACTTTATTGATGTATTCAAATGTGTATTTTCAAACGACTCATGTAGAGGTCATTCTCTATAACTTGAACTCTGTATTATGAAGTAGCACCCAAGTAACATTGTCTTCCACTAAGATATTTTGGGGGTGTTACATAGTGAACCTATCTCACCACCTCTGCTATCATCATCACCTACCACCACTCCATCATCACCAATCATAATTCCATCACCACCACCACCACTCACTTTGACTACACCAACAAATGCCAATACACCACCAACCTCTAATGACATACTTGACCTCTCATTAGCACCACCTAGCTTACCTCATCCTTTTCTTCAAGATTTAGAAGACTTACCCCCAAGACCAACAAACCCTCCACCTTTGCTAAACTTCCCACTATTGAGGAAATGGCACTTCAACCACCTCACCATGTGTTCTACACGGAACCTACGGACAATGATCCCACCCTCCAACACTTTACTTTCACCCAATCTTTGATTCCTCTGTGTGGATCAATGGTCCAACCAACTTTCCGAGATCACACGAAGACCATTGTGAATGTTGTTAACACAACATTGTGCTCATCAATGGACTTCGAGACGAGATGAGATTTATTCTAAATCACATTCTCACACACCTCACCACCCTAACCCACATGAACTACCCATAACATGAAGGAGGTAGAAGTGCAAGTGTCATTTAGTTTATTAGGGCTTTTTATTTTTAAGCATTTTTATTACTCTGTTATATTTTTTTAATTTTTAGGATCATTTTAGAAGATAAGCCATATTTTTTTTACTCATTATATGTAGTTGCTTACAACTATTTATCATGATGTTCATTTATATGTGCGTATTTCTCTACTATTTGTGTATTGTGTGATGGTTGCGTATTTTCATTTGTCCACTTTTTAGACGTTATTGCACTAACTTTTTTTTTGTAGCTTCAAAATCCATCACAATCGCGTGACATCCTCTTCAAAGTGGGGGCAACCGTCAAGGGGAGCATACATTAGTTACTTTTCCTTAGACGTTATTTTTGTTTCGACAAAAAATGGGAGAAGGAAGTAAAAACTCGCCTTTAAAACTTATCCATTTTTATATTTTATGTAAATGGAGTTTATGTTTTGACATCAACAAAAAGAGAAGATTGTTAATACAAATAAATCGCGTAAAAACGTTTATTTATGTTTTTACGATCTTTCTAAGTTCTGCCGATGACAATCATAAAAACATATTAAGTCAAGTTTAAAATAAATAAGTTTTAAACATATAGTTTTCTAACTCATCACATATATCATTAAAGGTATGGATAAATGAATATGTAGAGATCTTTAGTAATGATCAAGGAATATTTTCTATATTGCATTCACATATATATTTGAACCCACACATTACTTGTTTTTACCAAGTCATTTAACCATATGCATCTACAAATATTTTTAGTAAGTTACTTACACAAAGTAACTATACAATTTATTTTTACAAGTGTACAAACTCTTTTTAAAGTCACCTATACACTTTTTTTTTAGTAAGCAAACCAAGTTCACTTGCACCTTCATTTTTGGTAACTAGAGAATGTCTAATTACATTTGTTAAAAATGCATTTCATTCTATTAAACACATTTGTTTTACAAACTATTCAAGTCATTCTTTACATCATCCATGGCATCATGCATAGTTGACTTTCATGAAAGGTCAAATCAAAATCTTACTATATCAGGAGTTGACTTTTGTATATTTAGTAAGATTGTTTAAGAGATTTTGTCCAAAAATCTTGCCAAATTTCGAGTCTGTTAAACCAGACCACATATCCCTTCAAATGTGAAGGAAGAATCCCTTTCAAAGGGATCCGTGGGACCTGGTACTCGCTGCTTATTAATAGCATTTCATTTTTGTCATTTTAACTAACTTTTTTCTCTCACATTTCTTACATTACTTTCATATTTCATAGTCTCAGTTCCCTGATCATTACTTGTTCTTACATATGCATTTTAGTGATTGTCTAGTAACTTCCTTTTTGAAGAGAAGATCACTACATTTGCATACAAGACTTCCAAGCCACAAGCTTCTTGTTGCTAGTTTTCATTCACATACTTAGATCATATTGTTATTATTTGTATACCATTTTGATATACATACATTGTACTACTTACCATACACCATTGTAGAGTAAAGATCATTTAGATCTTAGGTTAGTTCTGCCTCAAACTAGAACTCGGTATTTAGCTTTGTCCCGGATAAAGTGTAAGCGAAGTTAGGTTAGTTTTACCTCGAACTAGAAATCGGTATTTAGCTTAGTACCGAAAAAGTGTAAACGACGTTGTAAAGTTTCTCCACTGGTTAAGGAGCTTGTTGACATAGTGTTTACAAACTCTCGTGTTGGGTACTCGAAGAGTGAAGTAGGGCGAGGAAACGAGTCTTCCTAGCCGAACCACTATATATATTTGTGTCTCGGTTTGATCTTTCCATTCTTTACTTATTTAATTTAAATATCATTTACTATCTCCATTATTTTTTATATTCTTGCAATTTATTATTTAAATCCATAATTTATTCAACCCCTCCCCTTCTAGTTTTCTACATACTGGATTGATGCTATAAATGTTGAAATAGATTATCTTTATAAAAATAAGAGTAAAATAAACTGTTGGTCCTTAATCTTGTACACAAACATCACGTTGAACCAAAACTAGGCATTTTCATCGCCGGTAGTCCAAAACAATGTTTTTATAGTCTAAAGAAGTCCCTTGACCAGGATTGCCAAAGTCAACATAATTTTTCTGGTTGTACATCGAGGGTATAATAGACCATTCACAATTATATTATGCCTTAGTTAAATCTAACCCAACCCTCAACCCTATTAGTACCAGCAACACACAATTGTCGTAAATAACAAGAAGACATTGAACCCTAAATACAAGCAACACACATTCTACCCAAAGCAAAAAAATAATAATGGCACAAAACGATAAGGGAAGGCTTTGTTGAGTTCATTGAGGAAAGAAGATTACCCAAATGAAAAGGGTTTGGGTGTTAAGAAAGAGAAGGAAGAGGTTGACATCAGGTTATCAAAGGTTAACGATTTGAGAAAAAGGATTAAAAATCTGGAAATTTTGTTTAAATATCTTAAGGAAAAGAAGGAAATGAAGGAAATGAAGGAAAGGGATGATAGGGAGAGTTGTGGGTCTAGCTAAGTGTATATTTAGATGATAGGAAACTTTGTAGTAGTTGTGAACATGAAATCGATCAATAAAAAATTGGGTTCTTATGTAACTAATAGTGTTTGGTTGGGCATTGTTACTGATTGTAATCATTGTACATTTCTTAATAGGTTTGACTTACCCAAGTCATACCACAATAGTAAGTTACAATTTGTGGCATTTCATAAATTTGTTTGACTTGGGTAAGTCAAAATTCAAGATGTTACAATTTGAGGCATTGGGCGTGTTCAGTTCCACTGTCAACACTAACACCATACCAATTTCTTCCTAAACAATACACCATTGTCAATACATTATGATTTAGTGCTAAAGCATTTTCATTTTCAACACATATTTATAAACCACTGCCTTTGGTTTTGCTGATACAAGGGGGTGTTTGGTTTTGTTGATACAAGTTTTGATGATAAAAGGGGATGTTTGGTTTTGTTGATACAAGGGGATGTTTGGCTTTGCTGGTACTAATTAGAAACAATACACATAATATCACATTACAAGAACAGATTAAATACATAAAACTTTGATAATATTTCATCATTCATATAGTTGGTTACAAGAACATAAACAACTAGATCAAACCATCACCAACAACGGAACAAAAGATCCAATTTACATAACCCTTTTAACAACCTATATTTCCAAAACTAGCACCCAAAAGACCCCATTTATCTACCCCCATGAAATACCCAAAATTCAGTCATTATGCTCAGCCATTTTCTTAACATAACCTTCGTTGATACGAATACCTTCATCAGTTTCATCAATAATCCTTATGAATCGAACAAGTAGGTCGGTGTGCCTAGCCTGGGATTTCCTCAACCCATCCAAACTGTCAAGAGCTATTCCCCGAGGTCCCAAAGCTTCGTTTTCTTCAATCAGTTGCCTACGCTTGATGATGCCCCTCTTCAGATGATCAATGCAATCACGAACTAGCTTTTTCAAAAACCCTTCTTGTGCAACCTCTTCCCCAAACCACACTGCCACACGACCATTTAATATTGATGAACCAGCAATCTCCATAAGTTCATTCAAAATAGGGAAATATTCCATTGGAAATTATGTGTGTGTGGAAAAAGTGGTGGATGGGTATATTGGTTCGTGTGCACAAGTAAATAGCGTCTCAGGGTAGAGACGGTCAAGGGGTCTAATAGTGACTTTTTTTCACACTTGGTCCCTAAATTTGTCTTGGTTGCCGTTGTCATACTTAAAACTCCCGCCCAATAATCACTTTAAAATACACAATTGGTCCCTCAATTTGCCAAGTTGCGTATACTACAATTTAGTTAAAGATTAAACAACACAAAACCATTAGAAGTTTGACTTTGTAAATTCAAACTTGCAAAACATATGAATAGACTCCCTAACAAATATTGACTAATGGTTTTGCAATTTTGACTTTACAAAGTCAAATTGCAAATAGAAAATGCTCATTCACCATTTTGAATGTTGACTAAGTAAAGTAAAATGGAAATGCTAAAGTTTTTTGACTCACGGATTGCAGTTTTACTTTCTACAATCAAATTGAAATGCTAAATGGAAGTTTGACTTTCGAATGTCAAACTTGCATCATCAATAATACGCAAAAACAACAACATATGAAGAAGCTAAATTTAACCAAACCATATAAACAAATACCAAAATACTATTTTGCAAAATGAATTTTCATAGGGTATTCAACCCATATTCATTACAGTATTACACTTACTCTAGTATCTAGCATTTTATAATTTGGAGATCCACAAATCATTTCAATGATGAGCGATACCATAACACTATTCCCAAAATCGACTCCGGTCAGCTTAAGATTAGTCAGGGATACAAAGGGCACAGAGACATTCATCCTAGAATTAGCTTCCCGTATCAACTACAACAAGTTTTAAAGATTAAATTTCATTACTGTTAGACAGTTCTTTAACATTGTAAAACTAGAAGTGTAAAACTCAAATTGTTCTTACCGTACAATCCTGAAAATCCAATGTAAGGGTCTCAAGAGTTGGAAGACTTGTCAGGTGAAAGATATTGGATGTTGTGATTGTCGTCACAACATTCGAAATACCGAATGACAAATCTAACTTCTTCAAATTCTTAAGTTTTACAATATCCCATAGTCTCATCTCGTTCGTAGTAGCACGATTCATTTTAAGAGACTCAAGTAAGGGACAACAATAAACTCCCAAATTGTACCGGTTAGAAAATTGACACAAATCAATTCTAAGCTCAATAGATTTGGAAATCTACTAAAATATTCCAAAGTAGGAAAAGCACAACAATGAAGTTCCAGATGTTTCAACTCCATACGAGAGTAAAGTTGGGTTGGCAACGTAACTGGTTGACCATACCAGTTTCTAATTGTCAGCTCCTCAATTCCATGCCGAGCCAAAAACAAAAGCCAATCACGAATCTCTTCATAATTCAAGTATTCTATTCCAGACATTGTCTTGGGCTCTACAGAGAAGACAAACTTTCTTATAGGACCCATAAGCTTATTTAAGAGTCTAGTAACATGCCTCCCATCAAATTTATTTGTTAAATAATAATCGTAAAAGAAATCCTCATCAACTATGACATCGGTGAGCAAAGTCCACTTAAACCTCCAGTTTTTCGCTAAACTAGAGGTTCTCACCGCTTCTTTTATTGGAAACCGATTCAAAATGTTACTGATCACTATATTTGGCATGTTGCTAATACAGTCTGTCATATTAGTCATAACATTAGCTCCGATCGACATGGTATTGTTGGAAGTTGGTCTTTTGAGTTCTGGAAATGAGGATTTAGATTCGGATTTTGATTTCCAGTTAATCGTTTCTGGATAAGGGTGTGTTATTATGATTAGTAAAGGTGTTTGTTGGGTGGGTTTATTGGTTCGCACGAAAATAAATGCTAGCGTATCAGGGAAGAAACGGCTAGTTGCATAGCCATAATCACATTTGGTCCCTGGGTTGAGGGTTGGGTTAGATTTAACTAAGGCATGTTATAAATGTGAATGGTCTATTATACCCTAGATGTACAACCAGAAAATTTATGTTGACTTTGGAAATCCTGGTCAAGGGACTTTTTTAGACTATAAAAATATTGTTTTGGACTACCGGCGATGAAAATGCCTAGTTTTGATTCAACGTGATGTTTTTGTACAAGATTAGGGACCAACGGTGTATTTTACTCTAAAAATAATACTTGGGAAGTGATTGTTGGGAGAAAGGCAAATGGTTGTAGATGGGTTTTTAAAATAAAGTATAAGTCTGATGGGGAAATTGAAAGATTTAAAGCTAGGTTGACAGCTAAAGGTTACAATCAAAGGGAGGGATCTGACCTTTTCTCCTGTTGTGAAAATTGTAACTGTTAGATGCTTAATCAATATAGCTGTGCAAAATAGTTGAACTTTGAATCAAATTGATATTAATAATGCATTTTTTATGGTGATTTAAATGATACTTTTTATATGACTTTACCACCTGGATACTTTAATGCTAATGAAAAAAAGTTCTGCAAGTTGAATAAGTCATTATATGGGTTAAACAGGCATCTAGGCAATGGAATGCCAAAATTACTTTTGCTTTGCTTGAAAATGGATTTGTTCAAGGTAAAAGTGACTATTCTTTGTTTACTAAGTCTAGTGATAATGTGTTTATTGCATTATTTGTTTATGTGGATGACATTATTATTACCGAGAATAGTAGTTTTGAAATTAATAAAGTTAAACAGTTTCTTAAAACAAAGTTTATGATTAAAGATCTTGGTAAGTTGAAGTAGTTTCTTGACATTCAAGTGTTAGAAACTAAAGATGGTTTATGTTTAACACAAAGAAAATATTTTCTTGATCTTATTTTTGAATTTGGTTTGCTCATTGGAATTTACTTTCTCTCATTCCTATGCAACCAAATGTTTCTTTATTTGGTGAACCATCTGCTAGTGATCCTAAACTTAAAAATGTTACAGATTATCATTTATTAATTGGTAATACCACTAGACCAATATTGCTTATATTGTTTCATGTATTAGTCAGTTTATGCATAGTCCTCTAAAATCTCATCTGGAAACTGCTCTAAAGGTTATCACGTATTTGAAAGGCTCACCAGCTATGGGTTTAAATGTCTTTAAAAGTTATGCATCTGGTATTGACCTTATGGCATATTCAGAAGTAGACTAGGCGAGATATATTGATAAAGCTCTTGCTTCTATGACTTATGAGATCACTTGGATCTTAAAATTTTTAAAGGATTTAAGAGTTTTTAATCTTTTACCAGTTAAGGTATTCTATGACAATAATTCAATAATTAAAATGGTTGCCAACTGTATATTCCATGAAAGAACTAAGCACTTAGAAATTGAAATGGCTGCCAACCCTATATTCCATGAAAGAACTAAGCACTTAGAAATTGATTTACACTTTGTTTGAGAAAAAGTGATTTTTGGAGTTACTGAAACTTTAAAAATAGACACTGTTAATTAGATAGCAGATATTCTATCTAAAGGGTTAGATACAAATTAGCATAATAAGTTGTGCTTAAAATTGCAGCTTATTGACATGTTTCAGAATAAGATTAAGGGAGACTGTTAAAGAAACACTAATCTTATTCTGATTATATTTGAGGGTCTGATCATGTCATTTTTCTCTTTGTAATTTGTTCTAGTTCTCATCTTAAGTTGAAGTTTAGCAACACTTGGATTATTGGAGGACTGGATATGCTCAAGTCTCAAAGTTCCATGATCAGGGCTATACAAAGAAAAAACCCTAAGGTTATCACATATATCAAACTCTCGTTTCAGTTTTCTCTCTCAAGAAAGATAATCATCTCTCTAAATCTTCTCTCACAATCTTGTGTTGCATAATCTTGTTCATTCAGTGTTTCGCTGAATTATTGTAATAGAACTATTATCAAAGTAGATAATAGATCCATACCTGATTAGCGGTGGTGGATATTGGTTTGGTTTTTGGTTGCTGATAAAGATCAGTTTCTTGCATAGTTGTCAGGATCCTGATCTTAGGATCCTACGATTTTACGATATTGCAAAGCAAAAACGATCCGGATCTTACATAGGATATTTGCAAGCTTAAGATCTTATAGGATCCCGATCTTGACCATACGATCTTAAGATCTAATCCGATCCGATCTTACTTTTCTCGGATTACAAAAAACTATAAATTTATGAGCTGTTTTTTTGTAGAATTCAAAAACAAAATGTTAATCTTTTCAAACATTTCATAATCATAATTTAGGACAACATTTCTATGAAACATTCATATTATTTTGTGTTTATAATGTATAATAATTTGTAGATTTGTATAATATTACAAAAACTATTAAGAAATAACATTAGAGTATGATCTTAAAATCCCGGTCTGATCTTACGATCACGATCTTGCAAAGACGAAAATGATCCTGGGTAGGATCCCGATCTTGAAAACCTTGGTTTCTTGATCTTGTAATAAAAATTAACAACGTGCTTTATAGTTGACCAACAATTGACTAATACATTAAATGATGTAAAAAAGTTACTATACTATGTATTAATATTGCATATTCTGGGAGTTAACACAAGTAAACAGCTGAAAGCTCAATGTATAGTGTTTTTCTTTATTTATTTCTTTTTTCTTTCTGACTTGGGGACTAATTTGTTAATTCTTTTAGGGTTTTGTTAACAACAATTCAATTGGTATTGTTTAAGTTTATCTTAATTAACAATATTTTCAAACACGAACTCACTTGACATTAATACATATCTTATTAAAACTCACTTACCTTAAGTAATTGAAATCATGTGTTTATAGAAATTATGAGTTCATATTTTAAAACATTGTTAGTTAAGATAAGCTTAAACTACAGGTTGTTGTTAGCAAAACGTTTTTGTTTTAATCAATTGAATTTTAGCGATACTTTCCTAGTTTATAGTGTATCGTAAAGCTTATTGCATAACTTAAGTCGTTTATTGTTCATACACATTTCAATAACGCTCTTTACTTCTAGATCTATTTTCATTGGATCACAGTAAGGATGTATGTAAGTTCGAGTCCATACTCAACTAGCCCAATGGGCTATAAGATGATATTCCATATAAACAATGCCCACAAAAGACAATGATAATAAACGAGACTAGAGAAACCTTGACGTACCATAATAATAGAGCAAAGCATCCTAGAGAATACGCACGAAAGGTCATCCAAGTACAGAACTAATCTAGGGGTAGCTAGGTTTACAAAGGAAAGTGACCATGTCAAATATACATTAGTTAGCAAAGCTTTCTGAAAATTTTGTAAAAAACAATCAAATCTCATGAAAAAGTCATAGTAATAAGAAATTAAGAACACATAATGGATACTATTATGACAATGGAAAACAAGTCAAAGTGTTTCGTGTTACTTTCCAATAGATGTTTTATTTTCTATGCCAATTTCGTGTTCTTTTTGTTATTTTTCTGATCGTGTTTTTTTTTACCCGGTTAGAATTTTGTTTCTCTAACTCTCTTGTGTTCAACATATTGTCGCTCTTCTATCATTTTAATCTTTTATAAGAAGTTTTTGCGATTTTTTGTCATTTCAGATTTAGTTATATAAAAAATGTATCATTAAGTTGGATGTTGATTCAAGTATGTCTACAAAACGAGATTCAAATTAGCAATTTTTGTTTTGTTTGAAACTAGTTAACATGGAAATCGGTTGACGTACTACAGTATATGTGTATTTTCTTCAACACTAGAAGTTACATATTAGGTTAGAATGATTTCGCCCCCAACTAAAATGCTTAAGTTTCGCCATTGCGTAAACGTGTGACTCTTACATTGTTGCAAGTTTCATGTTCAAATTAGGTCATTAGCATGTGCACTAATGACATGCATCAACAAAACTCTACTAAAAATACCCGAAATTAAGAGAAATCCTATCGGTAAAAACTTTCGGACAAGTAGAATATATGTTTACGCAAATGAGTAAAAAGTGGGCTAATTTCCTTTTCAATTTAATTCTACTCGTATCTCTAATGCCATTTATAATAACTAGACAAATAGTCGTGCATAACAACGCGATTTTATCGCGGCACATAATTATAATTCTGATATTTTGGTTAGGTTTTTCGTATAACATTATTCATACAACGTAAAAAAATCAAAATATAACTGTAAATTAATGTAACATATAATTATTTTAAGTAAAAGAACAAATTTTAATAGATAATTTTAATATTCAAGAAATGGGATACATTAGTTTTAAGTTTCCTAAATTAGTTTTCAACCTTTTATTTAAGTAAAAGAACAAATTAGTTTGCTAATTAGTTTTAAGTTTTCACTTTTTAGTTTTTTCTTTATATATAGTATATAGATTAACGGACGTTTGATATTTAGTTATACAAACTGTGATAAAATGTTTAAACTTGTTTAGACCGGTTAGTTAGAGTATCTGCAATTGGCGTCACCATTGCATGGTGATCAACATAAGCTTGTGGACATGATGCTCGTGGTGTGTAAAACGAGCTTCTCACTCTGAAGTATTATCATAGTCTTGACGATGTGACACTGATACGACAACAGTGATAAACGATAAAGTGACGATTGCATATGCACTATTTCACATTTGTTACTACTTGATCTGTCCGAATCTATCCATTTCAATCCCAAATTCCCGATAAAAACAAATTAAAACCTACTAATCTTTAAAATGTGTCGATCAAGAGCATGAATGAATGAATTTATATAAACAAAACCAATATTCATATGTTCATTCACGGGTCTCTCTCTCTCTTTCGTCTTGGACACTTATCACCTTTCTCCCAACATTTCCACCTTGATCACATTGAACATAATATTTTATTTGTATAGTGTCGTTTTTATCAGTGTCCGTTTGTTTGGAGTTGGTATTGAACCCAATAACTATTTCCTTAAAGCTCTCGTTGACCGATTGACTGGATACTTGCGGTGAGAGAGTGATACCGCTACTATGTCAACGCCCCAATGATAACGAAGCATAAACGTTTATTAACGAGTCTTGAGGTAACAATGTTACCATAAACGTGTAGCATAGTGATTACTTTAGTTTGAGATAATTATTTGTTCATGGTTAAATGATATACTATATACAAACCTACGATTTTCTCATTTAAAAGTTATGATTTTTAACATCATGTATCCGAGTAATTAATACACACTTATGGGTTCAATTCTAACTTGAAGCTATACTGAAACATTATTTTGCTCATTGTCTCATGTTATGTCTTTTGAGAAGATCAATTGGCACTCCGTAAGAATGCACGAGGTCAGAATTTCTAAACCGATCTAAACTTTTTACTCCATCCGTCGTGATATTGTTGTTCGCCTTTCGTTTTTATGATGTCAAATAGATTGTCAATTACTAAAAATAGAAGTTGAAATTGTTTAATTTTACCATATTACCTTAATCAAAATTATTATTTACAAAATTAACTGAAATTACTAATTAATCGTCCAAGGGTAAAGCTAGATGCATCTTTTTTAAACCGTGCATTTTTTATCGTTGGACGATAATTTTGAAACCAATAGAGTAAAAAATAAAATATAAGAAAACTTAGTCATCACAATATATCAAATACCATATAGTTACAAATCCTATGATATATAGTTATATAACTTCATTTCTCACCTCCTACCACCCCAAAACCCTCAAACTCTCTCAACTACATATATCACAAAACCATGACAAATGACATGAAACCACCACCACCACAAAACATCGTACAACCACCGGAACAAACTCCAGTCACCACCAAGGTTGCAGCTGAGGTTGAAAGTGGACATCATGAGATGGTGTCCTCAACAAGAAAATTTTCAAGAAACTATGATGTAATGCATATTGTTTTACGAGTTGTTTGTTTTTCGGCTTCGGTTGTTTCGGTTGTTGTTATGGTTACTGCTAAGGAAAAATCGACTATTTCGATTTATGGGTTTGATTTTCCACTTTATTCTAAGTGGTCATTCTCAGGATCATTTGAGTAAGTATTTACAATTTACTAGATGTATGTGTTTTTATATACTAGAAATTAAATTTTTTGAAGTACTATAGTATATGAAACATTAGTTTAATTCACTTCACATGCATATAACTACATATAAAACTCTTCAAAAGGTTTAAATTGACGAAAACCTAAACCCGTGCACTTTTTCTGATGCCAACAAACCCTTTTTACAAAATGTTAGAGGTCGCTGGGCAGTCTCTACCTTCGGTTCAGATAATCATAACATCTCACCCTTCCATATATCGTGAAAGACAGGATTGAGTAATGTTGAAACTTGTCATGGAATAACGATTCAAGCTAGTCATAATATTTCCTATGTTTATTTCATTATTTTTCTTTAGAGTTTTTGCTAAAGGATTTTATGATAAAGATTTGTCTTGTGAAGTTTGGAATCTAGGATTGGATTGATTATTGACAGTGAACATTGATTATGGAATCTAGTGGTAGCAAACAAAATTTTGAATTAGTGTGTTGAGGTTTGATGATGAGCCCGTGATCCTTTTTATTCTTTGGAATTGACATGTTTATTTGTCCACTTATGCTAAGTTCACATGCATTCATTGTTCTGTTTATTATATTAAGAAATTTCAGAAAAAATGTAAGTTACTTGCATGAAAGGGTAACGTATCTATAAGTGTTAGAAAATGGTTTACTACCACACCACTTTTAGCCACATTATATGAGTGATTCATTATCTAAGAGTTTCAAACATGTATGATGTACTATACATGTCAAGGTGGCAGGGACGGAATCAGAACTAAAAATAATCAGATACATTTACGAAAATCTAAATAAGATTATAAACACATTTGTTTAGGACCAAGTGCATTTTCGATAATTTGAGATTTTTTACAAGAATTAATACTACGCCGTAAACATCCAGAGGTGTCCAAGGAGACTCCGGGACCCACTCCTGGTGGCCGTCCTTGTTAGGTGGTATGTAGTTGGGGAATAGTATGTCTCTAAGAAAATGGTCTACTTGCTCACTAACTCATGGATTAATGTCATGTGTCTTTAGGAATATGTTTAAACATGTAAAGCACTTCTTTAATTAGATTATTTTACAACTTAGCTACCATTTCTTGGATAAATGTTAAGTACATGCTGCAAAGCAAACATTGACCTATGTACATTACTATCTTGACATTTTCGCCTTTGTTAAGTTGGTCAGTTTAGAAGTCAATGGAGATGGTCTCGAATCTATGTGTAGGCCAATGTTTACTTCAGTATACTTAACTCACTTTTGTCAACAGAAGGTAACTAACAATTTTCAAAATGTTTAGAAGGAGTAATTGTGGCATGCTACTCGTTTAATTTGCATTATCTAGCTACTTATCTAGGAGTAGTTAGAACGATATCGATTATGATGAACCAACAAGCAAAACACACGAATGGAATGAAGTCTTGGGACAAATAATGCGTGTGGGGTTAAGTTGTTTGATTAGTTCATGTTAATTTGGTGATCAAGCATTTTCGTGTGTTGCCATTGACCAAAAAACTTCGACTTGATTCACAGGTATTTGGTTGCTGCCTCGTCAGTTGTTGCAGCCCACTCTCTTGTTCAGTTGGGCATGACCGCATCAAGAACGCTAAGAAAGTCATCGGTCTTCTCGTCTAGGAACCATGCATGGCTTATTTTTGCTTGTGATCAGGTATTTTAAGCTATAGTAATAACTCAGAAACTTTAATCTCTTGTAAACTTTTAGGTTATGGGCCACTAATCACCAATTATTTAAATCTTTGTAGTGGCTATTGGGCTAGTTTTGTGCATTAAGAAAATGAAATAGTAAATATCACGTGTGTAACATGAAAAATAGTCTATTGGAACCCACAAAAGTTAGCAAACTAAAGTGGGCTACAGAAGCCCATTAGAGGCCCATTTTGTCATCTTAAGTTTCATTAAGGTTTTTGTCATCCCAAGTTACCCGGACATATTTGTGTGACTAGACGATTACTCACACATAGCAAGTTAGCAACGATAGTGTATAGTAGCATCAATTTTTGTGTTAATATGTGACATTAATAAGTAAATACATGCAGATGTTTGCGTATTTGATGATAAGTGCTGGATCAGCGTCAACAGGCGTGACCAACCTGAACCGTACAGGAGTCAAACACGCATCTTTACCCAATTTCTGTAAGCCATTACATAGGTTTTGTGACCGTGTTGCGATATCAATTGCGTTTGCTTTCTTCAACGGCTTCTTGCTTGCCATTTTAGCGGTTCTTGATGTAATGTGGCTGTCTAATTAACTACAAAATGCTTACTCATTTTGCGGTTTTTGATACGAGTGCTATGTCTAGATTATGTTAGTATCTATCACGGATATAATAAAGTTAATGTAGTGATGTTTAACAATACAGACCAAAACTTGGAGTATGTAACTTTACCTTCTTCGTTGTTTGAGTCGGCTAACGAGATGGTTGAGAATTGACGAAATTGTCAAGAAAAAAAAGGAGTAAATTTCTAAGTTGCAAATCATGTATAAAAATGCTGTATGTGCAGTTGATACAATTCTGATAAAAGAAAAATGTGATGCGATGCACAAATGAATTACTATGTCAAAAAGTACCTAGAAAGAAAAAGAGTAAGAAAGCTAAATGGTCATTAAATTAAAAATTAACGATTATTACCATCAAATACTACTATACTACATGAACAGAAATTATTTAGTGTGATAGGGTTATTTTTATTAGAAGATAAATAGATCCATGCCTGGTCTGTGGGCTTCGGGTTCATTAGGATTTAATATACCTCATGTAATTAGCATTATAAATAGCGGTCACTAATAACTATAATATCGATGAGGAATTATGTAGTCCAACATGATATCAAGAGCGGGTTAGATCCTATACCTAGCATGGTTTTCTTTGCTGCATTTTCTTAACTTTAATTTCTTCCCTCTCAAGCATATCTCTCATACATGGTTCTTTTTATTTAGCGAGTCTTATATATTTTCTTAGCCATCATTGTTGACCACACCAATTCTCTTTACAAAGATTTTCCTTTTTTTTTTTTTTTTTTTTTTGCTTTTACGTTAACTAAAACACAAATCCTTTTTCATTAATGTTCTTGTATCAATATTTGTTACCCAGAAAATCTCTTGCTTTTTTAAGTTACTTAAATAAAGAAAAAAAAAAAAGAAAAGAAAAAAACAAAAAACAATTTACTATCTGTTGCTTTCTTTTATTGTCAAAAGTTAATTCTTTTTCCTTCCCTTCGGATCTTATTCTCCTCTTTCTCATTCTAAACTTTGTTTCGTGCTTTTTTTTTTCTTTCATTCTTTCATGTTCCTTTTAATTCATCATCAGTATGAATTTCAAATCTCAAGTGGAAGATTTCTCAAACGTCAAGATGCGGAACAAGCAAAAAATAAAGTTAGCGTAGCTATGTTATGAAGACTTCACCAACAAATTCAATTTAGGTTTAAGCTTTTATGTTTATTCTTTCAGGTCGAAGATTCTGATTTCGCCGTTTGAATTGCGTGAGAGAAAATAAATATGCTCAAGCCGTATGTGGGCTTCGGGTCCATTAGAGTTTAAGATCTCTTATGTAATTGGCACTATAAAAAGTGGTCACTAATAAATATAATATCGAGTAGAAATTATGTAGTCCAACAATTTTTATCTACAATCTATACCAATATCTATAATAGAGGTGAGTTATTTTGAGACAAAAGCGACAACTTTACGAATAACACACAAACGTAGTTGTACATAAAAGTATTACAAAATCGGTGATACCCAAAAAAAACAATTTGAGAAGTACAAAATACACGTACACTGCAAAAGAAAAAAAAAATGATATCAAGTGGCAAATGAAAAGTCTGAAAATCAGAATTCACTTATCTCGTTATCCACCGACCGCCATTTAAAGGTATGTAATGCACTTGAGAATCTCATCATTGTTTGACTATTATCTTGTAATGATTTTATTTGTTTACACGTAATTTCATCCTTAAAAGCAACAATCTAACTATCTAAATCAGAGACTATTTACTTTAATGATTTCGGTAGTGTATTCACTTTTAACTGGTACTCTCTCCGTCTTAAATTTATTGTCCATATTTCCCTTTTGGGTTGTCTCAAAATGATTGTCCACCTTCCATTTTTAGTAATAAAAAGATAATTTTGTGAGAGAATATTCTATTTGTGTGGTTTAAAATTGTAGTGACCCCACTTTTATTAAACTTTGTGTTTTGTCTCTGACAATAAATTTGAGACGGAAGAGTATATTATATTCATAGACTTTTATATTATATTAGCTTCATTTTTAATCTAAAGGCCATCTTAAAGGTTATAAAGGGTTGAGTTATTACCACCCCATTTGGTTATTAAGACCCCCTTTTTTTTTTTTTTTTTTTTTTTTTATTTTTTATTTTTATAATTTTGTTTATATCAAAAGCTATAAACGCGAAAATCTGAATGTAAATATAAAGTTTAATAAACGCTGGCAACAAAAGCTGAAATCTGAACCGACAAAAAAGCGTGTTGATCTTGAAAAAGCGGGGGACAAAAGGGGACAAGGTGGCGGTAGGGGTAGGGAGGTTCAGAATAGCATGACCCGTTATAAAATGGGACATACTATTCATACGGCTATGTCCCTAGCTCGCCACTTTTTCCGGAGAATATTCTTTTTGTCCCATTTTTCGTCTGTGCGATTTTTATCGGTTCTGTTTCGTATTTACAGCAGTTTAAGCGTTTACTTATTAAACTTTATATTCTGATTCGCGATTTTCGGGTTTATAGCTTTTGATATAAACAAAATTATAAAAATAAAAAATTAAAAAAAAAAAAGTAACCACCGTATGAATAAAAGCATACCATCAGTATTAATAAGCGCCCTATAAAATACTTTTTAATTTCAACGGTGGCTATGTTTTTATTTCAACAGTGGCTATGAATAGGTATGACAAATAGTACACAAATAGTACTGTTGCTACAGTACCTTGTCGCCTTTCTATATATATTTTTTTTTTTAAATAAGTGTGTGTATAATATGTGAGTGTATAATAATGTATATAATAAGTGTGTGTATAATAATGAGTGTGTTTATAATAATGTATTGTACATGTATAATTATTTAGTTTGTATAATATACGCTAAATATTACCACATTAAATAAGCGCAACAACAACTTTTATTATTAAATTAAGCGTCGTTAACATATTATTTAAATACACCAACATCTACTACATATGAAGATTATTCATCTCGTTTAAAGATCATGGAGCCTTGCACCGTGACAAGCGTGATCCTCGGGATTCCTTGCCAATTCTAACTCCATCTCCGGCGTCTTTATTTTTGTCTTTATGACTTGATCTCATTATCTTTAGAACGCTTGATTTGAACCTTGCGTTGAAGATGAGGCTCGACTTAAGTACCGTCTTTCAAATTCATCTTTCCAATCAAGTATCGACACCCATAGTCATTTGTACTGGGTGTTACATGTTAAGAAAATAATAAAAGCGTATTTTTAACAAACAAATTATTTACATAAAACCCCTAAGCAAACGTATGATTATTTACCACTGAAAGAGGACATGCATAATACGGTCGGCCAGGAAAGGATTTCGTGGATTTCCGTTCTATAATAAATCCTCTATTACATCGACACCAGAAAGGATTTCCTTGGCCCACCTGACAAAAGAATTTGCATGAATCAGTAATCAATCATTTACAACAGAAAACATGTATCATTTACAATGTTATTATTAATTTAAATATAAACAGTAATCAATCATTTACAACATAAATCAGTAATCAATCACTATGTTTACAACATAAATCATTAATCAATTATTTTCAACATAAATCGATGTCGGTCACTATGTTTATAATTATTTACAACATGAATCATTCAATATGATTGTCGATGCATATATAATGATTCCCACCTGGGATGCGACTTGGTTGTGCCTCCTCCATTGTGGGTGGAGATGCGGAAGTGGAGAATGTTCGTCAGCGTCGAACAATGTAATGACCTGCCCGTTCCCCACACGGGCTATCGAGGGTCGGTTCTTTGTGAGAAGTGCGGACCATTGATAAGCGGAAAACACATATTCCAACCCCAGTGAGATATAAATGCAACGGGTCGTCTAATCGATTCGCAATAACCAACCCGTGTTTGGCATGTCCATATAGCGATCGGTCGGTGCATTTCCTTCTCCGGACCAGTCTATTGTGCTGCGAAGTTCGTTAAAACCATCTTCCCCACAAACCCATGTAAACACGCCAATTTAGGTCCATACATTGCAATAACATCGCCTAACTTGGCGCCACCAATCTTGTTGTTCCCAAACACCATGGGCAACGCTTTGAAACCCACAATTTCCGTCACCCACCACATTATATATCACGATTATGTATGGATGCCAAAGGATGGAAGCATACTCATAAGCATTTCGCTTCTGCATCTCCATTGTACAACCTGTGTCTTATAGCGGTGCTTCGGTGATCACTAGGACCCGTGAAAGAACTATGTCGGCGGGTTCTTTGTTGAAGTTCGGGACTTGTGTAGATCTTGTAGCGGTGCTTCTTCGGTGATCTACGGTTGGAACTTCATTCAAGTCCGGGACTTGTGTAGCCTTGCCCATTTTGTCCTTTCGCTCGGACGTCCACGGGTATTTTTACGAATAACGAGGTTCCGTGTGTCATCGGATGCGGTTGGTATATCGATCTCAACTTCGTTAGCATATTATTCTTGACAAACGACGGCGCTTTGGTAAAACATTCTGAATTGTCGAATGTCATCTCTAAACGAAGTATCATCATCATCATCATCATCATTCTTGGAAGAGCCATCTTGAGCGGTGGTCTATTGATATTAGGCCACGGAACATGTAGGTACTCAAAAATATTAAGTTCTTCTAGTGGAATGGGAGTCCGAAATCATTAAAAGTGGTATATTACAATGACGCCAGTAAATCACTAATATTAATAGGAAAACAACTTGATAGTTATAAATGTACTTACCATGAATCACATAGTATTGCATCTCGTGAAAGCATGGCAGTCCGTAAATTGTACGCAACTTATGGCTACAATCTTCTACGGTGATAGACCGATGGAGTTCTTTGTGCATGAGTTGGAAAGCATGGTGAGAAACTTTATACCACAATTCTTGAAATAGTAGAAAATTACAATCATTTATTTTCTCGCCGATGCTTCTATTTAAACTCTCTTTTATCGAATTTTCTTGCGAAAGATAATCTTATCGATTGCACTCAACAACTGTCTAAATTGGACCGTGTCGCCCAAATATAATTTCAACAACGTGGTGGAGCCTCAACTCTACACGTTGTTGTCCGGCAAGGAGCGATATTCATCGGTGATGTACGAGACAAACATGTGTGCGTAATCTCGCAACCGGTTATCCGGATACTCGTGATCGGCGAAAAAAAAGCGATGAATTAATCAAAGGTCATTCGGTGCTTATTAATTGAATAATAAAAAATATATAATTAACAATTTATTACGCGCATGGTTGACCAAGCGTTGTCGTGGCGCTCATCTTGTTGTTCGAACAAAGGCGTGTCGGAGCTTTAACCAACCGATCCCATCTCTTTTAATGGAGTCATACTCATCTAACCCCGCATCATTTCTCATAAACCTCATCAAATTTTGCTCTATATGCCATCGACGGAGTAATTTGCGTTGTAGGGAATTCTCGCTCTACATGCCCCAACCAACGCTAAATCTCATCGGTGACAATAACACGTGGGTAGTATCTTCGTCTATCACCTCTTTTATGCGTTGCAATACCCATTCAAAATTATGCCCCTTTTCACCGTGTATAAAGCTGTATGCCATTGAAAATGTTTTATTCGTTGGAGTTACTCCAACAATTTCCAACAATGGCAATTTAAACGTGTGGTATTATGCGTAGAGTCCATCAACATGATTTCGAGGAACGTCGCCATAGAGCATTGAGTGGGGTGAACAAAAATAGCTCCTCAAGCTCATTATGGTCATTCACCCGGGTAATATGCATAACCCGAATCCGTCGGATGCGTAAGGACTTGAATTTGAGTTCTATCACCTACCGGCTCTCCGGAACTTATCAAGTGCGTTATAAATAGTTCTAACGCTAGACACGTTATCCGGATTACGTCCCTTTATTGTCGAAAGTATATTACGTGGTGGTACGCTATACTCGACAATTCTTTGACCAAACTCAACTCATCATCTTTTAATCGCATTGCATATGGCATACCATGCAACGACTCTAGCAACTATTGTTAGGAATTAGAAAATTAAAACTTTAACAAATGTTAGGAATTAGAAAATTGTTGAAAGAGTCGGTCACCCCATCTATTATTTAGCATAAGTTAGCTCGTAGATTGGTCATTAGTTACGGTTTATGTAGTTAGTTAATAGTGTAAAATAGTTTAGTGCAACACCGTGGAAGAAGGTCGGTCTTTACCCACCGTATCCCCGATCCACAGGCCGTCGGAGGTCGTTTAGTTTGTAACCTATAAATACCCTCTACCTTGCAAGGTAGAGGTTGGATGTTCTTTGATAATCTAATATTCCACAAGTTTCTCTCACTAGAATGTCCCACTCTTTCTCTCTAAAACCATCTATGTGCTCATGTGTTAATGTTATGATGTGTAAGTGAAAAGTTAATTTCTCACAATTGGTATCAAGAGCCATGGTTAGATCATATCTTGCACATCTTTGGATTTATAGTGGTTTTAGGTGGTTTTGAGTTTGAAAAAGTTTAGTGGTTTTGCATCATTTGGTTGATTTCTTGTGTTAAAGTTTGAATTTTGTTGGTACTTTTATGTTTAGAATCATCAAAAGTGTTTAGGTTTTCATTTGGTAAGCTTGAATCATCTTGGTTGGGTTGTTTTGGATTGAAAAGTGAAGGTTACTTGGTTTTTCTAGCTAGCGACTTAGCTCTCGGACTTTTCTTGGTAGCGACTTACTTCACGCTTTGTAGCGAGTTACAGTTATAAAAGCTAGCGAGTTAGAGCTAGCGAGTTAAAGTACAAGTAGTGGAATCTCCACTACGGCTAGCGACTTGTGGTAGCGACTTAGTCTGTAGCGAGTTGCTCTTTAGCGACTTGCATATCTAGCGACTTGTGTAGCGAATTACTGCACAAATTTGGCTAGCGACTTAGTCTGTAGCGAGTTACTACTTAGCGACTTGCTTTTCTGTTAGCGACTTGGGACTCTAGCATATTAGGGGTGTAGCGAGTTAAAGGGTAGCGACTTAGTACACAAATTGCTAGCGACTTAGCCTGTTGACGAATTAGTGTTGGCGACGTGGTGTAGTATTTTCTAGCAACTTGGGATTAGTACTATTTTGTGGGTAGCTTATTGACTCTGAATTCTCTAGAGATTTGAGGAGTAATTCATAATAACACAATGTCAGTCATCACGGATTCCTTAATCACCAAAGTACTTGCTCTCTATGAAACATCCCAGAATAGTGAAACAGAATGCCCATCTAAAGGCCTCACACCAAATGACTCAGTATTGATCAATCAGAACAACTCAAACAAGTCACACTTAACTCCTTCAGATGATACTAAGAATGTGGAATGCACCTGTGAGCCGTTTCAACATCTCAGTCAGCTTCTCAAACTACTCTTATCAACAACCATGGATCGAACAAGTTGTGCCATCCTTCGTCGGGACTTTCCCACTTTAACAAGAGTCGTATCGCTTAACCTAGATCGATCGAGGTTTCAAATCACCAAAGAAAAACTCTCAACTGTTAATTCTCATGTCGCTCTCCAAACCATCTTCAACCAATTTCACCACTTATCCGGAAGAATACTCCTCGATTTTGATAATACCATGACTGGAATGTCCTTCAAGAAGCACACGGAATGGAAATTCATGAGTTCGTAAACTCATTCATTCAACTCATGAGTAATATGGAAACATACATCGAGGAAGCGCAAAAGAGAATAACAAGTCAAGGAATTGAATGAGTGTCAAGAGTGTCCATGGAACAATGATGACGTGTCATGCTTCATTCCAGTTGAACCAGCAGAATACACTGATTGCAGAATCTCAGCTATGATGGAAAAGGATGAAGAAAACAACCTTGATCTCAAATTCTCAGAGTCAGAAAAGGTAACAATCAACAAGGTACACTTATCTGATCACACCAATTCTCACAAGAAGGTACATGACTCTTACCCTGAACATAACAATGTGGAATCAAGCTTTGTTCTGTCTGAATCTAATGCAAGTAACATGATTGAAAAAAGGGTATATGATGAGCTTTCAAACAAATTTTCAATTCTTGAAAAACACTGTATATCGTTGCAAATTGAAATACAACATAAGGATGAAATGTTTTATGCAGAAAAACAGTAGTAACTGGAACTTCGAATTTAGAGAATTTTTGAAATTAATCGGTTAAAATCCCGATTCGGACAAAGATTCTACCATAAGAAATCAAATCTCTTCTTTCGTAAGCCCGAAACATGACTGTCATGAGATAAGTGATACACTAGAATCCAGGAATTCTGAATTAGCTCTATGTGTGTCCAACCTTCTAAGAGAAAATGAGCACTTAAGAAAGAATCTTGATGAAACAAACTCTAAGTTAGTCAATCAATCCAACATCTTGATGAAAGATATTGATGACCTCAAAGCACAAATTCAGGATAAGAGCTTCAATATTGTTGCCCTAAAAAATGAGCTCAGGAAGTATGCTGGAAATAGGGTGAACACTAAGTTTGCAAAACCTTCAACTTTGGGAAAGTCAACGGTTCAGAACCACTTGAAACAAACAGTTATTAAACAACCTAATGCCTTTAGGTCTGAAAGAGCTAAACCATTGAAATCTAAGCTTACATCCCATGTTGATAACAAGTCTGTTTTGTCAAAACCAGTCACTTCATTGCCTAATTCAGATATGATGAATCCCAAGCATAGGACTAATGAACATCACCCACAAGTCAAAATTGTTATGAGCTTAACCAGATATCATGCAAAACATAGTCTGACAGATCAATCCCCTAAGAAATTCTCAGATCACAAAAAGACAAATAGTCAAAACAAGGGTGTGCACTCATCTAGTTCATCTCATTGTGGCTTCAAATGGATTCCCACTGGTAGATTATTTAAGTATACAGGACTTAAACGAACTTACATTCCTAAATCATGCCTCAGTGGATTCCACGGGTAAATTTTTCAAGAATGTAGAACCTAATAGGATCCCCATTAATGATATGTCCGGATTATCTTGTGTTGCATCTAAATGTGAGACTAAACATGTCACTAACCCTTCGTGTACAAGTCTACATGTGCTTCAAGTACAATGTGCTCTCGGTCCTTTTCGTGTACAATGCTCAACTCAATCAGAACTTCATGACATGGTTCCCTCGATTTGAACATAGCTCATTCAGAGCTATAGCTTGCCGAGTTGATGTACTTTTACTTTGACTCCTATTCATTTTGAATCTGGACTCGTCCTTACATATCGTGCATAAATCATGTTCAAAAAAAAAAAAAAAAAAAAAAAAAAAAAAAAAATTTTGCTCATTTTATCATTTTTTCAAAATTTCATCATTTTATCATTAGTTTTTTTTCAATCTAATAATGAATATACTCCTTGTTATCGATAACATCTACGGTCCTAGAAATGTCATTCAATAATGGCACGGGATCATAGATGAAGTTCGAACAAATGATATATTCTTGATGGTTTCATGGGATTGGGTATCATCAATCAATGTTCTTTGATGACATTGATTGAGGGGGAGATTAGTTTTATGTACCATTGGCTTCTGTGCTGGTTATGATGCTTGTTTATTTGTATGATGTGGTGATTTCCTGCTTGTGTGACTAACTGGTTATACTTTCAGTGTGTGCTTTCGTTGTAACTGCCTATGTGTTGAAATGTTGAATTGATTCATGATGATCAGTGTAATAATCAATGCTAGAGACGTTGTCTTATCCGTGTTAGCATTTTATTACAACTCACTCATTTATACCATAGGGATCAAACTTGTCATATAGTGTAAGTTGTTGCATTAGCGAATTACCATTTTTGTCTATAACCACAAGGACCATTTGTGTCATATTGCTTAAGATGTGTTGCTTTACCCCAGCGAGTTACCCATTAGCGTGTTACCTTATCTCTTCTCTCTTCTCTCTCTCGTTTTTTTTTTCTTCTTTTCTCTTCTCGCTTCGTCTACTCATCCCTCCTAGCGAATTAGCTTAAGGTTTGCATTGATTCCCTTATATCGTTACTATCTTATGCTTTAGTGTCTCGTGTCTAACTTATCACCTTTTCCAGATCCTTTCTGTGCTCGCGTGGTGTGATTTGTTTCGCTTAGGTTCGGATTTTCTTTGTAAATCGTATGTGAGTTATGTATAAAATGATTGAACGTGTTATATATTGATTGGATTATGTTGTTTAGACTATATTGGTTGGATACATTGATGGATGATTATAAGAATGGATTGGAGTGATGGGTTGGGGTTAGGAATGTTCTTGGTGGCGAGTTAGATTGTTCTTGGTAGCGACTTAGCATGAATGTTCTTCATGGCGAGTTAGAGCTCTACCTAGCGAATACGACTTGTAGCGTATTAGTTCAGCGACTTGGTTAGCGAGTTAGTAACTAGCGACTTGTATTTACAAGTTAGCGAATTAATAACCTAGCGACTTAGCTAACCACTGTGTAGCGACTTAGCTTAGTTACTGTACATGGCGACTTAACTTTACCAGCTAGCGAATTATCCTAGCGACTTGGTTAGCGAGTTAGCAGATAGCGACTTGTATTTACAAGTTTAGCGAATTTGTTACCTAGCGACTTAGTTGTCTACTTTGTAGCGACTTGGTTTAAGTGTTATTCATGGCAACCTGGTCTTAAATGTTAGCAAATTAGTTTAGCAACTTAGAGAGCTAATCCTTTTGTGACTTGTCCGTGGCTCTAGATGACGACTTGCTTTTACAAGTTTATAACAGTGTTCATGACTGAGAATTAGTCTTAGGGTCAAGGATGTGTTTAATTTTCAATGTTGTTGCTAAAAATGATTTCGCTCTCACTACTCCTAGGATCTCCTAATTCGACTTGTTGAATCAACTTACTCTATGTAAACTGTTATAACATCTCTGTTTAGGCAAAAGGTACTGGGTTCTCTCACGACCGCCAAATGTTTCTTTTGTCTCATACATATGTGTTATATCACTTTACATGTGTATCTTGGCTCATGTCATGATCTCTTTGCCTGTAAAACCATTATAAGCTCGTCATGTAAACATTTTTCTATATGAATGTCCCTCATTGTTATATCTTAACTATGTATGTGGAATAGTGTCATATTGTTGCAATCTATGCCACTCTATCTGTCTCCGTATGTGTTGGGAACTTCTTCAGTGGTGCTCTCACTGTCTCACTTACTATGTATTATCTAACCTATTCCCATCTACCACTGTTGATTGTTTGATTATTCAGAATATCAATGGCAAGTTCAATCCCTGAAAAGAGCGCTACTCCGTCAGGATCATCCGGAATACTCTCAGACGATGAAATCCTTCCCAAAAGTCAATGGGCTGCTATTGGTAAAAGCAACTGTTATGTGGACCTACAAAGGCTCCCACAAAATCCGATATTCAAAGTCTCAATTGACATCCTCAAAAACACTAACTTCTTCGGTGCTATTACCAAGCAATGCTCGATTCCTGCCATCTACATTCAACAATTCTGGAACACCGTTCAATGGAATAAAATCACAGCACGATACTCTTGCAAGCTGGATAATATGGAGTTTACAATTGATTCTGATATTTTGAGCAAAGCTCTTGGAATCACATCATGTGACCCTGACATTCGTTCTGTATCTCCACCTGGTGCTGACGATCTGATCGTATTTCTTATTGGGTTAGGCTATCAGAACAGTATCTCAAGAGCCTCTGACATTATCACTGGACACATGTATCAACCCTGGAGAGCTATTGCAACCATTCTGAACGTGTGCTTGTCTGGGAAAACATCAGGGTTCGATAAAGTTAGAATTCTATCTTGCAAATCCTATGGGAATCGTTAATAGGGTTGATGTGAATGTCTCGGATCGTATTTGGGAAGAATTCTCGCTATCAATGACCACATTCATATCGATAGAACCTATTTTCCGAACAATGTTCAAGGTCGAAAGAAGCGTAACAAACTCGTAATTCCCAAAGATCGATTCTCCAAGCTTGTTATCCAAGATTTGCAACAAACTCACAACTTCACCCTAGGTCTCGAATCAACTCTTCACAAAGCGTAACATGAATTTATTTTAGGAAACTTGAAATATGTTCCTAGAGGTTCGAATCAAGAATTATTTGGATTGCCAATTCTCGATCGTCTTCTCACGACGATATCAAGAAGAAGGACTACTTCAAGCAATACATGAAAAGTGCAACCAAACTCACCGCTAATGTCTCACCTCTCCTTTACAACCACCGCTCCCAAGACCACCTCGACTCTAAAGCATCCTATGCCTCTCTTCCTAAAAGAGACGTGAAAGATCTCATCACCGAATCTTCATCCAAAAGCATAAAGAAAAGAAGAAGAAAGTGGAAAAGGAAATAGATGTGAACACCGAGGTGCCAAGGAATGTTTCGAGCTAATCGATGAAGATGATGTCGATCCGCAACTTGGAATTCAAAGAAAGTCTTGAAAGTCCGAATGCTAAAGCTCCAAGAGGTGGAGTTGCGTTAAGAGAACCCCTCAACAACCTCGACAACCAACCCCAATGACACATGACAAAGGAAAAGGGTTGCATGTGTTAAACCGAACAAGTTGCCCACACGCCGTTGACTATCTCTTCATCACCATCAAGCACCACAAATCAATATGAATCAAGAGAAGAACAGTTCATCACATGCAAAGGAACAACTGGAATCGTCGAGGTTTCGAGACGTTTAAGGAACCTCCTACAACCGGTGAGACTCAATGAGTTGAATATTGACACTGTTACAAAAGGGCTCACAGGATAACCTTGGGACAAGATCCGACGAGACCTTGAAGATGGATGAACCAAATCGTCTACAAACTCTCTATCTTCTCTTAAGAATCTCGATGATGACTTCTCTTTGGTGATCAATTCATTAATGACAAAACCTTAGACTCGCACAATCCATGTATAATGTCGATTCAAAGAAGATACGTCAACCATTCCTCCAATGACCGCATCGTCACTATCAACCGCACTTCCACCTCCCTTGCCGCTCAATCAACCGCTCAAACACCAACGACAACACCACCAACTTCGTAACCCATCTTCACAATTGCGGATGAAGTGGCTCCACCGACTTCCCTCCACGATTCTCACGTCGATCAACTATTGGATAAAACCATTAAAAGGGTAGAAGCACCGAAAGGCAACTTCCTAAATCTGCTGAGTCTCGGTGGATCGTATCTGATTGGAGCACCTCAACTTCACCGATGCGAATCGATGCTATTGAAGGAGAAGTCAAGGATGCCGTGGAATGGGCAATGGAGGCTCCACTTCTCGACGATTCAAGGACCTCCCATCTCCGATATGAGAGCCGCCTGTGTGAAAGGATGTATGAGGTCAAGAGGACAAGCATGAGGTTCACGGTAAACTTTATGAAGCACTTGAAGAATCCATCGATTCGACAATTATGAACAGCTTTAAGATTGAAGTCGGAGAAAAGGATGCTAAAAGAAAAGAAGAACAATTGTGATGGAAACATTAATGAAGGTTCGCAAAGATCGCGAAGATCCTCCACCACCGTGAGGCGCTGGAACTTCGAGCGGGAATCCTTCGTCAACACCCAATTCACCTCCATCACACCCACCATCATCAACTCCAAAACCGTCCAATCAATCGACTCTACAAACAAACAGGCACTCAAGAAATCACCGGACGACAATCGATTCAAGATTCACCTCCACATCCACTTCAATTCACGATGATCAAGTGGTCCACGAAGAGTCTCATGTCATGGTCGACTCAACCGATGAAGATGATGCATCGACAAAGCATATTCCAAAGCCATCGAAGACCGGTTTGACTCTTACATGGCGGGAATCGCTCTAGCACATCCGAGTTGCACCTTCAAGAGACACTATTCAAAGTCGCATTATGGAAGATAGACCTCCTTCCCGTAACCCACATGGACCATCCCAGTCGACTCTATGATTCCCGACAACAATTGGGCATCGCTATCACCAATAACTATGAAGTTCCACCAAGACTCTCTTACGCACTACACGGTGATATGGGAAGTTTCATCGATGGTTTTGTGAGCGGAAGAGTATCTCGTCCATTACACCAAGAGATCTTGAAGGACAAGCCTACGAAATTGTCAAAGTCTTCCATTCGATGCAAATCATCTTCAATATCGATGGAAGAATGCCATAAGATGTCGAATGACCAAGTCGGTGAGCAAATCGCCGCTTCAATGTCAACGGATCTCTTCCTCTTGGTGGTGAACCCGGTCGATAACCATTCAGTGAATTCTTCTTCAATCTCGACTTGGACTATCGTGTGCTCGCTCCACCGAAAGAAGACCCGCTCTCTCAATATCAAAATGAAAGTCGCAACCTATTCGATCAAGGGCTTGAGCAGATGGTTCCAGATCAATTCTAGGCGAATGAAGAACAAAAGTATGATATTGCAGCTTCTTATGGTATTTCTCACTGGTGGTTCAAAAAGAAGAAGTTCTACATTGAAAGACATGGTGCTGATAAAAGACGCAATGATGTCAGATCTAAACTGCAAATCTTAAGCGTTGTCAGTGTAGAAATCTTCCCGATTTATGGATATGAGTACTTGAAGAAGATTGTTCTTAAAAGAGCTGACCTCAAATTGTATACCATTGAAGAGAACGACTTCAAACATCTTCTGCCAAATGATTTCGAAGATCTCTATCTCTTAAATCTTCAAGGACACCTGGAGCACTTACCAGTACGTGAGAAAAAGGCCCTCTCTGCAGCTGTCACTCTTTGGATCAGGAGCTTAGTCATTCGGAAACGAGTTGAGGACTTTCAGCTTGGCATTGAAAGTTACCAAACCAGGTCAACCTCACAAGTCCTCAATGGAATGCACCGGGCTTGAATTTCATCGAGAATACAAAGTTCTTGACACTCCTAGAGCCGTCATCTTCACCGACAGATATGGATCGCGTATGCTTATGCGTCTATGTGAAATCTACAAGTTCGGTGATGGTACGCTCAAAATGGTCGAAGAAGAACTTGACACCGTGAGTGAAAGAAGCCAAACTTGATATGAGGTCTTGGGTTAAAACTACGCTCGGACCGATGATGACGTGAAAAGGTGTGAACATTTCATTCCGCAATCGACGAAGACTCAAGACACGAAGGATCTTCCGCAGCCTTGAAAGCTTTGTTGGTGGAAGGCTCCGTGATGGTCACTACAAACTTCTTCAAAGAACTGAATGAAGACTTCTTCGGAATACCGTTTATGTTTTGTTAACATTGTGTTATATGTGGTGTATTATATATATGAACAACTGTGATACATGTAATAGTGCTAGGATTTGTACTATTGTTTCCCCTTGTGAAAAAGGGGAAACATCTGTGTTGTCCGTTTTCCTTATCATATATAATTGGACACATTTTTCTCCTACAAATATTTTTCCTCATACTTATTTAAATCACTTGAGATCCAAAATCTCAAAGGATTTAAGATTTTTGATCGGGGGAGAAAATGTGATATAAATATGAAAGATGGTAAACGATAAGATGACCAATTTTTTGTGCATACTTCTCCCTTATATGTGCTAAACATGTTTTCGAATCTCGAAGCATATATTAAGGGGGAGAACTCTCTTTGTAAATTCAAGTCATCAGGGTACACTACACCTTAAATACTTTATTGTACCTTGATCACATGGCTTCTAATCCTTTGATGATAAAAGGTTCCCTCTAGTATGTGCAAAATTCTTTTCAAACCTCGAGGCACATATTGAGGGGGAGCAAATTTATGGAAACCTCATCTTTCCCGGAAATGCTTTACCCACTTGATGTTGAGGAAGTGATGTTGATATCGTTTAGAAAATGGTAATCAAAAGAAGTAAATTCTTTCTCTTGCCTCCGTGTGCAAAACATTTTCAATACTTGATGCACATGTTGAGGGGAGTTCTCGTTCTAAAATATCAAAAACAATTCGGTACAAAATGCTTTGATAATATATCACAAGTATCCGAATTGATTTTCAAATGGTTTTCAATTGGATCCAATGGCGGATGAACAATACCAAATTGACCGACCAACTTTACTTTATGTACGGTGATATAAGGATGATAAGGTTAGGTATTGGTTCCCATGATCCGCCGAACCGGAGGGATCTACCCAGGACAATCCACTAGTTAGTGTAGAAGTCCTTAGGTATGATGAAAAAGGAGAAAAGTGAGATATGGGAAGAGTGCGGACTAAGACCGAGCTAGTATTGGAATAAACCCAACAAGGTTCTAGCTATGAAGTCTCGGTAAGCAGAAGGGGTTGAAGAATTAAAAGAATTGAATGAGAAAAGGGTGAAAACAAATAGCCTCCATTTATTCAACCTTAGGCGTAAACCGGGTTCACTTCATATGCTACCGATGGTAACATCGGTATTGAAGACAAGACGTCATGGACCCCGTGACGACCGCACTTCAACTTTCCAAACCACTCAAGTTCCTCTTAAAAGGACTTGTTTCATTCTCACGGGAACCGACATTATCTATCGACTTTCTCTTAGAGATGGTTGATATTGAAGAAGGAGACCTCTCCCTAGTCTCCGTTATAGGATCCAAATATGCACAAATTGAGTCTAGAGCCACGAGATCATCAATAAATCTCATTAGGACACTTTCAATGAAGACTCTCTGTTTCACACAATGTGAAAAGAGATTATATCTTGAGTCCCACGCATTATCCTTGTGGTATTGCCGAACATCCGAGTGATGTGTTTACATATTCACAATGAAGATGGAAAGCCTTCGAGCCAACATCAAACAAGCTCTCGGTAGGTGGCATGTGAGATCTATTATATAGATCAACCATGTGACAACCGAATGAAACAATGGGGCGATTCAATTTCTTGAATCAATCTCGGTTCAGTTATGGATTGACGGATACCTTTGAAAACCGGTCATTGTGCTTAAAATCACTTTTCTTTAGCACATCGACCGTGTACCAATTTTTCAAACCAAAAGGTGTTTTTATGATTGATAATTGATTTTCAATAAAACCTTCGTTGTATTGCAAAACAATTTCTATTGAGCAATACACGATTGTTTTTCAAAACTCTTTTCATCAATCGGTGGACTTAAAATTACGATTCACTCACTCCGTGTTGTCTTCTTTGAGATGTTCCGGTTTGAGAACAGCTAGAACATTTGCGAAACCCCGTCAAGGAGATTCTCGTGAATCCTACCGATCACAGCAAGATTTGTCTCGATCAACGGGAACCGTGGGCGTGTACCTCAATTCATCGAAGTGATCAAAGACACTTTCGTGCGATTTGTTGCTAATCGTTGTATGCGTGTGTACGCCCGACGTTTGCAAAATGATCGAATGAAGCGGTCAATCCATAGCCGCATGCTCACTTAACACATTCATCTCAAAAGAAATCATGATTAGTGCATCAATGTCTCGATATTTTCACTCCATGCTTCGCTACGCCGCCAATATCATGATTCATCAAAAGCTTCCGCTACTCGACGAGAAGACTTCATGATCCGTAATGTGAGCATGTCGGTCCTAAAGTCACAACATCACACCACAAAGGATGTCACGAGATTGTTGATAGTCGATGATCTCAAATGTTGGCTCATATTTACTATCTAGTGAATCGAAATGGACCTCCGCTAAAGTACAAATCGTTGCAGACTTTGAAGTTGCACCACCTATGCACTAAGTTTACAATGTTGATATATGAAAGTCTACGAGCTCAAGAACAATGTCAAGACTAGAATGCTAGGATTTGAAATGTAAAATATGGGGTGACCTCCTTAGGGGAGATTGTTAGGAATTAGAAAATTCGGTGTTGAAAGAGTCGGTCACCCCATCTATTATTTAGCATAAGTTAGCTCGTAGATTGGTCATTAGTTACGGTTTATGTAGTTAGTTAATAGTGTAAAATAGTTTAGTGCAACACCGTGGAAGAAGGTCGGGTCTTTACCCACCGTATCCCCGATCCACAGCCGTCAGAGGTCGTTTAGTTTGTAACCTATAAATACCCTCTACCTTGCAAGGTAGAGGGTTGGATGTTCTTTGATAATCTAATATTCCACAAGTTTCTCTCACTAGAATGTCCCACTCTTCTCTCTCTCTAAAACCATCTATGTGCTCATGTGTTAATGTTATGATGTGTAAGTGAAAAGTTAATTTCTCACAGATTTTGTGATGTTCCTATCATTTATGGGTAGATTGTGGGTTTAATTTCATGGATTTGTAAAAAATAAAAACGCCTATTTTTTTTAGGGTTTGTAAATGGGTACTTTGATGGTGATTTTGTGATGTTCCTATCATTTATGGGTAGATTGTGGGTTTAATTTCATGGATTTGTAAAAAATAAAAACGCCTTATTTTTTTAGGGTTTGGTAAATCTGGGTACTTTGATGGTGATTTTGTGATGTTCCTATCATTTATGGGTAGATTGTGGGTTTAATTTCATGGATTTGTAAAAAATAAATAACGCCTATTTTTTTTTAGGGTTTGGTAACTGGTACTTTGATGGTGATTTTGTGATGTTCCTATCATTTATGGGTAGATTGTGGGTTTAATTTCATGGATTTGTAAAAAATAAAAACGCCTATTTTTTTTTAGGGTTTGTAACTGGGTACTTTGATGGTGATTTTGTGATGTTCCTATCATTTATGGGTAGATTGTGGGTTTAATTTCATGGATTTGTAAAAAATAAATAACGCCTAATTTTTTTTTGTTTAGGGTAAGCGATTTAAACCGCTTATGTGAGAGGTCGATTATGTGATGTTATGTGAAACCGCATGAGTTGTGCTGGTGCAAACGGGTAGGTTAACACCTTGATCTACCACCATTGAGTGGTATGAATACCTGCACCGCCTACCCAGTCCACGTGCTCGTGTGGTTTCTTTGGGAAACCGCTTATGTGCTTATGTGGCTATGACATAGGTATGACACAAATAGTTCTCATGTGCTTATGTGCTTATTGAACCGCACGAGTTTTGTGGGTGCAAAGGGTAGGTTAACACCTTGATCGCCACCATTGAGTGGTATGAATACCGCCCGCCTACCCGGTCTACATGTGCTCGTGTGGTTTCTTGGCAACCGCTTATTGCACACAGGCAGTGCACACATGCTCGATTAGACCCGCTCCAATACTACGTTATGTGGGGTTATTCATACGTGGCTATGTTTTTATTCATACTGTGGCTACAATTTTATATAACAAACCGCTTATATGCTTGATAAGCGCTTTATTCCGTAAGTGATTTGAAAATTGTTTTTTAAAAAAAAAACCGAGATAAGGCAATGATGATTTTGCAAAAAAATTATTTTGCAACCTTTGATGTTATGACCATATATGATAAATATGATTTTGGCTTGGCATTTCGAATGGATGACAAAATTTTTTTATTTTCATTTTGCAACCTTTGATGTTGCGACCATATATGATAATATGTGATACTTAATCGAGCCTAATGTTATCTCAATTATTAATGTGTAAAATTGTTACCTCTGGTGATTGAGACATATCGGCAGCCTGAGATATTTGAGGTTTCTTTGTGATTTGTTAGTTGCGGCTTTCACTTGCAGCTTGTGTTTCACTAAAATTATAGCCACCGTATAAATAACTTGATGATGTTTGTATGATGGTGAGTGCAGCCTGACATATTTGAGGTTTCTTTATGGTTTGTTAGTTGCGGCTTTCACTTGCAGCTTGTGTTTCACTAAAATTATAGCCACTGTATAAATAACTTGATGATGTTTGTATGATGGTGAGTTTGTGATGTTGTAACTTGGTGATGTTTGAGGCTGAATATATTGAGATTCTTCACTTGTGACTTTCTTGTGACTACCTACCAATCCTACAGATGGGAGGTTTCACTTGTGACTTTGGGAATCTTGCTTTTGCTTTTGGTACTTGCTTGTTAACTTGGTTGCAATCTGGTACCCATCCGGTTTTAATGCAATCGATCCATGCACTTGTGTGCAATCACTGCTAGATTGGACAAAATTTTTTTCAAAAAGGCGATGACGATTGGTTTTATAACGAGCAGACTGACAAAGTGATTTTTTATCACTTTGCAACCTTCATATCCGAGCCTAACACTTTTCTAAATCACTGCACTTGCACAATTTTGTGTGCTAATGCACTGGACAAACCGCTTCATATCCGAGCTGTGTGCAATGCGCGTGTGCTTATGCACTTGGACAAAAAAAAAAAAAACTAGGCAATGATGTAATCCGAGCTGTGTCCAATCTGCTTGTGCTTATGCACTTGGACAAAAAAACTTGGCGATGATGAACTCTAATCAGAGCCTTTATTCAATCTGCTTTTGTACATCGTGACTTGGACAAATCGCTTTGTGTGCTTATGCACTTGGACAAAAATAACTTATGACAAAAATACATTTTGGGACAAAATATACCACCCAAACCAAAGAATATGACAAAAAAAAAAAAAAAAAAAAAAAAAAAAAACAAAAAAGACAAAAAGCGCAAAATCACATTGCTACGATGCCTATCCACTAGACCCGTGTAAATTCTCGGGTAGACCCGTAGGAATAGTATGACCCTTTCGGTAGTGTATTCACTTTTAACTGGTATATTATATTCATAGACTTTTATATTATATTAGCTTCATTTTTAATCTAAAGGCCATCTTAAAGGTTATAAAATACTTTTTAATTTCAATTAGTTTAGTCTAAGTGTTTTTAGTTTATGATTACAATACTAATTTAGAGTTAAGATCAATATAAATCTCATATTTAACATAGATTCAATAAATCAATTTTAGCCATTTATTTTTATCAAAATTAATAAAAAAATTATTTTTTCACTTTTTTTTAAAACAACATATCTCGCAAACGGTAAATCTTCAAACTACAAAAAATACACAATCGCGACGATAATTAAATTATATTTCTATAGATATACACTTCTCTATATTTTTGACAAACTTTTCTTTTTAAAATTCCGCCCAAAAAATCACATATGAATTATAAAATCATTTTCAAAAATCACATGTGATTTGTAAAAACCAAATCATATATGATTTTTACAAATCACATATGATTTTCAAAAATCATATGTGATTTGTAAAAATCGAACCACATGTGATTTTCACAAATCACATATGATTTTTTTGGCCGAAATTCCGAAAAAAAATCGTTAAAAATATATAGAAGTGCATATCTATAGAAAGATAATTTAATTATCGTCGTAGTCGTTTGATTTTTTTCGCGTAACGATTAATAGTTTGCGAGATATTTAATTTTGTTAAAAAATGGTAATTTTTTTAATCAGAAAAATGATTGGCTATGATTGATTTATTGTATCAATAGTAAATTTGAGATTTATATTTAACTTTTACCTACTAAATTAATGTCATATTTTTGTTATAGCGTGTAGGGTATCTAGCAGACTAGCAGATCATGGGGAATTTAAAATCACAAATGCTTCACTTGTTTTACAAGAGAAAAAGTATTAATACAAATGACAATTGTAACCAAAAGAATAAACGCTCGAAACCGTCGACAAGTGAGCCTCAACAACAACAAAATGAACCAAAGGAGAATGAGACTGAAGCTACATGCCCAAATACTAAAGAAGCGGACTCTACGTGTTTGGAAAGGGATCCTCGAAAGCGTCAACAACTTTAGGAGTATCCAATTAATGAGAAGGAGCAACTAAGACGAGCTTATCTCTATGGGGGACCTTTCCAAATTCACCTGAAGGAGTATCCTCATAAATGTTCAGAGAAGCATCCTCGTAGGTTCCAATACTCGTGCTTTAGTATTTTCCCTAATTGGCTAGAATATTCACCCACAGCGCATTCTGCTTATTACTTTATTTGTTACTTATTTAATGACAAGCCGAATGTGCGTCATGGTTTTGATGCATTTGCAGTTAAAGGGTTCAAAAATTGGAAAAGGCTTAATGATGGGAAAAATTGTTCATTCCTTAAGCATATTGGTTGTTCACAACATAGAGATGTCGTGGCTTCTTGTGAGAATTTGTTAAACCAAACGAGACATATTGAAAACATCATATAAAAGCAAAGTACATAGCAAGTTTTAAAGAACCGTATATGACTGAAAGCTTCAATTGATATAGTTCGTTGGTTGACATTCCAAACTTGTGCCTTTTGTGGGAATGACGAAAGTAAGAGATCTAGAAATCGAGGTAATTTCACAAAAATGTTGAAACTTCTAGCTTCGTACAGTGATGAACTTGCTCAAGTTGTGTTGGTGAATGCTCACTTTAATTAATAAGTATACTTCGGGAGATATTCAAAAAGAAATCCTGAATATTATTGCAAACAGGGTTCGAAGGCATATACGGAGTGAAGTGGGCAATTCTTACTTTTGTGTCATGGTGGATGAGTCTAAAAATGAGCAAATGGCTATAATGTTAAGATTTGTTAATAAGGACGGGATCATAAGAGAAAGGTTCTTAGATGTGGTACATGTATCTGATACTTCAGCATTAACTCTCAAAACAAATTTGTGGAAACGACTTTTGCGGTATTAATTTGATACAAGTAATATATGTGGCCAAAGCTACGATGGTGCTTGTAACTTGAGAGGGGAATGGAATGGGTACAAGCACTTGTTTCTCGAGATTATCCTTATGCATATTATCTTCATTGTTTTTCTCCCGTTCACCAAATTTTCATAAATTTGACTAACATTATTAATGTAATTTCTGGTTCTAGCAAGCGCCATGATGATTTACAAAAAGCTAAAGCGGCTGAGACTAAACGACTACCGCAACTTGGTGAAATTAAAAAAGTAAAAGGAGCAAATCAAGTCACGACCTTAAGACGAGCTGGTGATACACGTTGGGGTTCTCGCTTTCTTTCAATTTCGAGTTTGCTTAAGATGTATATTCCTACTCAGGTATAGTTCTTGAGGGTGCTTCTACTATCGCGAGGTCAAAGAACTCAAAATTGAGTGGTGCTTCTGCTATCGCTAGATTATGTGAAATTCTTGTAGAAACAGAGAAACATGAGACATATCATTTGGTTGATATATTGGTTCGTCTTATCTTGACACTTCCGGTTTCTACTGCTACAACCGAGAGGGGATTTTCAGCAACTAATATATGCAAGAATCGACTTCGCAATAGGATGTGAGATGATTTTCTTGCAGGGTGGTTCACGTAGAAAAAGATATCGCTGAAATTTTTGATTCAGCTTCTATAATTGATGAATAAAAACCTCAAAGATCGTCGAGCTGATTTGTAATTTGCTTTTATCTTTATCGTTTATCTTATGGCTTTCTTTTTGTGTTATGGATGCTTTATACATTAGAAATTATATTTTGTGTTTGAATGATTTTGCCACCCCCGATTATTTTGTTCAAGCTTTGTCCCCGATATAAGTCCATGTTTGATTTTTCAAAGTCTTTTTCCTGACTTTGACCGTAATATTTTTTTTTCGTGCTTTATGATACTTGATGAAAAGTATACCATTAAAAATGGACTTATATTTTGAGACGGAAGGAGTATATGTTGGTCAAAATTTTAGTGCGATTCCATTTGGCTAAGTTTTGCCACGCCGACATTGAACCTTCACGCATGCAACTTAAATTAGACTAATGCTAATGATAACCCTTAACACGTCAGCGTCACTTCAGTTTTCTCTCGCTAATGCTACATACCAATCATTAACAAGTAGTAAAGCGAACGCAAACACAACAATAAACATATCACACAAAGCAAATTTTTTTCTTAAAAAAATGAAAAACCGCACACAAAACAAATTAAAACTTCGATCGGGCAGCCGACCACAATATTTACCTGGTTAGGGGATGACTCAGTTGGGCTCGGTTGTGCTAGGGTTAAAACGTTCCAACCTAAGTTCATTGATTCACAATCACTTGGTTCATTGAAGTGAACGTATGATTAGGAAGTGAAATACTGAAATGAGTTATTGATCCACTAATAATGTACTGTGTGGCCTATTTAGCTTGCATGAAATGACTTGATATAGTGGCAACAATATGGTTTGGTCGCTCCAAATGACACAGTTAGAAAGCTAATCGTGCCAACAATATTTTAAGTTTTTTTTCTCACTGGATCCTTACCATGTTAAGTAATTCTAAAATCAAATTTGTCAAATACTAGAAAACTGATTATTTGATTACTGCGATAAAAAACAAACATAATCAAATCCAAATACGATATTTTATAATCGCGTTTTGTTACAGTAAATTATCTGATTATGATCAAATTTTGTAAAAAAGGCACATATGTTATTAAATTGACATATATGCAAAATCATAGTCCGTAGTTGTTTCTGAGTACATAGCATGTAGAACTGCAGAAGTCAATGTTGTGGGCTGTATTTGATTGTCTCTAAAATGACTTAGGTTCGGATTAGTGGACATGTTTTGGTAAAAAAGATTACTTAAGTAATATAGTTTTACCTTTTAAAAAAAATGTTATTTAAATTAACCAAATAAAGAACTAAACACAACAATTTATTTTTTTAAGTTATCAAGCCAAAAACAATTAAAACATAAGGATTAACATCTACGCCCACTAAAACATAAACACAAAGTTGATTATATATATTTATTTGGTTTTAACTTTTAACGTAATGATGTACGTGTAATCTTATGTGAAATTTAGGGGCCGTTTAGTTGGAGAAAAATACTTCATTTTTTCAGAAAATTTTTCATATGAAAAGGGAAAAACCGAAAATCTGTTTAATGACTTTTTCCAATAATTTTCCAAAATATGAAATTCTCATTTTCCAATTTGTAATAGGAAAATGAAAATAAGATTACACCATTCTCACTTTTTTCATTTCCAAAATAATAACACCATTTCCTTTCACCCTACACTTTTATCACGCCTCTTCCATCCTCCACCTTCACCTTCCATCGTCGCTCACCTCTCCGCCCACCGTCGAGTTTTCAACTAAACAACTTTTCATTTAAAAAAGGAAAATATAACTCCAACTAAAGCGGTTTTCAGATTTTTCAACTCTTCTGTAGAGAAAACCATTTCTTTCTCTGGAATTTAGAACGCGAAAAAAAGGAAAATTTTTCACCAACTAAACGGTCCCTTAGTTTTTCAGAAATAAATAAACTTTTTTTGATGATAAACTTTTTTCAGAAATTTACTCTCTAAATGCACATAATAAATTTGAAAGGTCGATGATTTAATAGGAAGAAAGATAGCAAAAAAAAATGATACAATAAAATAATTTTCATTCTTTTTGCCTCTATTATAAACAAAGAAAAAATTAATAAGTTGCATACACAACTACACAACATAGCAAACTATAAACATTTCTTGCGTGTCAAAGAGGATACACCATCTCTTGTGTACCATTCAATTAATTACGCTGTCTGATAATACTTCCACGGATGCGGAAACTTGGCCTTCACGATCAAAATAAAAACGCCAACTTCCGCCTTAAAGCCGACGCTCCACGTATTGGTTCCAACTTCGAACTCGGGGTCTCTTAGTTTCGGTGTCCAGCTTTCAAATTCAGCTTTTAGTTTCGGCTTACAAGTCCAATTAGCTTTCTGAAATATGCTCAAAAGCCATTTCTTGTTCCTGTCAATTAGAAGATATATACTTAAGGTGCTGTTTGTTTTGACTCATGGAATGACAATAGGTATAGCTTTGATAATGAACTGGAATGAAAATCGTTTAATGATTCTATATAATTTGTTTGGATGAATACTTGTGTATATGGGCTTTGTTCGTGGACCCCACATCAATCATGCAAATGCTATCAATTTTTTGAATATTTGTAAATTTCATTGACTTTATATTTAAATATATTAATAATTATTGCTACAACCGATGCATAGCAAAGTGGAGTCACTTTTAAATATTTGTAAATGTCGAGGTTAGCATGAAAGGTTTATGGATACTTCACATATTAGCAATCTATGAAGATACCTTTCATCTATAGTTTTCTTTATAACTAACTTACAAAGTAAACGCATGACTTTCAAAGTCATAACCTCATATCAATACACCCTAACCAAACGGATATATGAATAGTGCAAGAAATCACGTTTCGTCCCTAGACATCGTAGAAATAGTCAGTGACGGAGCTATGTGCGAGCCACTTGTAGCACTAGCCACACATCGTTTTAACCGAGGAAATTTAATTTTTGTTTGAAAAGTGCTAGATAGCTCTTTGAAAATGCTACAGGTAGTTTGGAGCTTGGAATGCACAGTTTTTGATGGAGAAAATACGTTTTTTGAGCTAGTGAAGTTGTTATTATAGGTAAATAAAAAGAAGTTTTGAGTTACCCAAAGACAAGCCAAAATGTGTGGTTGTGTGGTGATTATATGTGGGATACCAAAAATCTTTTTCTTTATAAGTCTACTTACAACAAAGTGCTAGTTTAGGACTTTAGTCTCTTTAACTTTTAATATGGACAAATCTACCTCAATATTAAATTTGTACTGTAGTTTAATATTTTTGATTGGAAACAAAACAGCTATACTTTAAAAAATATAGGTCACACTATTTTTTTCATGTCAATTATCTTTTTTCAAAAACAAAATAGATTGTGTCAATTATGGATGTATACATGAAAATTAAATAAATCTCAAATAACCTGTTAGTTTTACCCAATTGTGAGGACAACTAAAGCTAAGAATTATTAAGGGGAAAAAAATAGCCAAAAATTGCATAGAATAGTTTTGCTAACATGCGACCGGTGGGCACATGTTAATATATTTTCAAAATTAAAAAAAAAATGGAAAATGAGTTTAAATATCATAACCAGAGACGGAGCCAGGAATCTAAGTTAAGGGTCAGAAATTTTTCTTGCATGATAGTAAGTTAAGGGGGCCATACAAGACTTACTCATTATTATTGTGGAAGTCTCTGTAATTACTAAATTGTAAATACTATAGCCAGAGTGTATAAACTATCAAGTGAAGGATCAATTTTAAACTTTGCATAAAGATAAGGTGCCTTGAATAAACTAAAATAAAATATATTGGGTTTTGGTCCTCTTCTCCACACAAAAACCCGACCAGAACCTCCATTAAAACGGAGCTCAGAATCAGTAACCTCCTGTTCAAGTGTTCAGACCGAAATCACAAACGACACCGGAAAATCGAAAAACATGAACGATACCGGAAAATCGACTACAACTACAAAGGTAAGTTTGGCGGTTGGGGGGCGAGCACCGCCACCCCCATCGCTCGTCTCGATCATAACTTATGAGTTTGATCAACGTGCATTAATATGTATAGATCTAACGAGGGTTTCTCCACTGTGGGATTGGGAATCATGCTTTTACTTGCGGTCAGTGCCTTGAAAGCCGCTTCGTCAAAGTAACCAAACACGAAAGCGTGCCTTGATAACCAACATGCTTTTATACCTTTGCATTTGATACATTTGGCTTCCTCGCACATGAGGTGTGGAGTCGCTTCAAAAGAGTCCAACGGGTTATGCATAGCAATGTTACGACCCGAGGTCTCCGAATGTAGTTTTAAAAGACTAAGTTTTGCTATTCAAAAGGGCGGCGGTAGCGAAATTGTTGCCCGCTTGCCTATCGTTTTAGTGTAATATAACTATAAATCCTCTTTACTAACCGAATATGTTAATAATATACGGCAAATATTAGCCAAACTCATTATGGAATCTTTATAAAATCATTTCTACGTAGTGAACATATATTCAAGCAGTTTTTTACGGAGTACTACTTTTTTCCGTAAAGCCTTCCTTTATACATAAAACAAGTTAAATTGCAGATTTTCTAGATACTATTTATGAAAAAGTAGTGTATAACAATGAATTGAAATCATAAGTAAAAGATCGAGACGGATATATAACATACTCTTTAAACTCTATGCTGATAGAATCAGCTGTAGAATTCGTGATAGATCTAAACGCGGTAGCTGACAAAACCATGGTGGATCCTTCAATGGACGGTCGAGAAACCGAAGTTATCGCATAATCGACTATTTTGACTTGAATCACCTCCCCAGCAACACAAGTCCCAGGCTCGGTCCCGCTTATACATTTCACCACATAAGTACGTCCACAGGCTGCTCCACTATCCCATATTTCATCACCAGCTGCGGCGAATAAGTTGTTAGATGGAAACTGGCCAGCATCATATCCGTAACACGCGGTAGCTGTTTTATCACACAACAGATAGAAAGAATTAGATACATGTATTCAAAAAAGTTAGGTTAGGTTAAGTAGTTTCAAATATATGGCGCTTTTTCTAGATACCCATTCATACCCTACTAATACACATGGCCGTCTCATGGATTTTGGGGCCCTATGCCGTGATTACAAGCTAAAACCCTTTTAACAAAATGATCCTCAAATGTCCACGTTACTTTGATATATGACTACTATCTACTAAACAGAGTTAGTGGATATGAGATATTGTGTACATACATGAAAGCATGCTTATAAATAAAGATTGCAAAATTTTAAGTAACAAAAAATTATAAAAACAACGTTGTCAAACTCCTTGATACCACCTTTGAAACTTTTTAAAGCAACGTATAAGTATCAGATTAGCATTAAGACTATAACTTCGAGTAAAAAATTTTGGGCCCCCAAAAGAAATGGAAGCCCTGAGCGGTCGAACAACCTTCACACCCTCGAATCCGGCCCTAATATATACTCATAAATAAATTACATATAGACAGATGGATATACAGAGAACTTACGTAAGAATGGTGGATTGTATTGCCCGGAGGTGCCAATTTCACTATGCGAGACATAACTCACAATGGTTAGGAGGATCAAAAACAAGGGGAGAAGAAGATGATACATGAGTAATTTGATTAGAAGTCTTAGGAAAAGTTGCAACCTTGAGGAATATAATACAATTTTTTTTGAACATCGAATATAATACAATTGAGTTAAGAAGTCTTGGGAGGTATTTATAGGAGACGGGGGACGGGGGTGTTTTGGGTGTGTGGAACCTTTGATAGGGACATATTTGATGGGGGTGGGGGGTTGTGGAACGTACCTTTGATAGGGACATGACATAGCGCATAATGCTTTGGCCAATCAGAAGTCATGAAAACATGAGTTTTAAGACGTACAGTAGTATCTTCTTTTTAAGGAAATTCTGGACGACAAAATGGACCAACAACAAGGACAACACTTATCTGGTTGACGCTACCGGCGAATAAAAAACCCGATTCTAATAGAGGTTGACAGTTATGAAAAGTATTTTTTTAAGTTTCACATTAATATCTTTAAAATAAGCCCAATATTGATATAAATTAATTAATACTTTTCTTCTTTATTGCACTATCATATATTTTATAGATTTTAAAGTGCAATTAGTGTAAATATTTGGTGTATACATTGGAACATATTTTATTTGCTACAAGCATTTTCTAGCAAGGATATAAACCCGCGTTTCGCTGCGGAGCATTTTGTATAAAGCGTTTTTATTATAACCATCTCTTTGTTGTTCGATTATCGATGTGTAAGTATCAAAGTGTGACATTCATTATCTTCTGCAAATGATTCAAATGCATTACAAACTCTATTTCATTGTTAAGTAATATATATGTGTAAAAACTATAGTTTCAATCATACTTTTACCCTATCAAAAGCATATAGAAAAAGATAATCCGTAAGATGGAGCAACACTATATGAAGAACATTGTGGGACTAAGTACTCATTTGTTGTTCGCTTAGCAAATCTTCCTTTAATTCTTGGCCTCCTGTTCAATTACTGGTGTTGCGTAAACCTTGTTGGTGGTTATTCACCTAGAATGTGGTTAAGATAATCAATAGCATATCAAATACCAATACAGGTTACCGGATATCACTTGGAATCGTTTTATCACTTTTCAAAGTAAACTATTCGACCATAATGTCTGGGTTTCACGAATATCTATTTGGTATAAGATCAAATGTATGTTAGTGATTTAGGCACAAATTAATAACCTTGCGCATCCAGGTGTTTATGTTTTCTATGTCTTCTTCATGTATAATCAGATTTTCTATTTATAGGAAATTACTCTTAGCTATTCATATGGAATTATGGGGATTAATCGGCCCATTAATCGCCTCATAACTATCCCTATTATAGCTTATAGTTTTTACATGAACAATTAAACGTGGTCATTAAGCAGTTGTAACTGCCACTTGAATAGGTCAAAGCCTGTTACAAGTTGATTCTAGTACTAGCAGTAGTTACACTGCCTAGCAGTACTAACATTAGCACTAGCAGTAGTTACACTGCTTAGCAGTACTAACATTAATACTAGCAGTGTTAACTTTGCCCAGTAGTACCAACATTCTGAAGTATTCTATAGAGTCAGGGTGTTCAAGGACCTTATGGGTGTACACTCTGTAAATCCTGACTCATTACTATGTGTGAACTAATCCCATAAGTGCACTAAATTTTCCAACAATCCTCCCCAAATTTAGTTCACTTCCTTTGCATGAAAATTAAACATCAAACAAAACATGTGCATAAATAAAAAGATCCTGAGGATTGAATTTCCATGTTATTACATTACACGTTTAAATATTCGAGAATCAAGGTGTTCTAAGAATTGAACCCTTCAACCCATTTGAATACCTGAAGATAAAATACACACAAGTTTTCAAATACTTAAAAGCTCCTGACACTATACAAGCCATGTGTCCATATCCAAATTCATAAATATTGTAAAAGCCAAAAGTCCAAAGCTCCTTGAAGCGGCAAAATTTCAACATTCACATAGGTGGTTCCTCTTTATTCATGCTACTACTTAGCACATTTTCAAAGAAATTAATCATTAAGAAGTAAAGACTTCATCCTCCTTTTCAGCAGGTTCTGAGCACAACCTTGGGATGTAACATAAACATGTGCTCCAATCCACTGAATGTTCAGCTTTCCACATTGAACTCAGCTCCCAAGTTTCCTCAGTAGGGAGTTGGGTGTCTTAACATTTAGTGACTAAGTTAGACTTAAACCCATCCCTTTAGCAGACTTCATAACCAAGTCTATAGCCAAACCCTTTGTCAAGTGATCAGCTAAATTTTGTTTAGATCTAACAAACTCTATAGATACCACCTCATTCATGATAAGCTCACGAATCATGCTACGTCTAACACCTAAGTATCTAGACTTCCCATTGTACATCTGACTATAAGCCTTTGCCAATGTAGCTGCACTATCACAACAGATAGAAATAGGTGCTATAGGTTTAGGTCACAATGGAATCTCAAGAAGCAAGTTTTTCAACCATTCAACATCTTTACCAGCAGCTGCTAAAGCCACAAATTCATATTTCATTGTTGAACTGGTAATACAAAGACAGATGCATATCCAATAAGTTTTACACATTTATGTATGTTAACTTTAAGTCCCAATCACATGTCTCATCACATGAGACTTCAATCATTCATTATTTACTTGCGTTATTAAATTTAGCCATCATTAATCCAAGATCCCCACATTCATTTTAGCGCTATATTATTTACTTGCATAATCATTCATATGTAATAGTAATATCGACGTCGATTTATTTCTTTTCAATTCCATACTTTACTAGACATTGCATTATATCATTTATTGAGATCTCATAGTTTTTACCAACCCGGGGTTTTTTTTTTCAATAACCTTCATGATTAGTGTCTCTTTAAGATACTATGGGGTCTTTATTACTTCGATTCAACCATCTTAATTTTCTTGCTCCATTTCATTTATTCATTCAAGGACTTTTACTTGGAATCGACTAGTCTATCATGCTGCAGCCATGCCATAGACACACTACCAATCATTGATTGTCATGTTGGGACAAACATTATAATTGGAGCACTAACACTATATATATAATCTAGTCACTTCTTTAAGTCACTAAACATGTCTGACATTTACTAGACCTGGAATGTTATTTGTCCCTTAAACTTTAAGTTCATATTCATTAGTGTGAGGATCAACATTTATATCATAATTCACTCCAAATTTCCCGTTGCTCATTCTCTCCCCCTGAATGAATTATCAATTTAAACATCGTATTTTATGTGTTGTGGTGGATTTACTATATATCGCACAATTACAAAAGCTCACTTGAGAAATATGGTTTGTGACCAAAACCATTCTAACGGGGAGGATTCATTATAGATTGTTGGCAAGACGCGAATTCATAAGTCATAACATGCCCCATAAACTAAAAGTTTTGTTCTCACAATATTATTGGCTTTGCAATCAATTGAAGACGTTTTATAAACGTTTTAACAAAAGCAATCCGTGTATGAACTTGGGCTACATAAAGTTCAACACTTATTCCAATAATCGCCGAACATATGGAAGTATTTACCACAATTTCCAAAGATACAATATGAGAAACCATGCTCGCATTTTATAAGTTGAGCCATTAATCACCCTAACCTCAAGTTGCATCCTTGATGATCATTTTGACGATGCACGGATTTTAAAACTCAAAATGATCCACATGACGGATGTATAGGCCTATATACACCCCTTCATATTCTTTCCATAACTTTATAGGACATAATCCTTACTTTAGTTTGGTGGTGATAGATGAACAATTAACTTTCATAAACTTATACAATCAATTTTGAAGAACTCATGGTTCTTTTATACATTTCGCATCATTATTGACTCGGGATGGTCCAACCGGTCATGTCAATTACTAGAATAATCTTGGCTCATAAGACCACATGTGCTTCGATATCACCTGACTTTATGTGAAATCAGATAACATGGAGAACTTCATATATGATCACATTTATTTTTTTATTTCTCCAATCAACTTTATATGAGTTTTCATACGGTTTCATATGTTATCCACAATTGTCTATAGCCATAATAACAAATAATATAGCATAATCTACACTATGAAGTTGCACCTTTTGTGAAAATGTATATGTGATTAATCAATTATTACAGATTTATCTTGCGAGGAAAATCATGAAGCTCGTCATTTTACATTCCAAAAACTTTTCTAGTATAAATAAAATAGCAACTAGAAATTATTAAGAATTCAAAAGCCTAGTTGCAAGAGGAAGACACTGTAAACAAACAACTCAATTTTGTATATACTTAGTGGTATTATGTAGCATATTGAGGATGAAAATAGGTACTTGATGCTTAATGCTATCAAACAAATAATAATGCTCACGAATGAATAGAGAGGTATACAGGTTCAAAAGTTTAACATTTATTACAGGCTTAGAGCTCTAGCTGTGGGCTCGCCGTGAGGTCTCGCCGTCCGACGTGGCCTTTCACTGCGACACCGTGAGGTCTCGTCGTCCTTCACCGTCAATCAGCTCTTCGTCTGCACGACGAGGAGTTGTGTTGTACTTTTTTTTCTTTTTTTGAACATTGGAAGGTGAATGTATTTGGAGGGAAAAAAGAGACTAGCAAGGCGCTAGAAACTCAAAATACAAAAGAGTCAGTTTAAAGAACTACATAATATAGGAAAATAATAAATTCCCGAGGCTTTAACTGCGAGGAAGACAAAAAGGATGAAATTTTTTTTGACATGAAGGCCGACGGATCGGTTTTCACTTCGGCAAAAGAAAAAACCCCCATCCCAGAGGCCGAGCCACCGGTTTTCACTCCGGGATGGTTTTTGATGAAACCCCAAACAGTACCGAGAAAAGGATAGAAAGAAAAACAATCCTTAATCCAACGAAGACGCCAAACGAAAAAAAACCTTGGCATACATGAACACCATCACAACGAATTTGGACACCAGCTTCAGGAAAAAACCAAACGCAGCTTTAACCATTACTAATGCGCGCGATCGAAAGGGGAAACATAAGCCAATCATTCCAAGATAACTTCATATGGTCCCTATTGTGAAGCCACGAAAAATAGCAGGTGGATTGTTAACAGGTTTAGTGTTAACAATTTGATTGTTAAGAGGTGGAGTGTTTACAAATACAGTTTCCGGTTGGAAAACCGGAAAGACATCTTCTGGTGGTGTTGAATAAACTTCAACTTCTTGTGGTGGAGTTGGAAAGGTAGTTTCCGACGGTTGTGTTGGAGTTGGAAAGATAGTTTCCGGCAATTGTGGTGGACTTGGAAAGGTAGTTTTCGGCAGTTGTTGTGGACTTGGGAATTGTTGAGAGAAATCTTTGCGAGACATTTTTGTATGTGTGAGTTGTGTGTGTAACTTGTGTGTGATAAACAGGTCTGGTAGAGTTGTATACATAGGCACATATGATTTTGAATTTGAATTTAAATAATCCCGCTTCAATTTGAATCAGATTTTGAATTTGAATTTGAATCTGAATTTAAATAATCCCGCTCAAAACTATAGCGTTTAAACAAAGGGTGATTTGATTTTTTTTAAATTCAAAAATGTAAAATTAATATTTTTATTTTACTTGTGTTTACATTTGAAAGTACGTATGTTTTTTACCGTATATTTTACGTTTCGTATATTTTGTTATTGTGTTGTTTAATGTTTATTTTTAATTAAATGAATTTAGTTTATTTGGAAATTTTAATTAAAAAAATAAAGTTGAAAGTGGTGGGCACCAAATGATTAAGTTGAGGTTTGTTGTGAGTGAGGGGGGTTAGTTGTGGAGGTTTGTTATAGTGATATGAAGGTGATGTGGTGGTGATGAAGAGATGCAGGCGTGCCATAACACCTAGGGTGTGTTTGGGGAGGGGCTTATGGGGGGCTTGGGCAAATATGCTTGATAGATGGATATGGACGCTTTCAGGAGATGGCGAGTTTTCTGTTTCATCGGTTAGGAGCCTCATTGATGATAAATCTCTTGGAACGGTTGGATCCAAAACTCAATGGTGTAAGTTTGTTCCGATAGAGGTTAACATTCTTTCCTGGAGAGTTAAACTTAACAACTTGCCAACGCGTCTAAATCTTTCTCGAAGAGGTATGGAGTTGCATTCGATTTTTTGTCCTTCGTGTAATATTGCGGTAGAATCGACAAATCATCTTTTCTTTGCTTGTCCCATGATGAAGAATTTGTATAAGGCTATTACCAGATGGTGGGATTTTAAATTGTTGGAGGTTTATAATTATGAAGAATGGTGGTCGTAGCTTAATAGTCTTCGACTTTTGCCCAAGATTAAGATGGTTTTGCAAGGCGTTTTTTACATTACTTGGTGGTTAGCTTGGAAGTTTCGGAATTAAATCATCTTCGGTCCTAATAACATGCAAAAAGGGCGATTATTTAACGATATTATTGCGTTTTCGTTTTCATGGTGTAGATCTAGAAGTAAATCATGTTTTAGTTGGATAAATTGGTTAAAAAACCCTTCGCTTATTTCCTTGTAATTTCTTCTTCCTAGTGCCCGCTTAGTTTAAAAATAAAAAAAAAAAAAAAAAAAAAAAAAACGAAAATATAATTAGAAAGGAAGCTTATATAATCTATGAAGTACTCAAAACAATCACAAGTGCCATATCCTAAACAAGCCACAATTCTCAAAGATTTTGGAATCAAACATATAATAAAGTTCACATAATAATAAGATTTCAGTATCCATCTAACGCTTTTAATTCACAGCTAAGCAATAATCCAACAAATAGCAAAATTTGCAACTTCGACAGAAGGATGTGGTATATTATTTTATTATTTTTCGCATCTAAAAGGCAAAACACTATTTTCAAGGATTAGGATCATCTCATGTTCATTTGAATATGATAGGTAATGTTATGTTTGTTCTGATTGTACAATGTCATTATTGCAAAACATTAATTTTACTTCAATTCAAATGTAACTAAGTCACCAATTCTATTTTTAAATAGTTTCTAAGTCACCAATTCACATTATGCAAGTTCTGATATCAAGTTTACTATCTTAGAGGTACATGACAAATTGTATATCTAACTTGTGAGGACAAAAATAGTGAGCAAAAGATTGATATTATCCCACTAATATTCAAATTTGTAAATAAAGAAAAAAACCACAAACCTCAACTCTCAATCCTATTTTTAAATAGTTTCTAAGTCACCAATTCACATTATGCAAGTTCTGATATCAAGTTTACTATCTTAGAGGTACACAAATTGTATATCTACTTGTGAGGACAAAAATAGTGAGCAAAAGATTGATATTATCCTACTAATATTCAAATTTGTAAATAAAGAAAAAAACCACAAACCTCAACTCCCAATCCTATTTTTAAATAGTTTCTAAGTCACCAATTCACATTATGCAAGTTCTGATATCAAGTTTACTATCTTAGAGGTACACAAATTGTATATCTACTTGTGAGGACAAAAATAGTGAGCAAAAGATTGATATTATCCCACTAATATTCAAATTTGTATATAAAGAAAAAAACCACAAACCTCAACCACATATAACCCACAAGCATAAATATTAAATTCGAACATTGTCATCTCCAGATTAAGTTTCAAGTTCGGCAAATTCTTATACTAGTGTTCTTAATAATATTAACAAAATTTTATTGCAATACTGATAAGAACATGATATTAGGCTATTAGCATAGATCTTGAAAACATAAGAACACATATTTTTGTTGACGCCGTAGCATATATGGGTCATACAACTATATTTTAAACGGAACATATATGGTTAATTATCCTAATTATTATACTGAATATAATGTACTATCGGTCATAAACTATGCACATATCCCACATGCATGCTCGATTTAAAGGTGTGAATTAATAGCCAATTATGGTAGCGGTAATTTTCTACCCTCATATAACAGTAAGCCTTGGAAGTTTATTTTGGTTCTATTTTTTCTTCCACTTTTACACGAGTTAACAGGCAATATATACGCTAGATAGATTTTGAATATATAATATTATTGAAAACAATTAGGACACTATCAATGAAAAGTTTGGCTAATGATAACACAGTTATTACTGGAGCAATCAGCAACTACTATAAACATGTGTATGGATTTGTAGATACAAAATATTTAACAAGTAGGAACCTACGGTGTGGGAAGCTAACTTTCAACATAAAACAAACGTAAAACATATCATCGTTGCTAAATCTTATCCCTAATTTACGATTAATTAATTAATACCATTGCCATATATATGTGGCTTATTTTATATCAAGAAATCAATAGTCATATAAAACATCACGTATCATATATATATATATATATATATATATATATATATATATATATATATATATATATATATATATATATATATATATATAGGTTTTGTTAACAACAACCTTATGGGTTGTGATTAAGGTATCTTAACCTGAAAAATAAATAATTAATTAACATCAAACACTCAATCTATAACAACATATTCATATATTATAATCATTAAATATGCATAAATATAAAAATAATGAATTTATTAAATGCTATTTTACATATATGATAAGGTTTAATCACAACCTCATGGTTGTGGTTAACAAAACCCTATATTATATATTCATATAATTATAGTTGAAGTTTGCATATCATCATATAACAAATAGTGGTAACATATAATTAAACCTTGAAGCAATTGTCTAATAAATTAAAAAGAAAGGTATAATATACCCGTACGAATTGAAAGATATTGTCACATGTGTCACATTGAAACATTATTATGTACCGAATCTCGTTCAGTACGGTATCGGTACCACTAATTTATGTTCGGAAAAAAATCGGTACCACTAATTTGATACGGGATCGATACGAGACCGGTACCGTGCTCATCCCTATATTCAATACATGCGGCAATAATTGGTTGGCTCTCCCTTGGTATAATTAGACAATAGTAATTGTTTTATGGGCGAGTGACTAGTAACTTGGGCGAGATATATTAGGCGAGTGCTATTTAGTTTTGGGCGAGTACAATATATGGGGCGAATGGTTAGAAATATTAATTGGAGCGTTTCATTTTTGAGTAAGTGATGCTAGCAAATAAAAAGTATGATTATGACATATTTTGTTCATTTGTGTAAAATATAATAAAAAAAGTCCAGTTTCTTAAAACCCCTTTGTAGAAGCATTATATAGGTAATTAGCTTCAAAATTAAAGGTAAATACTAATGATGAAACACGAGGGAAATTATTAGCAATGTTAAAAAGGTGAAAGCTAATGTAGAAAGGAGCAATCAAGCAAGTGGTTGATAAAGACAAACAATGTTAAAAAGATGTAAACAAATGTAGAAAGGAGTGGAAAGGTTGGTTGACGCATTTTGGCAGCGGGTTAGGACTTAGGAGTTATGGTGAAGATTGATGTTTGGTATGTGATGGTGGGTTTTTTGATTACAGATGAAAGATGAAAATTAGTCATGATGATGATTCCTATGTCGCAATTTACAAACACGGATACGTTATTTGGAGGACTAGTAGTGTGTGTTTGGTGATGATGACGGTGGGATTTATTTTTGTTTTATTGGTTGATTGATTTCTAGATTGTAGTCACTAATAGTAGCGTGTGTTTAATTTAGATGAGGGTAAGTTATTTTGGATTGTGAGATTAGAGAGAGGACGGGGAGAACACGTGTGTGTGGATATGGATGCTACATCAATTTAAAAATTTTACACAAAACATCCACGTGTTGAGGTGTTGATTGGTGGGATGAGAAAGAAGCATATCTTATGTCACCAATCAAAGGCTGACACCTCAGCGTGTGGATGTTTTGTGTGAGATTTTTGAGTGTATGTATTATATTTTTTTTCGTAAATCATGAAAAATTGGTATAGATCTGTAAATGGGGTATATTTTTGTTCTAGATAAGTAATTAGCTTATATTATATTGAAAGCTCTTTCTTGAGGTTAATGGGTACGTGATCGTCGTTTTTGGTGTTAATGTATTTTATGGAGTAACCCTTTTTTACCAAAAACTAATTTTTAGTGCAATTCCATTTGGCCTCGTTTTGCCACGGGAACATTCAACATTCATGCCACTTCAAGTAGAAAACAATTACTAGTAGTAAATTAGAAACAATTGTTAAGTTCACTCTATTTAAGGATTTAGAGATGCGGTTTTTTCAATATATGTAGTTGGTAATGGATCTCTTAAATACGAAATTAACACAACTTTTAGTAAAATTTAACGTGAACCAATTAAGGATAATGATAACTCTATTCGATCAGCCTAACAAACCAATTCCAGAAATGGAAATTTTATTCATGAATTAGTGTAAAGAGTATATCGATTTCTTGACTCGCTTTGGTGATAAGTGATACGTAGTAGTAGTTTTTTGATAGTAGTATATTTCGACTTTTCTTTCGATTCTTCCATAGTAAGGAATCTTTAGATATGTCGACATAAAGCAATTTTCAATTTCAAATTTCAAATTTCCTACCAATGGAATACGACTGCTTCAGGATACTTTCAATAATGCCTCAAGCCCTCCACCGAATGGGTTGGAGGAGGTTGCGCTGGGTTGACATTGTTATAGAGATGAGAGTTGAAGGAGGTAGAAGCAGGGACGGAACCAGGGGGTGTCCCGGGACACCCATGAATTTTTGTTTCGTAGTGTTAATTTTGTTATAAAACCTCTATTTTTCTTTAATTGCACCTGGTCCTAAAAAGTTGTGCATATAGTCTTGTTTGATTTCTCATAAATGCACCTGGTGACTTTGTCTTCTGGTTTCGTCCCTGGGTAGAAGGGGATGTGGGTTGAGGTCCCAACCGATTGGGACAATCGGTTGAGTGTTTGTTTTATGTGTGTTATAAATTATTTAAAAGTTATTTTTTTTAGGTATGTTCTTTGTAGTGTATGTCATCTTACTGTGCTTAAAAGATCGTTTGTATGTTGCAGGAGAGAAAAAGCTGATATAACAAGAAAAATTAAGGTCACTAAAGATTGTTATTGTTGGGATAGCCTCAACTTCATATTTTCCATCCATTTGCTTATTTGCTTGTATAACTAGTTGCGCTAAGAATCATTTCTCGACCCCGTGAATGATCTTTAATTATGTCGGTATAAACCAACCTTTTGGTCTTCGATATTTTGACAGATTTGTTCGTAACGAGCTTGGGCATGTCAACATTCTTCATAATCTTCGAATTTTCTTTTATAACTCACTTGGATATCTTTTAATTTTTCAAAAAATTCTCGGTCATGGCATTAAAAATTAAATAATGAAATAAAGTAATGTGCAATTAGGACGCTAACTTTGTTGTTTTTTAAGCACAAACGAGAGTTATTATTTAAGAAAGGCAAAATATTATTAAAACCCCGAAACAACCAAAATACAAAACAAAGCGTCCCACCTCGATTAATCAAGATAATTAAACGAGAGTGAGACGCAAAAGAAAAACATGACGTACAAATAAAAACTAGAATCCTACTTAAGAAACTAAAAACTGTCACGAATATGAATAATGCGCATACAAAGATTACGATTGAACCAACATATATTTACCATAAACGTTCAGTCACATACATGTTGAACGTGACTTTGGTCTTTGGTGATTAAAGAGGGCAAAGCCATGAGTATTTCTCGCAATATGATCGTCGTGTGAAGTATAATTACTTGAAAAATCAGGATAATGATGATGTTCAAACACATAGGAGTGCAACTGATCAATAATATAAAACTATATACGTTATGAGATCAAATTACGATACATTGTTTTTTAGTGTTGTGTTAAGAAAATTTATATCCACATTTCTAAACTGTAGAATTTATCAAAGTTTTCAAGATCGAGATCCTACCAAGCATAGTTTTCGTCTTTGCAAAATCGTGATTGTAAGATCGGATCGGGATCTTAAGATCCTACTCTAATGTTATTTCTTAATAGTTTTTGTAATATTATACAAATTCACAAATTAATATATATATTAAACCAACTCACAAACGACGCCGTATCCGTACGAACGACGCCGTTTTGATGATCCAGCAGCAGGCTAACTTAGCCCATCAGTTGGGTTCGCGCCTCATTGCCCGCTTTCGCCTCTTTCCGCTACTAATCCTTATCGCTCACGCTTATTACGAGGTTAGGGCTCGAATCATACCAACACCTTCAAACGGTTCATTGAAACTCCGGTACCATTCTTACGATCGATTGATTCTCGGTGGCATTCCTTAATAAATAGATATTCTTGAGTATTGTACTAATAATGAGTGTTTTCTTACAGGTTCTATTATTATAAATAGATATTGTCACTGTATTATGTTTGGGTATTGATTCTAGGGTTTTGCATATTATAGTATGGTAAATGAAACTGCTGCGAGTCCGATTTGTGTCTATCTGCTATTTTGTACTGCAATATTATTTACATGGACTTTAATAGTCCAACAGCATGGCTGGCACATGACTTAAAATCATATTCTTTTAAACCAGCGTTAATGTCGTTGGACTATTAAAGTCCGTTTGACTGTAACGGCAGAGTTTCGGTATTAGAGCGTCACAATATCAGTTACGCATGTTCTCGTTAGTATCGGTTCCAGGTTACATTCTTCTCTTACTCAAAGTAAAACATATTTTGAATTTTAATGCCCTTGAGGTGGTCAGAGGTAAAAGATAAATTGTTATGGATTATAAATATTAACAGTTTGCTATACTAAGTTTCGGGTATTAATTCCATTTTTCAATCAAAGCTAAAGATATATTATAGGGTTGCTGACCTTTTTTTGTTACCTTGACTCAAACACCGTTTTCGCAATAGCAATAGGTAGCTCATTATAAAAGTGTTGGACTAGTGACTGTCCAGTTTTTATAATGGATGCCTATTGCTATTGGGAATTTGTGTTTCCCATGCTTTGCAGATTCCGCCTTAATGGTCTTTACAAATCATTTATGTTTACTGAAAAATAAAACCATGTTGTCACGTCATTTATCTGAAAACAGCCGCCTTCCTAAAGTACAATGATTGGTGCATTTTAGTTTTGATATTGTTTCCAAAACAGGGAGGATAACGGGCATCTTCGGTTTTTAGCGCGCAATCGCGATTGCAGATAATGAAAACGATATACAATATGTTTCGATTTGTTTCAGAGCTGAAAGATCAATTATTATGGATTATAGATAGTAACAGTTTTCTTTACTAAGTTTCAGGTATTAATTCCATTTTTCTATCAAAGTTAAAGATATTTAATGAGGTTGCTGACGATTTTATGTTACCTTGACTCGAGCATCGTTTTCACAATAGCAATAGGTAGCTCATTATAAAAGTGTTGCGCTATTGACTGTCCAGTTTTTATAATGGCTGCCTATTGCTATTGGGAATTTGGTGTATAATCATTTGGCAGAGGGTCGGTGCACACTTTGTATAAAATATTATTAGCTGTCGTTAAGCATTATAGAGCTTGCTTTCCTTTGTGTTTGCCCTGCTTGCAGATTCCACCGTAATGGTCTTTACAAATCATTTATGATTACTGAAAAAGAAAGCCATGTTGTCACATCATTTATCTGAAAACAACCGTCTTTCTAAAGTACAATGATTGCTGCATTTTAATTTAGCTATTGCTTTCAAAACATGAAGGATAATGGCCATCTTCGTTCTTTAGCGCACAATCGCGATTGCAGATAATGAAAGCGATATACAATATGTTTCGATTTGTGTCTATCTTTTATTTTGTGCTGCAATATCAGTTATACGGACTTTAATTGTCCAGCGGCATGCATGAGACGCGCTTTTAAATTATATTGTTTTAAACCAACGTTAATGTCATTACACTGTTAAAGTCCATTTTACTGTAAAAGCAGAGCTCCGGTATTAGACCATTCCAATGAATATTAAGTTGCTGTAACACTAAAGACAACCATTGCTACTTACATGTGTTCTGTTTAGCATCGGTTACAAGTTGGTTTTTTCTCTTACTAAAAGTTAAACGTATCTCTAATTTTTTTATGTGTTTGAGATGATCAGAGGTAAAAGATAAATTGTTATGGATTATAGATGTTAAAAAGACAACCATTCCTACCTACACGTGTTCTGTTTAGTATCGGTTACAGGTTAGTTTATTCTCTTACTAAAAGTTAAACGGATTTTTAGTTTTTATGTGTTTGAGATGATCAGATGCTTTACTAACTTTTGGGTATTATTTTCATTTTCCTATCAAAGTTAAAGATATATAATGGGGATGCTTCCAGTTTTGTCTCACCTTAACTCAAGAACAATTTTTTTCAGTAGCAATGGGTCGTTCATTATAAAAGCATTGCACTATTGACTGTCCAGATTTTATAATGCCTGACTAATGCTATTGAGAATTCGGTGTCTAATCATTTGGCAGAGAGTCGTTGCACACTGTAATAATTCGCAATTTCAAGTTACTATTTATTTTTAAAATTTTACTATTCACCGAAATTTTTATTATTCATTTTTACTATTCATCACCGAAATTTTTATTTAACATTCTCGTAAGTTAACCTATTTTAGTGATAACCCAAGAATTTGAAACTCATCGGGTCATTTATGCAAATTTCACGAAACCGTGTCTGAGATTTACGTTTAGGTTTAAACTACATTTAGGCATCCCGATATGTCCATAAACATTACAAATAAGAGAAATATAAGTTTTTCACCTTCCGTGACATTTTCGTAAGTTTTGAAAATTTACGTTTTCCAGTTCTGCATTTTACGCGATTTACGCGTTTTAAATATATGTTTCCAGTTTTAGCAGCGTTTAAGCAACTCGATAGAACTTATCACTCATCTAATATTATTATATATAGTATATTGATAAGTTTTAATATATTTATAAGATTCATATTTTTAGGATACCCGGTTTTAAGTTTCGTGACTTTACAACTTACGGTTAGCGATTAACGGGACCAAAATCACTCCGTAAAAGCAAGATATTATCAAAACTCATATCTAGTCATCCAAGATAGGCATTGAACAAATTTTTGACCACATGGGGCATTTTTCTTGGTAAAGCTTACATAGGAAGCGTTATACATGTGCTAAGTAACTTAATCCTTAAGTCTTCTATAGTATAACTAGCCAATTTGATCACAACTCTCTCAAACACATTCACCTCCTCATTTATTCACCAAGAAACTCTTCCTTTTCTCTCTTCATCACTTATCCATCATCATCATCGTAAGTTATCCATCTTTAGATTTCAAACTTCAAGTTATATATCAAAGTTCAAGGCCTAGTTATTCTATACATAGTTCTAGTGTTATTTTGGTGATTCCATGATTGAATTAGGAGCTACACAAGGGTGCTAGGGATGAATTCATAAGGTTTCTTACAAGGTTAGATCAAGCCTAGCAAGGGTTAGCAAGATGGATAAAAGTTTGGAAGCTAGGGACTTTGGTTAAACAGGTTTAGAATTTAGTGTTTTTGTTCATAGTTCTAGTTAAATTTCATCACAAGGATTGTAAGCAAACTCCTATTATTACCTTTGATTTCAGTAAATACTATTATTTCATGTATGTAATATGTTTTATATGCTTATTATGGTTGATTGTGCTTGGATAATTGAACTAAAACACTAGAAATCGTCGATAGGATTAGTTTTACAAAATAGAAACTGAACAAGGGCAGTAAACGTAGTTACTGTGAAAAACTCATGAACTGAGAAACTTAGATAATAACATAGGATTATAGATCGATGTCTTGTGGTCGTTTCACCGGGTGGCTCATGCCGTAACTCATCCCGATGAATAAGCTAGAGACAAAACGGCAAAACGTGTCCAAAACTAAGTAACAGATTTTAAACGCCTAAGACTCATAAGAATTGCATATAACCCCTTGAACATGAGAAAGTTTTCATGAAACCCTAACTTGAACGTGGCCGCTGGCTGTGCATTAAACGGAGTTGTAGAACTCGACTTATGACCAAAACCGTGAGACAGTTTGCTGCTGATTGAAATAACTAGTACATTCAAGGGTAAATTGGTAATTTCATATTAGTTAAATAATTTCTGGGGCAGTAGGACCCACTAATCTGTTTAGTAAATTTAATTACCTTTCTGGGGACATAAAAACCGAGTCTTGATCATTTACGGTTTAGATATAATGGGTAGATTTAGATGGGGAAAACATAAATACACGAAATGTAAACACTTATACGACTTCACAAATGTTAAGTATCCAAGCATAATTGATGTAATGACTGTATAAGCATGTTTATACATTCACATCTTTATTTTAGAACCTAAGACACAACATCCTATTCTAGGTTGCGCGTAGAGGTTTCTCGGCTTATCCATCGTTCTCATTATACATTGGATATCATTTACTCTGAGGTGAGTTCGTAGCCCCACTTTTACTCGTTTAATTACTTTATTAACTCTTTGAGGGAGATACATGCTCAACTAATTGCTTTTACTTTTACAAATACTCAAAACATTTATACTTGATTGCATTTGATCGCAGTATACTTGATTGCATTTATACATGATTACATTATACTTGATTGCGTTATACATGATTTCGTTATACATTCTTGGAAATAATTTACTCGCTTAATCTAAATACATGATTTGTATTTACATACCTACACAATGCTCTATACTGTCGGAGAGATATTGATAGTACTATAAGTCGGGTATATGCCCCCGCCCATGTGTACCAGATTCATGACCTTGGGAGTAATATAGTACTATTTAGGAAGATGTGCCCGCCCTTGCGTACCAGATTCATGACCTTTGGTGAATATAATCCGGTGCATTGTGCAAACTATATTTTGGCAGTGGGTTGTGAACACACATGTTGCAAGTTTTGTATGGGCGAAACTTAAAACTGAGTGGATTTACAATGCCTTTGTTGTGTAAACATTCTTTAAAAGCTTTACATGTTAAACAAACTCTATGAACTCACCAACCATTGTGTTGACACTTTTTAGCATGTTTATATTAGGTCATAAGGCGATAGCTAGAGTTTGAAGTATAGAGTCGCACGACATGTTTTGAAGACTTTATTCATTCGTATTTACCATTCGAAATATTTTGTAAACATTTATGTATTATACTTTGGGACCTCATTGTTTATAACTCTGATTTCTTTAATCGAATGGTAACTTTACAAAATGTCTCATTTAGATGTCGTTTTCTATAACTTGTACTTTGTATTATGAAGTAGCACCCCAGTGACACAATCTTCCGCTGCGGTATTTTGGGGGTGTTACAGATTGGTATCAGAGATTTGGTTATAGTGAACTAGGTTGCATTTACAGCCTAGACTATAACTACTATATACGTTGAGACCTTCCTACCTATCGCCTTGAACACTTTAGACTTTTTCATAATTTTAGCACCTAAGGGAGATTACTATGAATTGACCGAAACACCAAACATCATACGAGTCGATTAGTCCGAGCATTGCATTGTTACTCCTAAATTATACATAGCCTGATCACCTATGTCTAATTCAGGAATAATCATGCAATGAACGGAGTAGTAGTCTCATATGTGTAAGCAATTCCATAATTGAGCCAAATTTTCAAAAGACTTTCTTCAAAATCACTTGTTTCCTAGCTTGATTCTAGTGACAGTTCTTGTCTGATGAGTTGCAAAAATCAAGCTAAGAGTCAAGTTGTTACTTAAACCAATTTAGCATAATCACATGACAGTTTTTGTTTGATGAGTTGTGGGATTAAGTAAAAATCGGTTGCCTAAAGGTCTTTTGAGGGTTATGCGCAAGTATGGGGAAGTTTGCGTCTCAAACCTAGCTATAAGAGAGTATGTCTTTAGAAGGGGCAATAGTCGCGATAGTCACAAGAACGTACCTAATTGGATAAGAAACCCATATACATTAGCTTTGACGTAATCCCTTAGACTATGCACACTGTAAATAGTGAGCATCAACAGAACTTCGGGACGAAGTTCCCTTTAATGGGTAGGTAGTGTAACAATTCGCAATTTCCGGTTTCTATTTATTTTCAAAAATTTACCATTCATTTTTACTATTCATCACCAAAATTTTTATTTCACATTCTCGTGAGTTAACCTTTTTTAGTGATAACCCAAGAATTTGACACTCGTCGGGTCATTTATGCAAATTTCACAAAACCGTGTCTGAGATTTACGTTTAGGTTTAAACGAAATTTAGGCATCCCGATATGTCCCTAAACATTAAAAATAAGAGAAATATAAGTTTTCACCTTCGTGACATTTTCGTAAGTTTTGGAAATTTACGTTTTCAGCTTCTTTACGCGACGACGCTTTTAAACATACGTTTCAGTTTTAGCGTTTAAGCAACTCGATAGAACTTATCACTCATCTAATATGCTTATATATAGTATATTGATAAGTTTTAACATATTTATAAGATTCATATTTTTAGGATACCCTGTTTTAAGTTTCATGACTTTATGACTTACGGTTAGCGATTAACGAGACCAAAACTCACTCCGTAAAAGCAAGATATTATCTAAACTCATACCTAGTCATCCAAGATAGGCATTGAACGAATTTTTGACCACATGGGGTGTTTTTCTTGGTAAAGCTTACATATGAAGCTTTATACATGTGCTAAGTAACTTAATCCATAAGTCTTCTATAGTATAACTAGCCAATTTGATCACAACTCTCTCAAACACATTCACCTCCTTATTTATTCACCAAGAAACTCTTCCTTTTCTCTCTTCATAAATGATCCATCATCATCATCATAAGTTATCCAGCTTTTGATTTCAATCTCAAGTTATATATCAAAGTTCAAGGCCTAGTTATTCTCTACATAGTTCTAGTGTTCTTTTGGTGATTCCATGATTGAATTAGGAGCTGCACAAGGGTGCTAGGGCTGAATTCATAAGATTTCTTACAAGGTTAGATCAAGCCTAGCAAGGGTTAGCAAGATGGATAAAGTTTGGAAGCTAGGGACTTTGGTTGAAAGGGTTTAGAATTTAGTGTTCTTGTTCATGGTTCTAGTTAGATTTCATCACAAGGATTGTAAGCAAAATCCTATTCTTACCTCTGATTTCAGTAAATACTAGTATATAAAAGTGGGCGATTAAGGGCTTAAATGACCCCTTAAAAGTGTACGCTTTAAATCCTTATCAAATATTCCTACACTTGGTATTTGCTTGTCCTCAAGCGAATGAGTTTTTGTCCAATCAATTTATAAGTTAAGGGGCATAAAGCATTGGTTTAACATAATTCACAACAAGTAAAAGCACCGCAATAGTCATAACAAGCACGAAAATTACATACTAGCACCTCACAAGTGGTGTTTGGATTCTCTCATCTCTCAGGTGTATATGAAATATAGCAAATGGAAATGGAAGATAAACACTCATTAACCGGTCATAGTACATAGATTACTATAGGCTTGAGACTAGATCAAACCTCCACCACTTTGACGTAAGCACCTAGGAACAACTATCTAAGAGGTCTTTTAAAGGGTTGTAACGTTAGGCTTACGGTTAGGGAAACAAAGGGTTTGGTTGGATAGGCGATTTAGTGGTGGCAAGTCAAAATTCTTTATGTTACAAGCATGAGAAAAATGGCGTTGCTAAGCCAAGACTCGACTCCCTAAACTTTAGATAACTTGAAACAAACAAACATAAATATAAAGATATATGTAGGATAAAAGCCCGTATGTATTTTTTTTTCTTTTTTTTTGGACATTTTGTTTTGCATACACTTTTAAAAGGAAATTTGAATCAAGAAATCAAGTGTTAGAATGGAGTAAGAAATAACAACGGATGTAAAAACTTTGATATGTTTTGTGAATAGAAAAATAATGGGAAAATGACAAAAAAATGCATCGAACTTGACACCTATTGTGATTGTGTGTAGCCAACTATTTTTTTTCATTGTAACACAAAACTTTTGAATTTTGTCATTGTATGTACGATTTCAACGTGTCACAACACGTGGATCGCTAACTCATCGGGGTGTTACACGTGACGACCAACTCATTTACCCACTATTACTTTCTAGGATAATAACAAAAGAATGTATCGAACTTGGCCACTTTTGTCATTGTAACACAAACCTTTTGAATTTTTGTTAATGTATGTATCCAGTCAATCTAAACATGGCATCGTTAGTCCTTTATACTAACGGCCGTTAGCACATAACTTAAAAAATAATTCTTACATTTTCATCCCTTTGTATATGTTTTTGTTCGTTTTCTTACGTTTTCACCCAATTTTATATATTTTCGCTCATTTTCTTATGTTTTTATACGCCGCCAATTTTTTTACGTTTCGTCCGTTTTATATGCTTTCATCCATTTTTATGCGTTTTCATCCGCTTTTATAGCTACACACGTCCGCTTATTTTATTAATGCAACGTTAGTCCGTTATTCGTTTTCGTCCGATTTTTCACGTTTTGCTCGATTTTACACGTTTTGTCCGTTTGACACGTTTTCATTTGATTTACATGTTTTCGTCTTTTACACATTTTGTTTGATTTACACGGATGAAAGCATATAAAAGCAGATGAAAAGGTAAGAAAATCGGCGAAAAAGTATAAAACCGAACGAAACGTATACAAAAGGTAAGAAAATGGACGAAAATATATAAAAACGGATGTAAACGTAAGAAAACAAATGAAAACGTATAAAAAGGGATGAAAACGTAAGAAAACGAAATTTTAAGTTGTGTGCTAACGGCCGTTAGTATAAAGGACTAACGATGCTAAGTTTAGATTGACTGGATACATACATTAACAAAAATTCAAAAGGTTTGTGTTACAATGACAAAAGTGGTCAAGTTTGATACATTTTTTTATTATTATCCCTAAAAAGTAATAGTGGGTAAATTAGTTGGCAGTCCACGTGTAACACCCCGATGAGTTGGCAGTCCACGTGTTGTGACACATTGGAAATCGTACATACAATGACAAAAATTCAAAAGTTTTGAGTTACAATGAAAATAAAAATAGTTAGCTATACACAATCACAATAGGTGTCAAGTTCGATGCATTTTTTTGTTATTTTCCCAAAAATAATTTGTAACAAAACGATAGTATAAATTACAATGATTGTAAATATCTATATAACCAATGTCCATTGTGTGAAGTGTATCTCACAATAGCCGTGACTTGAAACTTCGAAGCAATCCAAAATGGAATATGAACCTACACATCACATGTAAGTAGTAAAGATTATTAGTAGCGCATTGTATTAATGTTCAAATAAATAATATTGTTATGTACAAAAACATTTACTTGGCATAATCGTTTGAAGCAGTATTTGTTAAAACACTTGCACGTGCCAACATAAATACATAATAACCAAATGAGACAAATTATATTAATACATGGTAGTAAACTATATATTAAATATCAATGTTTCTTTAAGAAAAAAAAAAAAAAAAAAAACATTGATCATAGGCCGTGAAGAACTTCTTTTATATACTACATTTGTAGTTTCTGTTGATAGATTACCATCGGAATCAGAAGCCACAACCTTTAAACCCTTTTTGCTTTTTACGCGTGAAATAGCCACATATAGTTGTCCATGTGTGAAAACAGGACGTGGAAAATACAAACCAACTTTTACAAGAGATTGCCTTTGACTCTTGTTTATTGTCATGACAAATGAAACTGACACGGGAAATTGCTTCCTGACGATCTTTATAGGTAATCGTTTGTCAGACGGAGAATTCTCAATCTTGGTATGATAACCTTATACCCAAAATGTGTTCCATTAATTATTTGTGCACGAATAGAAGTTGGTGATATCCGTTCTACTATAAGTCGTGTCCCATTGCATAATCCATTAGATTAATCAATATTTCTCAAGAGCATGATCGGAACACCTATTTTTAACGCAACATGGTTCGGAACATCTGAGAATTTCAATCCGTTGATAAAATCTGGTGAGAAAACGGACTCAACAATTGATGTGCCACGATCAGTTTTATCAATACTATCACAACTTAGATAAACCATTTCCTTGCCTGGAAATGTTTTAAGCAACTAATCATTTATAGTTTCCACGAATTCATTGGTCGGAGCAAGAATCGCCTTTTCTTGAAAGTATGACGGTTCATCTATGTTACTCAAAAAGTTTGGATAAGTGAAACCAATGATTGATGTCACCGGGTCAGTAGAATAGAATATCTTTTAGAATATCTATTGCAACCTCTCCGTCATTTGCATCTCCTATCTCTCGTCACCTATTTTGAGTATCCATTATGCAAACTCTCATATATCGTTTACATCTTAAGGAAGTGAATCTAACGGTAAACCTCATATTCGCTGTTAACTTAAGAAGTTTACAGTGATCCCATAGATAAGATTCCTTTAAAGATGCACTCACAATGTCTTTACGTGAACCTTTAGGAATAACAGGAAGAACTTGCCTACAATCTCCACCAAAGACCACTGTCATACCACCGAAAGGCGTTTCACAATTGTCATATATGTTCTTACGTAGCACATCTCTCAATGAGCGATTTAAAGCCATAAAACAAAGCTTATTTGTCATGGGCGCTTCATCCCAAACAATAAGCTTGCATTTCTTTAACAAACCCGCAAGATCACTCTGAGGACATATGGAGCAAGTCGAAGTTTCATCAATATTGATAGGAATATGGAATCAGGAATGAGCAGTTTCCGACCTCCTGACATCAATAACCGACATCCTGACATCAATAACGATGACGCACGTTTATGACTATGTCACCCTTTCTTCTAATACCGGCAACAAGTGTTTTCCATAAAAGGTCTCGCCGGTACCGCCATATCCGTAAACAAAACACACACCTCCCCTACCAATTTCAACAGATGTCATGATGGTATCATAGAAGTTTTTTTGTTCAGAGGTTAAAGCGGAGTGTAGCTGTTCATATTCAGTTTGCAACTGTTGTGGGTTATAGTCTTGCTCATCATATATAAGCCTATTACCAAATTCAGTTACGTATCTATCATCCGGATATGGCATCTCAAGAAAGCGCTTCAAAGTAGTTCCTCTGGATCGCATAAGTTGCTCAATGTACCACAAAGCGACATTCTTTTTCTTGTCGTCACTAAGTCGTAAATCTGCATGAAATTAACTACAAAGTAAGATCTGAACTATACTTGTGTTTGAAAAAGTGCTTGAATTTTCTGTGATAGCTTTTTTTGTTTAAGTACTGAACTATACGTTAAGTTGTGTTATACTAACAATCAAGAACCTATCAGGATCATAAACTAACAATCAAGAAAGATATCAGTATTTATAACAATATATGTGAAGTTAGTGCAAATTGTCCATCAAGACCTTCTAAGTTGTGGCAAATTTTAACAATTTAGTTAATCTTGTATTAGTTCATGCTAAAGATTTTTTAATATATAAAGCCATTACACTACATCCACATTTGTAAGGTGTGACTGCTCTAACATATTGCAAATAACAAATTCAAATTGGAATCTGATAAGCTATCAAAAATGAAAAGATACAGTAACAAACAAACAAAAGATAACACTAACATAAAAACAAATAAATAAGTGAGGAAAGTACCAAAAAGTGCCAAAATCTTTTTGGTAGTCCTCTTTGTGGTCAATTTGTCACTTAATCTTCAAAATGGTCATGCATGACCACTCAATTCAGCTCCACCCAAATGTGACCGTGTCATAAGGAAAGTACACTTTTACTTTTAATTCTACCCAAATAACCATCAAAATTGCGCAACCGACGGCCATTCTCAACCTACTTTTACTCGACTTGATTTATCCATGAAAAAGTGAAAAAGTAAAAAAAAAAAAAAAAAAAAAAAAAAAAGTACAAAACTACTGTGAAGCGCCAATGTGAGATTAAAAAATTAAAAAAAATTTATGTTTTTTATAAAATTAAATTCGTTTTTTTTAAAAAATTTAAAAATTAAAAAAAAATTAAAAAAAAATTTACGTTTTTTAAAAAAAAAAAATTTTACGTTTTTTTAAAAAAAAAATTACGTTTTAAAAAAAAAAAATTACGTTTTCTTTTAAAAATTTTAAAAGAATTAAAACTTTTAAAAAAGAATCACGTTTTTTTTTAATTTTTGTTTTACGTTTTTTTTTAAATTACGTTTTTTAAAAAAATAAATAAATTTTAAAAAGTACAAAAGCAAAAGTACAACGACCTTTATGTCACATCACTATTACAGGTTTGCATGAAGTCATGGGTTGAGTAGCCGTGATTGCATAATAAGAGGTTATCTTGAAAAAGTGAGAAGATAAAGGTGTATTGGTAGTTGGGACACGTGTCATATTTTGGGTGGAACATGGTCGAGTGGTTTGCATGACCATTTTGGAGATTGAGTGAAAATTTAACCACAAAGAAGACCACCAAAAAGATTTTGGCACTTTTTTATACTTTCCTCTAAATAAGTACTGAATTATACGTTTAGCTATGAATTATCGCTTTTTGAAGTTCAAAAAATGTTGAAGGTAAAAAAAATAACTATTTGCTTTTTTTATAAAAATAACTTTCAAAGTAATGTTCGAAACAAAAAAATACTACGCACTCAATGAGTTACCTAAATTATTTAATTGAATTTCTGATTAAAAAAAATAGCTTAAAGGAGTGTGCAATGGTGTGTTGTACGCATTAAATCCTCCACCAATCAGAATCGAGACACATCAGCGCATTGATTGCAAAATGTGCTCTATTGAGTTGTAACATGTGGGTGTTTATTATATATTATAGATAGATTATAGATATAGATTTTTATATTTTAATACATAGACAACTTTAGAATAAAATACATGTATCAACGACGTACATTCGAAATTTTACCGACTTGAAATACTTTTTTGTTAATACGAAAACCCACGTACTTCTAAATTTTGTCCCGACTTAAAACACATTATATACTTTTAGTCAAGATTGTAAAAATCGCTCGGCAATACCGTAGCGGTTAACCCTTTAAGCATTATATTGATTTTAATATGATATGGCCCATGTGGTGAAACCATAAATTATAGATTAGAACAATCGCCATGTTTTGTAGTTGTTACGGTTTTCACCTGAGGCGATCAGTTCATTATAAATTAGAACAATCGTCATGCAAGTTGGTTATTTTCGGTAGCGCATTTTATAAAACTTTCAATAAGGTAATTTATAATATAAATATACATTATTCTTGTCAAATAGACTTATACCCCATCAAAATATGATTGGTACTTCCATTAACTTTGACTAATCTACCTAATAATTGTATTTTTTTTATTTCCAAAACATAAATAATTATGAAATCTTATTTATCACATTTTAGAGTGCAAGGTGAGGTAACGACGAATAACACGTTATTCGTCTGTCACCTCAGCGCCACCTCATCACCCTCCCAATAACACACCAACAACTAAAATACCCTCCTTCATAACACACCATTAACATCTTTTTGGGTCCCACAAAATACCCCACTAAAAATACCCACTCACTCACAATACATTTAAAAAAAAAAATTAAATGATCACTTTTATCCTTTTGGCGTGAGCCATTCAAATGGCTGAAAACCAATGGCACAAATTTGGCGCAAACCTCCGGTACCATGGCATACGAATGGCATGATGTAAAATGGTGCATTTGGCGTGTTAAAAGGAACCTTACCGAGCACTCTTACAATGATCCAAAAACCATTTTTATTAAGTGGAATATGATGTGGATTTCCACTAAAGTCGATAGGTTCGACAAGTGGAGTGTGGAGTGACAAGTGGTGGTTTCTGGTTGGTTGGTAACGTAAGCGTCCAAGACACAAGGATTGAATACGGCTGTATAAATTTCAGATGATAGATAATTTGCACTATGAGAAATAATTTGTACACATTAAAATTTGATTAAAACTCCACCGCACAATAGTTAAAAATATAATATATATATATATATACTGTACAATTATTTAATGCATATGTCAAAATGTTCGAATCAAAAATTTAAGCGTGAAAATCATTTCCTGTTTCAAATATTTGCATTCTAGAAGTTGCATTTAATTTCCCATTACATTTCCTCATTTGCTGGATATGTCGATACCAATCAATATTGGGTCGATAACTCGCGATTGACAGAATTCTTCATATAATAAGTTTGGTCGTGTCAACAACGTTCTTCATAATCTTCATTTTAATATTTTTTTAATTGTTCTGAAGATTCTCGATCATATATTTAAAAATAAAATTACCAATTGATATAATATTTGCAATTGAGACACTAACTTTTTGATTTATTTAAGCACAAATAATGATATTTAATTCTTTGAAATATCCTTTCTCTATGGCGATTTGGGAAGAAATGCAAAAAATATGACTAAGAAGCTTGCATTAGAATATCCTGATCCATTACCAATGATGCTTTAGTCAATTGGTAAGAGCTTTAGGTTTGGGTCAATAGACCCGAGTTCAAACGTCTTCCATAGCACTAAAGATCATTTGGTACCATCCCCTCATCATAAACTTCGGATTAACTGGTCGTGAGGCCTATTGAAGAAAATGGCCGGGGTTGCCCACTTCCGATAAGTCAATCACTGACACGTGCTTCATTGCTGGAAGAGGTACGCTTGCCATCCTTATGATCGTGGGATGGGTGATCCCACCGTCTTCACCTTTGGAAAGAATATCCGGATCCATTAATATATTTCGATCACATATTGTATAACACCCTTCAAAATAGATAAGGTCGAGTTGAACCAGGTTTGACTGAAAAATCAATCTGAACACTTATTTTTGGACGAGGCGGTGTGTGTGTGTGTATATATATATATATATATATATATATATATATATATATATATATATATATATATATATATATATATATATATATATATATATATATATAGTGTAGGGTTATTTTGAACCAAGAAAGGTCGAGAACTGCGAGAACCGATCTGATCCATTCATTTTTTGATCAATGGCTAAAAACATTAGTGGCATAATTGTAATAAATTTAAATATCAAGTTACATTTTATAAAGGATGGAAGGGCATTTATGTAATCTTGTATCACCCTAAAAAACTGCATAACTTCTTTTATTCATAAATTCCTGCATCTCTTCCATTTTAACCTAGTAACTGCATCCTCTCATTAACCCACCCCAAAAACCAACTGCCGCCTCTATTTTCTAGATCCATTTCTCAGCCAACAAAAAAAACGAAGAACGATCACGTTTATCACCTGTTAATAACCGCCTCCATAATCATCAGAAAATTCGTCGTTCATCGATGATCACAAGCTTCACCGATCATGTTTCTATATTCGTTATACATAGTACTTGCAACGATCGTGATCCAACAAGGCAAGAAATTCCTTATTCCTGTCATTATGGAGGGGTTACTTAGATATTTGACTAATATCAAATAAACTTACACTGAAAAGGGGGATGAGAAAGGCGGAGACCCACAGGTATGTTTTAAATGGATATGGCTTATTACTTTGCATTTTTGGTACTAATTTAATATTGTATTAGATCATTGGCTGTAGATACTTTTAAATACAAATATTGAACACACTTTGGCATTTAAATACAAATATTAAACACACTTTTGTCTTCATTGATCATCGCTTTATGTATTATTTCCATGGTGGAACTGAGGATCCATAGTGCAGCATGATCACCGTTTATAATTTGTCATGTCCATGTCACTAAGTGCTTCTTATGAAATATATTATAATAAATTATTGAATGATTTATCAGGAGAAGTAGTTGGAGGTTTTTGGTTGCGGGGTGATGGAACAAGAAATGTTAAAACGGGGTGGGAAGACTAATAATGTGGCTTGGGCATTTGGACTTGGATTGGAATGTTTGGAGATGGTTTTATTTTGGTCTAGTGATAAACGATTCACGTCTCAGGTACCTTTTTAGTTCTTGATTTATCTAACTTTTCCTACTTGGATGTCTGACTGAGAAAAATAGAACTCCTTTAGATAATAGAAATATCAAAGGTTTATTTAACCTTGTTTATAGCAGTACTTTGAACAACCTAATGTGAGCTACATGTTCCTTCCTTACAGATGCAGTTTCCAAAGGGTCAACTTGGGATTAAATTCAAGCCATTTTAAAAGGTATGAAACATCTTTTGCGAGTGTATGGAACAAAGGAATGAAACAACTTTTGGTACACTTGCGCTCATGGTTAGATACAAATGCACATGCGTTTGCATATTATAGATGTGAATTTTGATAATTTATAGTTTGACGAATAATACGCTAACATGTTATGACATTTGGTAAATTATTTGTAGTATCCACCTTGCTATAAAGGTTACATTTGAAGTTTTATGGAAATGTTCCGTTTTATGGTTAGTATAAAATCAATGAGAATGGTTTACATATGTGTTTTTGTGGGCATTGTTTTTGTGTTAAGAGTAAAAATTGGTTTAAAATGTTTGTTGATATTCAGATAATCACCTTCAAAGTATAAGCTAAGGTTGAAGATTAAAATACATGTGCACAATGGTTAAAAATACATGTGCATAAAGCATAAGTTTAGGTCTTTGTTTCACTCGTCTTTGTTGTTGGTTTCAGTTTTGAACATATGCCTTCTAATGTGGTATGTCATGTTTCAAAAAAATGGGTACAATTGTATTATTTTGTGGTAATGATTGTATTGGAATTCATTTTCTTTTACAATTTCAGATGTTATTATTGTTTATAAATGACCATGCCTTGAAAGGATATTAGATGTAGTAAAAAATAACTGGATTTGGCATATGTGTTTTTATAGGTTTGGAGTTTAAATGTACTGAAGTGCATGTATATTTTTACAGTTTGATGCCTTACATGCATATGTGTTTTTATAGTTTTGGAGTTTATATGTATTGAAAGTGCATATGTGTTTGTTAGTTGTTATGATTAGAAAATTCGTTTATTAATTGTTTGTGGTTACAGTGCAGTATGATAATCAATATGAAGAGTGCACAAAGGGTATTTGAATCTTGATTTTTTGCATAAAAAGTGTATTTTCTTCACGATTTCCTACATAAACAAGTGTATTATGTTGTTGATTTTTACGCTTACAAAGTGCGTATCAATTCACGATTTTACGCACCAATTGGTGCGTTTAGTTCTTGATTTCCGGGCCAAAGGGTGCGCTTATGCGCTTATTTTACGCACACAAAGGTGCGTTCGGTTTGGTTCTTGTCACACACCAAATAATCGCTTTGTTTGTTGTTTTGCCCACCAAAACGGCTGACCATAAAGGCGTTTGGTTTTGATTGTTTCCGGCCCCACGCAAGGTGTTGGGTTTAGTTTAATTAGGTATGATAAGAAAACACAAAGGGTTGTAGGTTCGAGCTTATGAGCTCATATCCAAACTAATCATTATTAGTTATGATAAGTGTTTCGGATTTTAATTTGGAACCGGATCATTTGAAATGGACTAAAACTATCGAAGCGAAAGCTATAATAATTGAAAACATATTTTTATTACACAAGTGAAACTAAAGATAAATACATTGTTGAGCTAGCTTTAATTAGTTTAATTGTTATTCTCTAAGTAATTTGGTGATTTTGATGTTTGCAACCTATTGGTGAATCTGAATGTCATTTTGTTGCTCTGTTTGAAGGCATGTAATTATGTTTTTAAAGGCATGCACATATGTTCTAATGAAAAACTTTAAATACACATATATTTTGAAGGCATGCACATATGTTTATTGTGACATATACGCTACAATTTATGACTATGTTTGCATGTGTATTCTGCTAGATTATGCATACATGTAGCATTACTTGTTATGATTAAATTCGTTTGCATCATTTGATATAAGAAAGGATGTGCATATGTATTTTGTTAGTTGTTATGACTAAATAATTCATTTATTAATTGGTTGTGAATCTGGTACAAGTATGATGAGCGATATGAAGAGTGCGCATGTGTTTTTACATACTATCTAGGACAAGATATTTATGCTAAAGATTTAAAGAGTAAAGACACAAGTGCATGCCGTGAATCTGAGTGCAAATATACATACAAGAATCCAAAGTGTCCAAGGAGGGAAAATACATGTGCATATACGGCAACATATTTTTTGCTTTTAGAAATTTGTTTCTGAATTGTATATCACATGATTTAAATTTTGTATTTAATGTTTTTGCTTTAAATTGTATACAATACATGTTAAATACCTTTGTTTGCCATTCCATGCACTACAAACACATGTAAATCTACATTATCTAAAAAAACATATATGCACCTTACTAAATACACGTAAATTGAACATTACAAACACACGTAAATTTATTATCTAAAAAAAATACATGTGCACCTTGCTAATAATGCACAAAAAAAAAAAAAAAAAAAAAAAAAAATCCGAATATATAGGAAAACACGGTTTTATTAAATGAAAATTCAAAAAAAATAAAATGTAATTTTACTATTATACCCTTTTGAATTAAATAATAAAAGTTAATATCCAAAAAAATCGATTGGTTGATGGCGATTCTCGCGGTTCTCGGCCTTTTTATGGTTCGAAAAGAACCTTCCTATATATATATATATATATGTGTGTGTGTGTGTGTGTGTGTGTGTGTGTGTGTGTGTGTTGAGAAATCTTCATTTGAACAAACTGATTCATGTTTTTAATTTGATTCACAAGTAAACATCATTTTATGGTGAATCGAGTTATGATGATGATTCATTATATTTGTAAATCACAAATTTGATTCACAAATGATTGTTAAAATCGAGTTATGATGATAATTCATTATATTTGTACAGATGATTCAGTATTCTACATATATCGCAAAATCGAGAGATTTTTAACATTAATTCAAATTTTTTTACACATTTTGAAGTTTGATCACATTAAAATGAGTTTTACATTTTGAAAAACATGAATCAAAATTAAAAATCTATCGTTTTTGAAAACCTTCTCAATCTTCTCAAAATAAAAACCTTCTCTATCGATCCGAATTCTCTATATATATATATATAGCGTTCTTGTAGTGACCAAGTTTAAAGTAAAAACAATATGAACCAATGTGGATCGTTGGATAAGCAATGTGGATGAGCTTTACATGTAATTAAATAGATGGCATTATTGTAATTAACATGAAAACTGATGGCACATAATTTGTATAAAAAAATGCCATTTATTTCGCTTTTGTGGCAAATTAACGAGCCTCTCCAAATTTGTTTTTATTAAATTCATTAATTGATCATTGATACGATACATAATTATTACCATCACACAAAGTAAAACTATAACAGTGATTTCCTACAAAAAGTGACATATTTAATTTTTTTTTTTAATACATATATTGTGATACGTCAGTTTTTTTTATACATATATATATAAATTCTGTACATATAGTGATAGAATAGTTTTTTTTTTTACACATTTGTAATTTGACACTAAATTTCGATAGAATAGTTTTTTTGACACATCTATAATTTGACTTTAAATTTCTTGATACATATAAATTGACACACTAAAATTTTAGTATATATGTAGTGACTAATTTTTTTTGATACATTTATAGTGCCTCATTATAATTTTAATACACTTTTAATTACACACTACAAAATTTTGATTCGTTTGTAGTGACACACTATTTTTTCACACCAAATTTCTTAACAAATATGCAGTGTGTTACATGAATAATGACACACCAACTTCTTTTTCACACATTTATAATGTCACACTAATTTTATACATTTGTAACGACACATTACAAAATTTTAGTACATTTATAATGACACATTATGTTTATCACATTAATTTTCTTGATACATTTGTAAAGACATACTAACTTTTAAGACTTTTATAACGCATTTTTAGTGACACAAAATTTTCTAACAATTTTTTGTGACACATATTTGTAGTGATACAATAATTTCTTAACACAATTTTATTGTTACAAAAGTTACACTGATCTAGAAAGTCGTACATGGATTACAAAAACTAATAGTAATAACAAAGTACATTAAAATCCGTGAATACATTTAAAAAAAAAAAAAAAAAAAAAAAAATCTAGAAAACTCACACATCACTTGTTTTTAACATTATCGTATTCAAATAAAAGCCTAATAAAAATCAATAAAACCGTGATCCGAAACCTATTACAAATTCGAACCTTACCGAAAATAAAAGCCTAATAAAAAAATCAATCAACCGTGATCTTATCATCGAATCATGAACAACACCACATAAAAAAAAAGAAAAAAAAACAATGTAATAGCTTGTACATCAATCCCTTTCCATTCTCACTAACTTAATTAAAAAAAAAAAAAAGGAAAAGAATATAGGATACAAAGCCCTTTACTTAAGCCGGGTCGCATTCGAGGCATGAAAATCGGTTGGGCATCAAACTTTGCCTCCTCAACCAATGTTAACATCGGTCCTCATGGTTGCGAGCGGTTGGCAAATCGGTTGGGCGCAAATATTTGCGATATCGGTGAAAAGTCACTCGATGTTAATTCCAAATCCTTCCAATCCATATTCCCAACCATATTTGACGTATAAAATCAATACATTTTCAAAATTGACCGTTTGGTCATTAAAAAAAAAAAAAAAAAAAAAAATTAAACCAATCTTATTACACGATTTAAACATGATTCAAACTCAAAATCTTACCAACACAAGATTTAATATGAACGTCGTCTCGCCATTCCGTTGAAGATATGCAGTGTACGTTCAAAATCAATGCAACAATGGCGATGAGGCTCGAAAAACGCGCTATTATAAGCGTCGTGAATTGTTTGACCGGCGGGAAGGAACAAATGAGAAAAGCTACAAAGTTCTGAACGACATTCGCGCGAACAAAAGCGTGATCGACTAATTTTGAAAGATCAAGCCGCAAAGATCGCGAGGTTCGCGACAAGTTGTGGCGGTGTGTTCGGAAGATAACGAACAACGTCGGCACCAAAATCAATTGGAGCTATCGGAGAACAAAGGCGATAGTGTGAGCGGGAGGCTCGCTTGAGGATTTTGGTTCTCGTCTTTCCGCCGTATGACCTGCATGCGGGAAGCATTGAGTTGATTTATGTATTCGTATTGTTTTATTTAGCATTGTAACGTTTTAATTATTAATGAAATTTTAGTTTATGTTAAATTTTTTTTTTTAAAAACAAAAACTTGGGTCATCGTTGGGCGCATCAAGTCGTGTCGGTGTTGGAGAAAAGAAGGCGGCGTGACGTTGAACGATTCGGATCGCGATTGGGACAGTACAACAAATGCTAAAACCAACAGATGTAAACTGACACACGATGGGACCTTGAAGTCTTTAAAGATTTCTATATAAAATATCATACAAATTCTAAAACCAACAGTAGCAAACTGACACACGGATTTAGAAAAAACTGAACAATTTTCGTGGGTGTCGATGTATAACCTTGAATCAGATCTGTCTAAAACAAAATTCACCCATCTTTCACGGGTTTTGATAAACATCAAATAAAAATATAAATATCTGGAAAAAAAAAAGAAAAAAATCGAAAAAAGGTTATTGGAAATTTTTGACTGACTAAATGATCTCAAACGTTCTATTAATTTGACTGACTAAATGATCTCAAACGAACAAATAGGCCAGACAAAAATTACGTTATGTCGTCCCTTTCTTATGCCACCTTAAGTATCTAATATCTCCTACTATATGTCGTTTTCATATCATCTTTAAAGCGTGTCGACAGCACAGACTCTATACACTTTCAAAAACACCAAAAAATCTGTTTATATTCAAGCTCTATACACTTTCGAAAACATTAAAAAAACTGTTTTCGACGTTCATATTCAAGGTTGTACGAAGCACAAAATATTTTAGTTATTACTTGTGTTATTGAAAAAGTGATGAAATGATACTAATGTTCTGAGATAAATATCATGTTATTCGTTTTCTCGCAGCTACTTTATAATTCTTTTAAGTCAATTATTACTTTATAAAAAGCTTATAAATATTAGCTTTAGGTTCTAGTTGCTGCTTTATTTACAGCTTCATGCTCATTTTCATTATCATTGGTTTTGCCACATAAACTCAAAATTACCCCAACTTTTCATCTCGCAACTTATTTAATTCAAAACTCAAAATAACAACAATCCTACTCATCAGAATAATTAATTAGAAAAATCCACCTGCCATCTACGCGGCACAACACACTTTATATACCACCCTCCAACACCATATAACTGTTTCATTCCTTTAACAGGGTTTTTGATTTCAAAATCACCTACACAAAGCTTCTAGGCAATTTCCAAATATCATGTATAAATAATATCTTTTCTTTTCATTGCATTATATCATCTACAGTAAAAAATTATTCTGTGAACCTTTATTTTTATCTATACTACATTAAAAGAAAAAATAGTCAAACGTGGTCAATGTTGAAAAAGTGAAAAGTGGAAAAATGAAATAGTGAAAATGGTCAATAGTGAAATGTGAAAAGTGGAAAACCTTATATTCGGTAAGTCAAGAAACAATTGTATTTATCTCTTTAGTTCAAAAAACGATTCATCTCTTTAATGTAGTAATATTATAAAGTTGACTTGAAACTTATATATAGTAATGTAGTAAAGTTGACTTAAAACTTAGTAATGTAAAATGATTTGTTAACTTGATTATATGTAGTAAATATAGGAATGATTTAAAATTTGAAACTTCCAATACCAATGTCCATTGTATGTCAATAGTGTAGAAAAATTTATGATTTATAATTTAATACTTTCCAAAACATATCTTTTATAAACACCATAATCCTAATTTTCATTTTCAAACTTGTGCTAATTCACAGAAGTAGATGGAAATGGAAATGAAAATTGAACAAAATGTTGATGATGATCATGAGGTTAGTACATTGTAATCTCTTATTTTTCTTCATAAATATGTTCTTTTATTGCTTTACTTCATGGTCTCTGCTAATGGAAGACATCGTGGTGGATTGGGACTTGGAAGTTTAAAAGCTCTCGTAAATTCCTATGTCTTATCTTAGATCCAATATATGCATCGAATTGACTACAAATGTCTAATGGTTTGTGCCCGAATGAACATAGTGCGGTGGAGAATGCATTAGGAGATGTAGCAAAACACAATACCACAAGCCATGCATGTTCTTACGCCAAAAATGTTGCGTGAATTGTTTGTGTGCACCACCGGGTTTTTACGGTAACAAACAAGTTTGCCCATGCTACAACAATCGGAAGACCAAGGAAGGTTGTCCAAAATGCCCATAGAGTTCTTCACCAATATTTACTTAATTAACAAGGTTATTCTAATGTTTATTAGCATTTATTCTTGCTTCGATTTTGATATTCAATGTTGTACCGTAATAGTGTTGAGGTTCATTCGAAAAACTATGAAAATGGACAAACGATTATTAATCTATAGTCATTAGCATGCTGTAATCCATTGGATGCTATTATTGAGTCTAGCATGTGATTGAGCCCAAAACATTTCATATATTTTGATATTGAAATTTAATATATCAAATCTACTTGAACTTTATCATATGAAAAACTTACAAATATTTATTTCATAGTTATATTTACTTTCATACATATTAATCATAAAAATGAGAATTTAAATATTACCATAAAAGACACATGAGTTATGGTTGCATATTAAGATCAAAAGAAAAAAAAAATAGAATCTGAGTTATGAGTGAGAAGTAATCACGACTACATTTGTCATATGCACTTAAAAAGAGATCACTCTTAAATTTATCCATCTTCATTAAATATATGTGGCTAGAATTCTTTTCCACTATTCTCATTTCGATTTTTTATCATTTAATTAATTTTATTGAAAGCATATATCTTAGATTAGATTGATATTATGAAGCGATTCATGCACAATAGATGTAGATAGTCTAGAAACCCAATAACATGAAAGCGTGCCATCTTGACATCACAAAGACATGAGAACACATATTATGAAAACTAGGCAGTACTTGTTCATAGTAGCAGGATTTTATAACGGCCTATAGTCATAGTGATATTTTGGTTATACAAAACGTTACATAAAACACTTAACCAAAATATCATTATAACTATATGCCGCTATAAAATCTCATAATCATATATTTATGCTCTTTTTATTTCAAGGTCAAGGCTTCTAATAAATATAAGAAGATAACAATGGTACGTATCTTACATTTTACTAAATAAATTAAAAAGATGTACATGAAGAATCTTGTTACTTTGGATCTTAATTTTTAAACGGGTTTTTATTATGTCCAAAAAACTTGATTATTTGCGGTTGAAGTATCATGATGGAACCTGGTAAGATTTAAAGCATAAGTATAGCATAAATATATCAGCATTTGTATAGCATAAAATGGTTTCTCACTTTACACAACAAACGATCCTTTATTGACCTTTTTGTTATGCATATTAGAACACGTCACACTTAACCAAAATTCATAAAATTAATATAATGTTTTATTTTCAATTTTACTAAATGTTTTTATTTTTATATGTTTTTTGATATAAGAATTTTTGTTTGAGTTGAATTATCGAATGTTATAATCGTTTGCAATTACATTTGATATTTGCGTTCTATTTTGAGCGTTACGAAACACTTACCACAATATCGTATATCTAATGTTTATTTTAAGTTTCATTAAATATTTTTATTTGTCGTTTGATACGTGTTAAAATTTTTTCTTTGAGTTGAGTTATCACATGTGACAAACATTTGTAATTACATTTGATCTTTCAGTTCTATTTTGAGCGTTATACAAGACATCTGTGATATTGCATATCGTTAATTGTATGTATTTAGAAAGCCGATCTTGCATTGGCCGCGGTCTTCAGCCTAGTCTTTATAATGTTCGTACAACTTATAAAAATGTATGTTGGTGCATGAAAAGTTAAAAGGAAGTTTTTGTAAAGTGGATATTTTGCAAAAATAATTTATGAAAAATACGTTTATACATTAAATTGTTTTCTATGCATTAAAAATTCGTTTTGCACTCAATTTTTTTTTTTTTTTTTTTCATTAAAATAACATTCGCATATAACTAAAATAATTTTATTTTTTGCATTAATATGATTTGAGGACTTATCACGTGTTTGAATATTTTTTTAGATTATTGATCCAATTAAGATATATATTAATGGTTAACCATTATTATTTATTCGTAACACTTTACACATATACTTCTTCACTAAGTTTGTTAGTTCGACTTTTTCTATATGTTATTGGCTTCCTTCGTTAGCTATTTTGGTCAGTTACTAAGAATATACCATTATTTGGCCACACGATGTGTCTTTAATAAACAAATTCTTCCTTTTAAAATTATTATCTTTAGACAAAAAATACATAGTTTAAAAAAGATATTACATTTTTAAAAAAGATATTACATTACATTCTTCATTTGATTAAATATTATTTCTTTCCACTCGAGACAACTTTATTTTCTACTTAATAAATCAATCTTTAAAGAATAATCCCACCATTCATCTAGTTTGATCTAATGGTGGTGATTAACTAAATTTAAAGGTAAACCTAAGTACATGTTTTTTCTTGTCTTTTTATTCAAATATTTTTTTGTCTTTTATTTTTAAATTCACGTTTTTTATTTAATTCACGTTTTTTTTTTCTTAATTCACGTTTTTTAAATTCGTGTTTTTTGTATTCGTTTTTTTAATTAGCGTTTTTCTTCGCCTTCATACGCTTTAAATCATTTTCATATGTTTCGCCCGTTTTCATACGTTTCGTCCGTTTTAGTCCATTTCATCATTTTCTTTCATTTCATCGTTTCATCCGTTTTAGATGTATTTTACGCTTTCATACGTATTAAATGCATTTTCTTACGTTTTCATTTGTTTACATTTAGATGAAACAACTTAAACAAGTTGATTTTGCTTTAAACACATAGTTATTTAGTGTACTTTTGTTTATTATTTAAGTTGTGATTGAATTTGTCTATTTAATGGATACATTGTGAGTATTTCAATAGGTTTACAAATGGGTTTGAAAATATCATGGTTGATCGGTGAAGAAGCTATGGTTAAACAAAGCACAACATCTTCATAAACAAGCGAAGAAGCTCGAACACGTGTTACATCACGGTGATATCACGTGTGGTATCACGCGTGATATCGCGGTGATTTCACGTGTGATACCATATGTGATATCACACGTGATATCGCGGTGATTTCTGAGTGATATCGCGCGTGATATCACACATGATTCAACAAGATAGAAGAAGGCGACACATTTGTGATGTCACGGTGATATCAAATTCCCTTCAAAAGTTGAACGTCATGAGAATGAGATACTGCGAAAAATTAGCAATAAAAGTGTGGTAGTTAGTAATTATTCAAAAATCACAAGTAATATTACGAATATCACAAGTGATATTCGAGGAAAATCTGGCGATATTCAAAATATCACAAAATGACATTCGAATATCACGAATCACTTGTGATAGTCAAAACATATGAAAGCGTAAGAAAGCGGATGGCGTAAAAAGGGATGGCGTATGAAAGCGTAAAAACACGTGTGAAAATGAGCAACGAAAGAAACCGGATGAAAGCGGACGAAAATGGACGAAACAGACAAAAGCGTGTGAAAGCGGATGAAAGCGTATGAAAGCGGACGAAAATAGATGAAAGCGTGTGAAAGCGAGGGAAACGTATGAAAGCGAAAAAAGCGCGAATTAAAAAGCGTTAATAAATAAAAGCGTGAATTAGAAAAAAGACAAAAAAGTGAAGAAAAAAAAAGAAAAAAAGTGAAGAAAAAAAGACAAAAGACAATAAAAAACGTGAACTTATGTTGGTCAATTCGTCTTGGGTTAATCCCATCATTAGATCATTAGATGAATGGTGATTATTTATCACTTAGTAGCCAAAATAAGAGTAAGCAAAATAAAATTCCTCCTTTCGACTAACCTGCTTTATGATTGGTTGAGGCATCTTAGAAAGATTGAGAACAATAATTTTGAGATGGACAAAATTCATTGATATCAGTTTAAGAGATAATACTAAAGAAAAGAATGTGAAAAGGAAAAATGTAGAAAGGCTAAATACGTTTACATTTACAAATTTAAAATAACCGATCAATGTGATAATAAAGAGACTATAATAATCCTACAAGTATAAAAAAAAAAAAAAAAAAAAAAAAAAAACGTAACATCACAACCAAAACGTAAACAGAAAAGCCACGACATAATAACATGAAGGCATAAAATAAAGCGCAGAATGGTCCACTCAAGTGGACTAAAATTTGTCTGTTTATGTGTTTGATTGTACTATCTAAATAGGTTTACACAAGTTTGAACTTTCGGTTCGAGAAATCTTTTATTTTTTTATTTTTATTTTATTTTATCTGCTTATTGTTTACGCGTTATAGAACTTAAAGGATGTCAACCACACTTCAAGTTAATAAAATTGATTAATGAATGGAATTTAACAAGTTCTTCTTGGGGCGTGTGAGATAATTTGTAGTGTATAGTTGTGAGATAGTTAGTTGTGTGGTTTAATAAAAAAAAATAGATTTGAAATTTAACGGATTCACAATTATTTTTTAATTGTGGTATAAGGAACAAAATTAATAAAAATACGATTATCGGTTAAAATGATTGAGTTTAGTGAATACTAAGTTAACTTTTCACCCATTGATATACTAACTAAGCAATAAACTCGAAAGACAATGAATTAGGACTGCATTTGGTGATCAAGCATATTAGGTGTGTTACCATTGACCAAAAACACTTCGAGTTGATTCACATGTATTTGGTTGCTGCCTCGCCGGCTCTTGCAGCCCACTCTCTTGTTCAGACCTCAGTTGGTCATAAACGCATCAGGAACGCTAAGAAAGTCATCGGTTTTCTCGTCTAGGAACCATGCGTGGCTAGTATTTGCTTGTGATCAGGTATTTTAAGCTACAGTATTTGTGACTAATATTTACTTTTTCATCTATGTAACATGTCTGCTATTTTGCTTCAAAACCTAATGACTAACAAACTCTAATGTCTTGTAAACTTTAAGTTATGGGCCACTAGCCCACTAATCACCAACTTGGCAACTATTTAGATATTTGTAGTAGTTATTGGGCTAGTTTTGTGCTTTATGTTCATTGTGAGCTACATGAAAAATAGTCTATTGAAACCCACAAAAGTTGGCAAATAAAGTGGGATACAGAAGCCCATTAACATCCCATTTTTCAATTTTATGTTTAATTATGGTAATATGGTATTTGTAGTTGATTTGCAAGTTATTGGCCCAACATGTATCTTGACATATTTGTTTATAAATAGTTTGATTGAGTTATAGTAGTACGTGACATTTATAAGTAAATACATGCAGGTGTTTGCTTATTTGATGATAAATGCTGGATCAGCGTCAACAGGTGTGACCAACCTGAACAGTACAGGAGTCAAACACGCATCTTTACCCAATTTCTGTAAGCCGTTACATAGGTTTTGTGACCGTGTTGCGATATCAATTGCGTTTGCATTCTTCAACGGCTTCTTGCTTGCCATTTTAGCGGTTCTTGATGTAATGTGGCTATCTAATTAAGTACAAAATGCTTACTCAGTTTGCGGTTTTTGATACGAGTGCTATGTCTAGATTATGTTCGTATCTATCACGGATATAATAAAGTTAATGTAGTGATGTTTAACAATACAGACCAATACTTGGAGTATGTAACTTTACCTTCTTCGTTGTTTGAGTCGGCTAACGAGATGGTTGAGAATCGACGAAATTGTGAAAAAAAAAAAAAAAAAAAAAAAATTGTAGCGAAAACTTTATCATTTATAAAATGTTGTATGTGCAGTTGATGTAATTCTTAGGAAAAAAATGTGATGTTGATATAAATTCTTGTCAGAAAAATTGGTGAAAACAAACAAAATGTAAACTCTTCGAGATGTGATACACAAAAAATGAGAGTAAGAAATCTCAATGGTCATTAAATTATAGGAAAAAATGATTATCATAATCAAAGAAAGATTAAGTTAGGCTTGTGTTTACAAATAGCAATTAGTATGTCTTATTCGGAAGTAAAGATATTTACTCTTTATAAAAACATTTTAAACTTTTTAAAGATGAAAGTCTTAAAAAAATTTCAGTTTACACACTTATTAGATATAACATAATTTTAAATCGTTAAAGATCAATTAATTTGTAACATCTAAACAATATAACTCTACACTTCTATTCTACAATTAACTTATACAAACAATAAACCTCACATGACACAAATCAATCAAGCTATTAGAATAAATTTTAAATACTCTCCTCAAACACACAAAAACGTTCACGAGATAAAAGTTAATACAATCTATCAAAAATAATTAAATTGCGTCTATTTTCGCTATCTACTTTTAACATAATATAATTTGACATTGTTTTAAGTTTATATAAGAACCTAACATTCTCGCCTTCTATAAAATTGTTGTCATGAAAAATGTATATCTTTAAAGTTTTCATTTTGATCTATCATATAAGAGTGTTTCCGATATCGATAATGCTAACCATGTGTATAAGATTAACTTCTTGAAATAGATTATGCGTTTGAAAATGGATAATAAGATGTTATAAAGCGTACCACTCATTTCCATGGGGATCCGATCTACTACCTTCTACTCGTCATACTCTTGCTAAGGACCTGTTATTCGATTATAATCACCTTGTGATCAATCTCATAACGAGCTTCTTACAGGATGATTGCTTGTGGGACCATAGGGATTGGTCTCAATTCTTTTTTTAAAACCCGAAATTTAAATCCTTAATTTTTCATTCTTTGTTTCTCCATTTTTTAAAATTATCTATTTTTTTTCGTTTTTTCGTTTTTTCGTTTTCTATGGCGATTATGCTTGGCAGGAGGTTACTCGTAAACATAGGAGATTGGTGTTTGAAAGATTAAACATTCCCCAAAGTATGAAGTCTAACAGGGAGGATTTGGCGAAGATTTCTTTAACCGTGTATGTTTCCAATTTTCCTTCCCACCTTTCGGTTCATGAACTTTGGAATATATGTGGTAAGATGGGGACTCTTGTGGATGTTTTTATTGCTAACCATAAGAACAAACGGGGGCAGATGTTTGCGTTTTGTCGCTTCATTAAGGTGTCTGATCAGGATACTCTAATTGATTCTCTGTCTAATATTTGGATTAAGAAATTACGATTGCATGCCAACGTGGCTAGATTCGAAAGGAAGGAGACGCTGAAACCCTTCCATGCTGGCGAAAAGGTAAATAACTCTACTTCCGGTTATTATCGTCACAATGGAAATTCAAAAAGTGATAAGGTGTCTGGTAGTGGTGGAGTTAAGGCTGTTAATTCTGCTATGGAACATAGTGTTCGAGATGATCCTATGCCTAAATCATTTGTCAATAAGGTGAGAGGAAACTGTGGAGATAGAAAGGAATGCGACAGAGAGCATGTGGGTGAAAGCACATAAATTGTAATTTCACAGGAAGGAGATTCTACATTGGAATTGGCTTTAGTGGGATGTTTTAAGGATTTTAGATCAATAGCAAACTCTAAAATAATTTGCAGTAATGAAGGCTTTCAAGGCGTGGGAATTAAATACTTAGGTGGTTTATGGTTTATGTTCAAATTTGATGATAAGGAGGTTAGAGACAAATTCCTCATTCATGATGGAATTTTGTCGTGGTTCTCACGTTGAAGGTTTGGAATGAAGAATTTGTGATTGATGATAGATTAATATGGCTCGAGGTTGAAGGCGTTCCTATAAGAGCATGGTGCAATGATAATTTCAAAAGATTTGTAGCAGGTGGGAGAGGTATTGTTTATTGATGATACAGACAATACGAATAGATTGAGCATTAAACTGTGTATTAAATCCTAACATGCCTCATTGATTTTGCATCCACAATTGTCTTATTTAAAGGCGTCTCATACTATTCGGGTGAGAGAGTTATGTAGTTGGACACCAACTTTTGCCTTGGATGATAAAGATAATAAGGAGGAAGGATCGGTAGGAACACATAAGAATGATGAAGAAGGAGATAATTTGGAAGATTGTGAGGAGGAATCAGTGGGAGACGTTTCTTGTAATGAAAATGAAAATGAAGGTAAAAAATAGAATAAAGAAGATGAATATCAGGATCATAAAGTGACTAGTGAAAACGCTAATGATTGTGACCCGTTTGATTTTGCGTCTCTTATTGCTAAAAGGAGTGGTTTGAGAAACGATACGAAAGGTTCAATGACACCAAAATACCCACCAGGTTTCACTCAAACTGAAGAGGGTGATCAAATACATGATTTAAATGATGTGAGTAAACCTTTAGAACAAGAAATAGGAGGTGATAATCTGACGCAACATGATGTGGTTTCCAAACAATCATCACAAACGAACAATAAAGAAGTGCCAAAGAAATATGTGGGAATTTCTATACTTAAACAAATGGAAGATACCATTAATGTTGGCATGGCTCTTGGGTATAACATGGAGGGATGTCAAGATACTCTTAAAAAAATTATTGTGGATATGGGTGATGAAATAATGATTAAATGAATACGCTTTCCATTAATGTGCAAGGTTTCAGTGATTCTAGTAAAAGGAGATGGGTTAAAGAGTTATGTTATTCTCATAACATTAATTTTTTAGCCTTGCTAGAGACTAAAATGGTTCGTGTGGATATGTGGACGTTACGCCAGACGTGGGGAAATTCTCAATTCGACTTCGCTTCATTCTCTTCTAGGGGCAGATCAGGAGGTATTTTATGTATCTGGAATAATGTGATGTTTAAAAAACAAAGAATCATAAGTGTTGATAATTATGTGGTTGTTCAAGGTTGTTGGCTACCCAATGATATAACTTTTATGTTCATTGTTGTCTATGCTCCTCATAGTATGTCGGGGAAAGCTGAATTATGTGCTTAATTGTCTAGATTAATTGCAAGTTGGGAGGGTAATGTCATTGTCATGGGAGATTTTAATGAGGTCAGAAGTGGTGAAAGTTATGGGCGGTTTTCCATGAGAGGCAAGTTGGCGTTTAACCTGTTTATTGATAACTGAACCTCATTGATTTTCCTTTGGGTGGATTTCGCTTTACTTGGACGGATAAGTGGGCTTCGAAGATGAGTAAACTTGATCGTTTTTTGGTTAATGATCGTGTCTACGACGTATTTCCTCACATTGTAGGAACTGTATTGGAGAAAGGCGTTCCTGACCATCGTCTATTTTGCTTAAAGAATCGGTGGTTGATTACGGGCCTACTCGCTTCGCTTTTTCATTCATGGCTAAATAACGAAGGCTTCCATGATCTAGTTATTGTTAGCTGGAAGAATTATGATAGTATGGAAAGCAACGGCATGGTCGCGTTTAAGAAGAAACGCAAAATCTTAAACAAGTTATTAGAAATTGAATGCCACTAGAAGTCGGTGATAATCGGTTGAGGAAAGAACATCGATCTAAGTTGTCTTTAATTGATAATAAAGTGGACCAAGGTATTGCCACTTGAGCGATTTAAATGCTCGGGTATCTTCTATTAAAATTCGAGCGACATTGATAAAAAGAGGCTCTTGACTTAGCTCAAAAGCCAAGATTAAATGGTCCATAGGCGAGATGAAAATACTAGTTTTTTCACGATGTGTTAAAGAAGTTTGACGTCAAAATGCTATCAAAGGTGTCCTAAAAATGGCGTTGGATTGAAGAACCGGGAGAGGTAAAAGCGAATTTTATGATCATTTTTCTAATGGGTTCGCTTATACACGTGACTCTCGTCCATGCATTGGCGACTGTCATTTAACCGCCTTTCCCGAGCAAAGAGATTCTTTGGAGTGTGATTTTTGAATGAGGAGATAAAGAGGGTCATCGGGATGTGCGAAGATCGTGCCCCAGTCCGAATGGTTTCACTTTTAAATTCTTTAAAACGTTTTGGGACACTATACAACCCGATGTTGTGAGATTTGTTCGTGACTTCTTTCAATTGGGGTATTTTCCAAAAGGATGTAACTCTTCTTTTATTGCTTTGATCCCCAAGTAGGAGATGCTAAATTTGTCTCGAATTTAGACCAATTTACCTAATTGGCTGCCAATACAAGATCATTGGTAAGTTATTAGCAAATAGACTTAGTAGGGTCATTGGGAGCTGTGTTAGTGTGGAGCAAACTGCTTTTATTAAAGGAAGAAACATTCTTGATGGTCCTTTAATCTTGAACGAGTGTATGGCTTAGTATCACAAGAGGAAAAAAGAACTTATGGTCTTCAAAGTTGATTTTGAGAAAGCATATGATTCTTTAAGATGGGATTATCTTGATGTGATTATGGAGAACATTGGTTTTGGTCACAAATGGCGTACTTGGATATCAGGTTTTTTTAAGAATGCCCGAGCCTCTATTTTAGTGAATGGTTCTCCCACATCGGAGTTCGAGTTCTTTAAGGGTTTAAGACAAGGAGACCCTTTAGCTCCTTTTCTTTTCCTTCTCGCTATGGAAGGATTACACGCTTCTATTTGTAAGGCTGCGAATGTGGGTGTGTTCAAAGGTGCCTTTATCGGCCAAGGTAACTTGGTTCTTTCCCATTTATTTTATGCAGACGATGCTATTTTTGTAGGTGAATGGTCGCAATCCAATGCTTACAATCTGATTTGCATGCTTAGATGTTTTTACTTGTTTTCTGGTTTAAGAATAAATGTTAATAAGAGTAAGCTCTTAGGCGTTTGTGTTTCTGAAGATGATGTTGTTGATATGGCTAAAGTTCTTGGTTGTGCCGTCGCTAAGCTGCCAATGACGTTTTTAGGAGTGCCTGTCGGAGGTAATATGGGGCGATGTGAGAATTGGGCTCGAATCGTTCAAAAGTTCAAGTCGAAATTGTGTCAATGGAAAGCTAGGATGTTATCGGTTGGCGGGAGACTTACTCTCATCAAATCTATTGTGAGTAACCTTCCAACATATTTTATGTCTTTATACTTAATGCTGTGACCGTGCAAAGCATCCGGAGTCCATGCGTATGAGGTTCTTTTAGGAGGTGATCTTGGAGAAAAAGGTTTCATGGGTTAAATGGAACATTTTCATAGCGAGTAAGGCCACAGGCGGTCTTGGTATAGGTAGTATATATCGTTAAATGTAGCCTTATTGTTCAAATGGATTTGGCGATTTCGTTGCGACCCTAATGATCTTTGGGTTAAAGTGGTTAAAGGTATTCATGGGCAAGATGGTGGTATTGGTTGTAGCGGAGATCTAATTCAAAACAAAGTCCATGGAATACCATTTTAAAAGTCATTTCTAATCTCAAGAATAAAAGGATTGATTTGTTGTTTGCTTGTTCTCGATCGGTTGGAGATGGAAATCCATTCGGTTTTGGGACGATAGATGGTGCGGGGATAGGTTGTTAAAGACTTATTCCTCGCATATACGCTTTGGACAAAGATAAAGTTGCATGGTTGATCATCGTATTAACATTTCGGCTTGGAATATCGTGCTCGGGGAGGATGCCGAGAGGAGGTATTGAATCACAACAACTTTACGCTTTGATGGACTCTATTCGGGATGTGTTACTCTCGGATAAAGAAGATGCTTGAAATGGGCATTAAATCCACGAGTTTTACCGTTGCTTGACTAGAAACCGTATTGTGATCATATTCTTATTGGCGGTTATTCGCTCACTAGATGGCCAAAATGTGTTCCTAAAAAGTTAACGTTTTTATGTGGAGATTGAGTTTAGATAAACTTGCTACGTTGGTGAATTTGGATCGTAAAGGCATTGATGTTGCTTCTTCTATGCCCGTTTGCAACGGCGGGTTGAAAATGTGAATCATTTATTCTTCTCTTGTGGGATGACTCGGGATCTTTGGGCCCGTTTGGCTAGATGGTGTGATTTGAATATTTGGAGGTCTCCAATTTGTCGGAGTGGATGTCTTGGTTAGATGCTTGTCATATCTCAAAAGCTAGGCTTATTCTCGAAGGATTCTTGCTTGATGTTGTGGTCGATATGGAAGTTTCAAACGATGTAATTTTTCGGTTTCTAAACCCAAGAAGGCACATATGGGATAGCATTGTAAATCAATCTTTTCGTGGATTTCATCTAGAAATCTTAAATTCGTATTTCTTGGATAGGTTGGTTAGGAAATCTCATAGAGCGATAGCAATCTTTTGTAATTGTTTTGTTGTCTAGCGTTTCTAGTTTTATTAAAAGCATAGTTCAAAAAAAATTATCAAATTTGGTATTTTGATTTAATTATCTTTGTATAATAACGCAATAATCGGATAAGCAATTTTTTTAGTGTTTAGCAAATTATATTATTCAATGATGTAATGGATAAAATGACAAAAATAGACATTTCGATCTATATATTAACGCGTAATATAAATTTTACATGTAACAATGTATTAAATTAAACCAAAATCATATCATAAGCTATTTTTAAGACAACAATATCTTTTATACAATATTTTTATTAAAAGAAATATTTTAATAGAAGACATATTAGTTGAATGGGCTTTTCAGTGATAAAAAGCATATATATATTAATCAAAGAAAATGATATATGGATCTAAATTTAGGCGTAAACTTAGACCTAAAATTACTTGACACATCACGATAGTTTGTAAAATAAGTGAGTCTACATTTGCCATCAAGAATCGACACTGATTTTTTAGTCTAAGTTTAAACCTAACTTTAGGTCCATGACTCCATGTATCATTTCTCATATCAAAACTAGCGAGTACCCGTAGCGTTGCGTGCAGTGGTACCTGAAATAAAACCACCGATGAATAATGTATTTTAGTTTATTATTTTTAACAATAAATTTACGGATATCAAGAATTTCGTATAGCCGTGCTTGTTCGAGACTCGAACCCATTGACCGATGTATCTGCTCGGGCTCGAGCCCGCTTTGGTCCGCGCCCGTTTGGGTTAAGCCCATTTGGCCGTTGACCGTTCGAGCTTGAATATTTTATAATGTCTTTATTTTTGTAGTAGTGAAATTTAATGCGGGAATTGTGTTTAATGTGGTTGTACAATATGCTTGATAATTTGTATTTTTTATGTAAGAGGTGTTTTAATAATGTATTAATTGTATTTATTAACCAAATGAGGATAAAATTTCATTTCAAAATTCTTTCAAAGAATGATGCAGCCAAAGCAATCAAACTTAACCCGAAGCCCAAGTTTAATCCGGTCAAGCCCAAATCTTACTAACCAAGCTTTACCCTCACACACTTACCCTAATCCTAAACAAAGCGCAACCACCGATAAATCTACCCACCAAAAAATCGTTCCTCTCTTTTATCTTTTCGATTTCAAAATGATAACCACAAACAAAGTGTCCTTAGTTTTCCTCATCCAACAATCCGAATCACACAAAACTTAACCTTTAATCCTTTGTATCTCAAACCAAGCGCATTCGCGAGACAAAATAATAAATCGTCCACATGTTCTAAGTCTTCAAGATCTTTAGAAAGATCTAAGGTAGGTTGGTTTTTGATTTTCATTTTGTTTGTTCAAACCGAATTGAAGATGAGATTAAACAAATCTATTTTGTTAGTTCTATAATATTTGGATATTAAACAAGAAGTTAAGCTTCTTAAAATGATCTATGAGGAGATATTTCTTTGTGATGTTGTTACGTAAACCAATCGATTTTTACACAAAGATAGATCCGAGATCGACGATTATTATTTTTTGTTGCGTGTTTTTTTTTTTTTTTTTTTTTTTTTTTTATGTCCCTCCTAATAATTTTTATTTATGTCTCCTAATAATTTTTAGTGTTTGTTTGAAACTTGAGCGACTTGATTAAATTGTACATTGTGATTAAATTGTTGTTTATTTTGGTGTAAGGGTCAATTAAATAGTGTATTAATTGACCACTTTAATAGTATTAATGTGGTATTTTTTAATATGTGCGTTAAAGTGTTGTACACTACGCTTATTTGGTTGTAAGTCACGAAAATTATGTGCTTTCAAGTGTTGTACATCATGCTCAATTTGTTCAAGTCGAAAGTCTAAAAATTATTAGAGAGAGATCGTCCGCGTATTATAAGTAGTAGAGATTTAACACACAACATAACGAGTACTTTAGACTATTTAATTATTAACTTTTATCTTCATTTATCAAACAAGATTATATTCTCTTCCAAAAAGAAGAAATAAATAAATATATAAATAAATAAAATATTGCACAGACAAACTCATATCTCGTCACCCTCATCTACTGACGTCAGACCACCAATTCCGCCACAGTCGTCAAAGTGAATCCCAAAGAACATACATATGAAGAAAAGAATAGTTTGATGAATTACAATAAAAAATACTTTCGTACATGATTAATTTCTTTCATCCAAACGACATCAACGAATGTATAGTGGGTAGCTAGAAAGTGATATTTGAGAGGTACTTTGTGACTTTTCAGGAAATGTGAATTGCGTTTCAAAATGCAAGTATTCCTTTGTCCAAAATTATAATCGTCTTTTGACTTTTTGGTGCTTTCTATTACAACTTCGACGGCGAGTATTTTTGTTTGTGGTATATAATCTTGATCGATATATATGAATTGATTGGATTTTAAATGTTTTTCATTGGTACAATTTTATCAATTGTTGTATACAAATAAAAATATTTAAAGTCAAAGTTGAAAAGGAAAGACCGAAAAATCAAACAAAACTATAATTTTGAGGCGGAGGTAGTATGTGTTTGCATTTTCCAAAAGGTGTTGTAATTGCAAATAATCTATTATTCACTTTCCTATCCAAACACTAGAGACCAGATTATAGCGCTTTCGAAGCGAAATAATCAAATAATTAGCATACAAACGCAATTCAAACACCTTCTAAGTAAACTTGAACTCGCTTATATATATTGTATGTAATTCAATCTTTTAACGGTTAATGTGCTGATATGAACTTGAATTAACCACGTAAATTACTCGGCTAAATAGTCTAGAAAACCATAATCATTCAAGGACTTTAAAATGTTTGCAATACGGTATATATGATCTAAACTTTCATACGTGATGCATAACATGTCTGCTTATCATGTTCGATTTTGAAATATAAACCACGTACTTTTTCTTAAAGTGAAATTTAAAGGTTAACGAAAATAATTGGTACACCTAAAAGTTATATCTAATTTTGTCACCAAACATGTGTGGAACAATTTTTTATTGTATTATCCTGGATAAAACCTTGTGATTCGGTGAGATAATGACACATCGTTAGGCACAAAATTAGTCGTTTCTTTTGGTCTCCGTCCCAATCTTTTTCCGAGGTTAACAAGTCACTGAGGTAAGGTCATAATCAGTTTACTAACTTCTTGAGCTATGCATTTGCATTAGTGTAATGATATAGGAATGTTGATTAGATCAATTTTGGTTTTACAATTATTGTACTTCCTTTCTATTATTGGCAAGTTTAATATCTTAATTAACGATATTTCACTTACATGCAACTTGTATTCTATGGTTACACATAATTCTTGTTCATAGATGTCTTTTATGCTTTTGTTTCTCAAACATTTACTTTTCTAGTAAAGTTGTTGTATTTTTTTGGTAAAGGGTTTCCATGAAATGTATTACTACAAAAGCGTTTAAGTCAACAGATAAAGGTGATATCTCATATTTCGGTAGATTCATGGCGATAAAGCTAACATAACAAAGTAATCTACTTATATAGGCGAAATAACTACTATAAACTCGATTCTTGACTCAACAAATCAAACATAAACTATTTCTTCTTTTGAGCGCGAACTTTGATGTCCTAAGCGTCACGAAAGCTTGTTGATCTTTAGATATACCAAGTGCATTGTACTCATCATCATCATATGGATCATAATCATCATCCAATGTTTCCTTCCTTTGTTCGTACAAGCTCTTGGTCTCATATCCACTTACACGTCCGTGGCCATGAAATTTCGGTTTCATCATCGACTTCTTCCACATCACTCTCACTATCGTCCATAATATTTACATTCTTACCATGTGAACTCGTTGCGTTGAATACCTTCATTAGGGATAGTCGGCATAATAGGAGATGGGTCTTTATTGGGCACCAAACCTTCATCAAGTGGTTTGATACCAGTAGAAGTTGCATCCACAGTAGAACTAGGCTCCTCATCAACCTGTATTCCCTCATCCAATTCACTTAGAGCCCCAAATCCCAAACGCTGTTTTTGTATTAACCACATATGCATCCTTTTGTGGTTGTCTAGAAGTAGAGGCCTTTGTATTATCCTTTGAAGAAAAACTCTTATTTATCTTGGATTGTTTCACAACAGGCGGCTATTCTTACGATTGAGATCAAGTATTGGTATATCTAAGTATATACTATATTTTTCGATGTTTTTAAGACAAACTAATTATCTTACGATATCTCTTTGTAATCCCTTTTGCTTGCATCTTCTGGTTTTATGAAACCAACGTTAAGAAAAAAACACATGTATTTCAATGAAATTAAACCTACAACTATTTGTTAAGAGCACTCTCACACCATCTATGATACCCGCTAGTTACAAGCCCTTAGGTACTATACACTAAATTTTTTGCTCGTTCACGATATCAAAGAATTACATAGATCATCAAAAAAATTGTACAATACTCCGAACACCTCACATATTGAAGCACAAATTGACTTATGCGCTGTTCCTTGGTTTAAATAGGAAAGAAGAGAAGATGCAAAAGGGGAAGGGGGGTATAAATGAAGAGGAAAGAAGTGATAATAACTTTCTTTTTGTGTTCACGAGTTGGCAAGAAAGGAAAGAAATATTATTTTTGTGTTCACGAGTCGGAAAGAAAGGAAAAAAGTTAGTAATTTCTATTTTACCCTTCATTAGTATACATCTGGGCAATAAAAATATCAAAGAAATAAGTACACCCTTTATGATCATTAACACAGGGGTTTATCATTATTAGAGACGATGAATCCATCATATCGAGAATAAAGGATTTTGCAACAAAGTTCCTATGAGATGCTACTTCACATGTACTTGAAAATCAACAGCATCAGAACCGGTTTTAATTTGCCAAAAGAAGTTTTGGGCAATTGTCTAATATTTATATAACCTACAATTACAGGTCCATAAAAAAATCTTTTGAACTAAAGTAAAAATGGGTTCCATTAAAACATGCATGTTTGCTAGTTAAATTAAACAAAGCAAAGGATTGTAATATGCTAGTTGTATACAATAATTATATTTTATTCTTGAAAACATAGAGAAAGCATTACTAGTATACATCCATGCAAAAAATAATAATTAACTACGAGGATTGTAATCATGAACCGGCCTTTTAAATGAAGATGATATGGTAGTCTGCAAGTGGGTCGTGAATTGTTGTTTTTTGATAAATAAAAGGCCGAATTTTATATAAGTTGTATATTAGGTTAATGGTATTTTGGTGATTAAAAAAAATTAAAGAAGCATGTGATTTACTTCTCTCCAAATCATCCCAATTTTGGGAGAAAGATTAGGAGAGGGAGTTATACAAGATTTACATTCCATATCACTTCTCTTCTCTCTTTAAAAAAATCTCTGGAACATGAATTTTTATAATATCTCCTCTTCTTTCCACTTCTTTACCCTTCTCTCCAAAAATAATCTAAGAACAGGCGATGGTGTCGTACTTTCGACTAAAGCTGGCTTCATTATCTAGTTAAAATATATCTTTTCTGAATCAAACAAATAGTGTAAATGCTATTTTGGGTTTGATGTACTTATTTCGTTTCAAAATAATTATCATGCTTTGGTATTTTGATTTTTTTTAACTTTTACATTAAGTATTATTGTTTGTGTTATATAATATTTGATAAAAATTATACAAGCGAAAATGGGCAAATAGTTTAAAAATCGCATAAAACTCGCCACTTTTTCCTTTTCAGATGCTACTAAACTTTAATTTTCCTATCAGAAGATCAAACTTTCTTAATTTTCATATTGTAGGCTGTGGCGTAAAAAAATGAGGTGATAATGAAAAATTAAAGATGTTGAATGCCTACGAATATAAAAAATTAAGGAAGTTGGATCATCTGATAGAATGATTAATAGGCAGCATGGCCTGAAAAAATGAGGTGACAACGAAAACTTAAAGAAGTTGTTGCCTACGAATATAAAAATTAAGGAAGTTGGATGCATCTGATAGAATGATTAAGAAAGTTAGATCTACTGATAAGAGAATTAAGAAAGTTAGAATCTTCTGATAGAAAAATAAAAGTTTGTAGCGTCTGAAAGAAAAAAGTAATGAAGTTTTATGTATTTTTAGACCATCCGCCTAACGAAAATACATTTAAAATCAATTCCATTCATATATTTTACGTGAATATTTTATAAGAAAAATAAAATATTTAAACACAAAGTCGTAAAAAATTTAAAAGTCAAAATATTACAATTATTTTCAAACGGAGAGAGTACATATTTTAGTTAAAACATTCCAACTGAAGTTCATCCATACACGTGGTTGATTGAGGTGAATATATATAATTAGTATTTGAAATTAGTACTAATTAAAATGATCGAGTTCTTGAAAATCGTTGATGACCAATGTGCTCTGTGGGCTATTTGGCTTGCATGAAATGACTTTGATATATAAGTGACCACATTATGTGTTTGGTCGTTTTAGGTGACACAGTTAGAAGGCAAATTGATTCACTAGGCACAATAAGCAAACTTCTTTCATGTAATTTTTTTGAGCAGCAAATTTTATTTAAAGTAGCGAGGAGCTGAACAAAAAATTACAAAGAAATAAGAAAAGGCGCTTTATGCCAAGAATCGATTAAGCGACCTATTACATTTGCTATGGCTCCATAAAAGGGCGTAGAGACTACATCATCAAAAGCATCCATCTTTTAGGAGGCGAACTCTTAAAACCAAACGATTCCGGAAACCCCAAAGAGCCCACCAAGCTACCATAAATACTCCCTCCAGGAGGCTTTTCACTTAAGAATTTAACCGGATATTAGAGAACCAATCAAACCACTCCGAAAAAGAAGACCATTGTCTCTATTCTATCTCCCACCATCTACAAATCCTCTTAGAAATCGATTGGGCCAAAAACCTTTGGAATAAAATATGAAAACATCCTCAACATTTGATTCACAAATAGGGCAACAATCGAGACTCAAAGTAATACCTCGTTTGATCGAGATTAGCTCAGTAGGAAGAACATCTCACGAGCTTTCAAGTGAACACATTAACCTTACAGCGCACTCTTCACCCACCTAGTAGGAACATTATGAGAAGGCAAAACAACTCGTCAATGAGAGAGCGAGTGCCTTTAACGAAAACTCCCGTCGGGAGATCGAATAAAACCAGCGATCCCGAGAAGGAGATAAGATCACACTTGTTCATAATATCGACCAAGCTGTTAAATTGTTACGATTCCACACCTCTCTAACCTCCGCGAAATGAATGATCCAAAGAAAACCCATTTTATCACGAGCGTAAACACGAGGATTCAACTCCAAAGCAAACAACCAGGAAAAGCATCACGAAAAGACACACCGCCTTTCCAAATATCTAACGAATCGGTATTCGAACCGCCCCGACACGTTTAAAACAATTAGCTAGAAAATCAAAACCCTCTTTTAAGCTCAGAAACCTCCTTTAGAATAGAAATCTAAAGAGACGGAGGCTGATTAGACTGATTATCAAACTGCAAACGAGGCCCGTGAATAGCTTGAATAACATGAAACCAAAGAGAGTCGTCTTGAGTCACAAACCGCCAAACCCATTTAAGGAGTAAGGCTCGATTAAGGGCATAAAAACTAGCCACACCTAGACCACCTTTTTTCCTTAGAAGCTAAAACTTTATTCCAAGCCACCCAAGAGATTTTTTTCTCCAACATACTCGACCCTTGAAAAAATTTGTTCCGTAACGACTCCATCGCTTTAATCACTCCTAAAGGATTTTTGAAAATAGACATATAGAAAATGGGAGTAGCACCCAAAACTGACTTCAACAAAGTGAGTCTACCTCCAACAGATAAAGTTTTAACTTTCCAATTAGACAAGCGAGCTTTCAACTTAGACACAACAACGTCCCAAGATTTCAACCGAGACATAGAATCACCCACCGAGACCCCAAGGTAACGGAATGAATTCTGCATAACGGCACATACTATTGAATTCGCCATATCGATTACAACATCACGCTGAATGCCCACCCCCATTAACTGGCTTTTACTCAGATTAATATGCAACCCTGAAGCTAAACGAAAACATTTCAAGATTTGGAGAATACCACGTAAATTTGTGTCCGACCACTCCCCCATAAACAAAGCGTCATCAGCAAAAAACAAATGAGATAAGCAAAGAGAGTCATGAAGCTGTATACCAGTAAACTGCCGATTTTGAACTGCTCTACTAACGGAAATATGAAGGGATTCCATCACAAGAATGAAAAGAAAGGGAGAAAGCGGATCACCCTGCTTTAATCCCTGATGAAATTGAAACTCACTTGACGGACTTCCATTGATAAGAATCGAGCCCTTAGCAAAACAAAAAGTACCACGAATCCACTTACACCAAGTAGGACCGAAACCAAAAGCTTCTAAGACGTCAATCAAGTAATCCCATCTAACCAAATCGTAAGCCTTAGCAAAGTCAACCTTAAAAAAAAATAGCTTTCTTCTTCTTCCTTTTACACCATTGAAGAACTTCGTTTAAGATGAATGGGCCATCTAAAATTTGTCTCTTAGCAACAAACGCCGATTGAGTAGCAGAAACAATGTCGTTAATGACCATGGCCAAACGATTATCCATAATCTTAGTTACCACTTTATAAATGCATCCAATGAGACTGATAGGACGATAATCTTTGACAAATTTGGCATCCGCAACTTTAGGAATTAAAGCTACAAAGTACGAATTACAACCTGTAGAAAAAGATCCATTAGTAAAAAAATGCTCCACCACGTCACAGAAATCCGGGCCAATGTACTTCCAAAATTTCCTAAAAAACTCAAAAGAAAATCCATCCGGACCCGGGGACTTGTTAACACCACAATCCCAAATAGCAGAGCGAATTTCATCTCGAGAAACACCTCGCTCCAAATCAATAACTTGGATAGGATTCAGTTTTTTAGGAAAAGGGAAATTTATTTTGAATCTGGCAGAAGAGGGTTTACTAAATTGAGCAGCATAGTGGTCTTGAAAAACTTTTTTAACGAGACCCGGGTCGGTACACCAAACACCATCCTTAAAAACTCCTCTGATAGCCAGTTGGGAATGTTTTTTGTTAATGAGCCCATGAAAGAACTTAGAGTTCTCGTCCCCCTCAACGGCCCATTTGACTTTACATTTTTGCATTGAGTCCAAAGCCTCCATAGACTTAATGTCATGAAGATCACCTTTAAGTTGATTCCGCCTTAAGAGAACCGAATCAGTCACCTTTCCAGAATCCAAAGCTTTATCGATATCTCGCAACTCTTCTGTAATCACACATTTAGACCGGTTCATTTGAAGGTTTTTATCTTTAACCCACACCCTAATTAACTTTTTCAACTCCTGGAGTTTCTTTCTAAAACGAATCATTGCATTCTGGTCAGAAAACGATAAGGAAGACCAGTGCTGAATAATCATCTCATCGAATCCAGCTAAATTGAACCAGGAGTGATACATCACGAAAGGCACGGGACCAAAGTCCAACTTAACCCGCAAGGAGAATCGGGCGATGGTCAGGCAAGTGCCTATCAAGACCAAAGTTGTAATGGAAGGAAAAGAGCAACAACACCATCAGAGACAAGAAATCTATCCAACTTACTCCTTTTATTCGCCAAATAATGAGACCAAGTAAAAGAGAAACCCTCCATTTTGACATCCACAAGACTCAAAGAGGAAATAAAATTGTTAAATATCCTTGCATTGTAAGGATTAAAAGCGTACCACTTCTTTCCTCACTACTACGAACTTCATTGAAGTCTCGGCAAAATAACCTCTCCATTCCAACGATTCACGGGCATGAAATATACTCCCAACAACCAACCGAACTTAGGATCACGAGGGCGTAAACCACCACAAGCAATTTTAGCTTTATTCAGAATCCACGATCCATAAATAGCCACAAAGTAATCAGAAATGGTAACATGATCCTTACGAAAATAAGACTTCTCCCAAACACAAAGAATACCACTTGAGTTTCCTAAAGACTCACTGAAAACATAATCAAAATTGGAATTGCCCCACATAAATTTGACCTCCATATCGGAAACTATCTCCATCTTTGTTTCTTGAATTGCAATAAAATTAATGTTATTTTTATAAACTAACTCCTTTACCCACTCCTTCTTAGACTTGTGACCAAGCCCTTGAATGTTTATAGACATAATATTCATTGGAAACCGACTTCTTCTCCTTGTCTCTCAATAATCGAAGCAATATCCTTTTCACAACCTTCCATAGTGTAACCCATAGCTTGACCTACTTTTATCATCTCTTCTAATACTCCCAAAACTGAACCTCCCTTACTGCCTTTAGATTTCCCAATAGAATGAATCGACTCCTCCTCTTAAACTGTTTGGAATGATCTCATCACCTGAGGTGATATTCTAACATGATTGATGTCTCAAACCTCTCTGTTCATCTGGTTACGTTGGGCTAAATCATACATGGTTATATGGAAACGACGCCGTCATTACTTGAATGCATATGTTTTATACTTAAGGGGTGATCACACGGGTTGAGCAAATAATGGGTGATCGATCTGTTGAATGCATAGGTTTTATAAAAAAGTAGTGATTTACAAAGAACTCATGTAGCGTGACAGTGTGAGGTGACAATGTTATTAAGCATTAACTTAGTGAAATATATTTGAAATCTTCTTAATCACAACAAGTGATTTATCCAAGTAATGGGCGGTTTGCTTTTCATTAAAAGTTTTGTAATCCCTCGTATGTAGTAGCTTTAGATATTTTACAATTGTGTTTAAACAAAGTTTTATTATTTGTTGTTTGTGATTTTAGTGTAATCAACTATTTTAAGTAATTGTGATTTAGTAAAGATCAATGGGATTACATGTTATGTTCGATTTCGGGTTAGAGAAATGTGAAATGCACACTTGCTTGAGCTAATATGTTTCCAATTACGATAAATATGTGATGGTAAAGACGTTATGTCCCCTTGCAGGGTCAAGGGGCAGTGCCCCTTGCGGTTTAAGGAGCAACACTCCAAAACCTAAATGTTATCCATGAATCATTATTAAAGAACTTAAAAAAATTTCCAGCCAAAACACAACCAACATGTCGGTTAGTGAAGGGTGATCAGACTCTCTCATGACTATCAAATATGTCTGTTACATAACAGAATACATCTGGTCTCATTCTAACATTCGCAAACACACAATTCTTCTCTTTTTTTTTTTGCTTTTTTTCTCTTGCGCCTATAAACAAAGTGTCCAGCTTGAATTATCCTAGCAAGGATTTCGTAATACACACGTATTACTAAGCTTGATATACTTTACTCGAAAAGTGATCTTACACGATTTAAGCAAAAAATCCAAGATTATCATCACATCTAGCCCAATTTCTGACAACAGTTATGATGGTTATTTGAGATTGAATTGTCCGCAACCAACAAAAGTTAACCTTGAAACTCTTCACATTTTAATAATAATAGTAACAAACCTTCTAACAACAACATCAAAGTGAAATCTCATTCACTTATTATGAATAAACTTGTATAATTGTATATGCACTTGTTGTTCCCTATTCACTATCGTTTAAAAATAATTAAGTACTTAAAACAATTTAACAGTGAACAATGACTAAAATTAACATAAGTAAAACACACAAAGTAATTTTCAACATCATATTCTTTATTAGAAATTAATCAAAAACAATACGTTACCCAAGTACTTGCGGAACAGTACTTGAGATTGAAATGACAAAGTTTTGTGACTCATCTCTAAGCTCAGGCTAAGTCTGAGCACAACTCTTAGAACCCACTGAGCTATCTCAAAGATAAAGCTGTATTTGGAGGAGTGAAAAGATGGCTTGCGTGTGTGTGTTTTTACAATTCACAAGCTTAATATTTTCACTCCATCTCTTATGCTATTTATACATGTATGATTTTAACTCTTTCCTAAGTGAAAGCCCGACATCATCTGTAAGACAAAATCTTGATGTATTTTGTCTCATTCTAAAGACTATTCTAGGTAATAGACAAGACTACTTTCCTAAGTTCGGTGATGACACCGAGCACGATCTTTGCCATTCTGTGAAAGTTGAATTTGGTTGATAAGGACTTTGTCTTATCTCGATTCAAACTTATCCCCCTTGTCCGCTCTTTCTTGATCTTTACATCCTTGATCTTCTACTTGATGTAAGAAGTTGGAGAGGAGTCTTAGGATTCGGTGAGTTATTGTCATCACTCACGAATCCATCATCTTCTTCTTGACTCGGTCTTCACCCTTAAGTTCCGCCATCTTGGTGGAGAGACTTCTTCTTCGCCTCGTCTTGAGTATCCTGAAGATGACTCCGAGAGACTATGCACTAAGTGACTTGTTAATGTTTATGGATTAAACACTTGGGCTATTTTCTATTCAAATCCTAGATTAAGGGTTTGGGTATTCTTGAACCCACGGTCTCCCCTATTTGGATATACAAATAGCCTAAGTGTTTGATCGGTGTAAGTGAGTAAATGGCTTCTTCTTACCTTTGAATGTACTAATGGATACATTAAGGAACACCGAGTATTTTAACAAAACATACATCTTTTATTGATCACATTACATGGTTCTATCACTAGTACAAAAGATAGATCAAGAAAATGTCGGTTGAGATGGATCCCAGTGCTTCAAGCTTAGGCTTCTTTTAAGGAGTGTTTCTTTGTCGTGGTGCTCTCTTATCTTGACATTCGGTCTTGGCGAAACGATGTTTCTTTGGGGTTTGGATCGAGAGGCCAGCGGTATGTAGCTCGACATTGCGACCACACACTGATCAATATCACTCCATCTTTGAAATCTTGGGTTTCCATAGACATCAATGTGGAATAGCCCTCTTCCGTGCTTCTCAATCACTAGGCAGTTCATGAACTTAACACCTTGGCGGTTCCTGTTGCATTCGAGTCCGTGCACTTTTATCTCGGTGGAACTCAACCTCTTTCTTTTACCTGTGAAGGCGAGGTTGAGATACTTGTGGTGCGATTAACGCAAGTGAATTCCAGTTGTGCTTGTGTATCTCTCGATCTTTCATACCTCTTCTTGAGCATCTTCATGACTCCTTAACCACCCCATTTTGCTTCTTTTCTATTATTGGACCGAGTTCATCGAGTTCGGTGATCCCAAAGTCGGTGAATTTTAGAGGATCATGAACCTCGAAATGCCTTTATCATCCCCCAGAGGCGTTCATTGCGGTGGTTTAGAGTGGGAATGATTTTGACATCGATAATCTTCTCAGCGGTCTTCGCAAGTCATTTTCAATTATAATGGTCAATTCTTGCTTTCCTAATGGCTGCAGATTTTTGTTCTTTTCTTCCAACCGCTTTTCATTTCAACCATTCTTGTCGCCTGAGCATCCTTGAACCTCTGTCTGCTGACCCTTTTCAAGCTTCTTTGGATCAATTCCACATTCTCGCCTTCTTCGACAATCACTTTAACGATTGCTTCCTTACTCTTCTTATCTTCCTCACTTGTTTCAATCTCCTTTCTTCTTTAGCAAGGTATTTAGTTATGTTGTTGTGTGAGAAGGTATTCGATGTCACCGATTTTAGGAATCTTCTCGAGGCTCGATGGTTGTCAATATGCCTTTTCCTTTGTCCGGCACGAGGAAGATGATGCAACCACGGGTGGTGTTGTTGTCATGATGGGTGGTGTATTTATACGTGTTGTTCTTTGAAGTTGTTGGTGGTACTTGATGAGTAGGTACAACTCGGGATGGTGGTGATGATGATGTTGGTGCTACTGAGATACTAATAGTGTTGGCTCCCTCGAGCGTGAAGAGGAGTTTCTTAGTATTCTCCCTCGATTCATCAGAAGCATTAGTGAGGCAAGAGTTAGTGTTGGTCTTTGAGGGGACGGAGCGGCTTGACCCTTGAAGGCTGATAAATTTGGTGATCATGGCCTTGATATCTAAAGTATCTGTTTGAATGCGGTGACCTTAGCTTCCAAATTAGCTTTGAGATACTTCAAGCGGTCATGCGGCGCAAGATTCGAGCCAAGGAAGTAGATGCACGAGCCAACGTAGCTATCGAGTGTTCACAGAGCTCAATGTAGCTTGAAGAGACCGGATGAAGAATGAAGATCTGAGCATTTCTTGATTTGAGCGTTCGATCGATTCGGTGAAAGTGAAGGATTGTTTCAAATGCGCCTCGGTAGCCTCCGGCACCTTAGAGTTGAGTGATGGGTCTTCTTTGTGATTCCCGATTTCATCTACCTTTGTGCCAACACCCTGAAGGTGTCTTAGGAATTTAGCCAAATTTTCATCCAGTCTGTGAATGTTGTCATACATCAAGTCCTTGTGCTTATGAACGTTTTCATCAAAGGCTTGTACCTCAGCCTTCAGATCAGGATAACTTGCACCAGCCTTAGTATGTTGTTCCCATAATGTTTCAGTCACCCTTGAGTATAACTTTCTTGAAGCTTTGGTGATCCACTGAACAAGCTGCCTTTTAGTAAGTGAAAGAACATTATCAAATATGTCAAATTCATTAGTGGAGGAAGATGAGTCATCATTTTCAGGCTGGAATGGTGATTCAGTATGCTCATGTGGATCAGGCTGAGGTTCTTGTTCAGATTGAACCTCAACGTCCACTTCTTCCCCAGCTGATAGGATTGCATCATCACTTTCAGCTTGGTCAACATCAGAAAAGAGTAACTCAGCAACTTCAGCAATAGTTGACAAGGGGGTGGTGATGGGTTCCATATCAGCGGGTGGTATTGATCCCTCTGAGTCTTTGTCCCCTTGACCCCTCGGACTTTGGTGGGCGTTTCCAGTGCCTTCTCTGGAGTCAATATTGGTTTTGGGTTCCATATCGGTGGGTTGTTCCTTTCCTCCGATTCTTTGTCCCCTTAGACCCACGAGACAACGATGGATTTTTCTTAGTGCCTTTAGCGAGTCGGTGTGATGGTATCCCTATCGGCGGGTTGTTTGGTTCCTCCGAGTCTTTGGGATCGATTAGTGTGCCCTCGCAGACAAAGTTGGATTTGCTAATGTCATCATTGGGCATTGTGAAAAGCGCTCCCCACCAGTGGGTTGTTTGTTTCTTACGGATCTTAAGGTAGTAGTTGGGACCAAGGACACGATTGTGATTTATCGGTGTCGCCGTTGTCACCGGGTAGATGATGATTGGCCTCGGTGTGTCAAATCATTCTTAGGCCTTCTTTGCCTTTGGCGGTGCTCCGAAGCCTCGGGGCCACGAGACTTGGGTTTGGTCTTAGTCGATCGAGACTTCCCTTTCTCTTTGTAGGAGCGGGGTTAGGAGACATCGATTCCCTACGGTTGTTTACAACAACCATATGGGCCGCCAATTCAATATTTGTGACAAGGGATGTGTCCTTTTGAAAGTTGGATTGGCTCGGGATGCTGGGTAAAGAACCAAATTTTTCTTCCCATGAATAATTTGAACCCGATAGCGTTTGCAAGCACAAGAGACAAACCTAGGATACGAAGCGTATTTTAGTCCTAGTTTTGCATTGTAGCTTAATTACGAGATCACTCGTAAATGATCTCCCTATGTCGATAGTGACCCCATTCATCGAGCGGTATGCCATCATCAATTGAATAGAGTAAACTTGTTCGATTGATGAGTGGTTCCCATAGAGGACTGAATCACAAAAGTGAATAGGATCCTCAAGCCACGGGAATGAACTTTTAGTGGCGGGGTCTTGTCCAATAAAGTTGGATCTAAAATGATTTGTTTTAACCCATCCTTCAACGTGGAGGGTTCGGGATGGGCGACATAAACTCCTTTGTTATAATCTAACCCCGTTGAAGTGCAAAGCGTTTTATAATCCGGGGTGAATTGTTGCCCCGTTAAGGCGAACACGATGAGATACTCCACGAGAGGTCTAAGGTTATTCTCATCGGTAGAGTGTGTCGGTTCAAAGGCCTTGGTTGTTGCCCAAAACTCCACGAGGAGGTTTTGGTACAATATAGAGGACATTGAACAAAGGCCGTTTCGGTGGCGATTATACAAAATTTCATGATGTCTTTATAGGTGGGACGGTTGGAGGATATTCAAAATTGCCTATGACATTATTTGTTTTAAATTCAACGTTGCTAAGATCACTACCACTATGAAACAAGCGAAGAGATTGTGTTCTTGCCATTTCCATTAAAAAGTTTTAGGGTTTTGAAAAGAATAACTTGACAAGAACAATAAAAGGTATGTATCTCTTAAGTTATGATGAAAAACTTTTGTAAAGGTTTACAAAGAAGATTTTTAGAAAAGGATTTGAAGAACACAAAGATTTATGGGTTTGAAAAGAGATTTTTGTGAGTTTTGATAGCGTAAATCTTTTGTGTGTTTTATAAGGATTTTATGAGGGGTATTTATAGGGTTTTGAGAGGGTTGTTTGTGCAAACTTGTGGATTTGTAAAGTTGGTTTTGAAAGCGTTTTGAATTTCCACATTTAATGCCACCCTCCACTACCCGCATGAGAAATCCATTTTCAAGGAAGCGATTGAGTGTGTAGTAAAGTGCACTTTTACGGTAATAAAATATCCACGGGATATTTTACGTGAGAGGGCATTTAAAGCCAAGTGGGGTGAGGTAAGGTTTTTGAGGGACCCATGACAGTAAGACAAAGAGACATATATTTCTATATTAAATTGACATAGTTACCAACCTAGGACATTTAAGTAACTGATACTTGGATCATTTAGTTACTCATTCAATGCTCAGTATCAACTATCAAGGTCCCTGAATGAGTCATACTCATTCAGTGAGGGGATGTTTTGTGGGTTTCGTTTAGAGGAGGAACCATTTCAAAGAACTTCTTGAGATTGGTTTCGGATGCACGATTTTCAATGTCAAGCATTCCCAATTCACTTTCGTCTCACAAGGTAGGTTCATTCAAGGGTTAGGTGAAGATATCAGCCAGTTGATGTTCAGTAGGGATGAAATGAAGTTCTATCTCTCCTTTCATTATGTGGTCCCTGATGAAGTGATATCTGATATCAATGTGTTTGGTTCTTTGATGAAGGACAAGGTTGTTGGAGATTGCAATTGCACTGGTGTTGTCACAGAAGATGGGTACCATTTTGTAATGGATGTCATAGTGATAGGTCACTAGTTTTACAAACACAAGTAATATAGAAAGAGATAAGGCTATTGAACAAGTAAACAAACACACACACATAAATGATAATACGGTTTAGGCGTAGGAAATGTGAATGAAAGAAAACTTGAACAACCAACCTTCAAATGAAGGTTATTACAATGTATTTATAGGCAAAGAGCTAGGGCAACACTCCCTCTCCTTCCCTATTCCTTATTGGGCTTGGGCCTAAGCTCATGGGCCTTCTACATAAGCTTAAGGCTAAAACAAACATAAAGGCCATAAATAAGCTAACTATTACATATTAATTACTAACACTTAATTTTGGTTTAGGAGTGATTCCAACAATCTCTCCCTAAGTGTTAGTGATGAACGGTGAAGGCGTTGATGTAATAGTAGCTTTGACATCTTCTGACATTCTTCTTTCTTGTGAGAAGAATTGTCTTAATACGAGCAATCTCCCCAGTGTAGAGAAATTGTCTTCTTTGAACAGTTGTACTTTGACGTCATCTTTAACCTTGTTCTTTTAATCGTTGTTCTTTGTGATGAAAGTGATAGTATGTTGTAGTCTGCATCAAGTCTGCCTCAGGTCTGCGTCGCTACTCCAGTGTCTCCACGTCATTCTTCAACATGCCCACACGCTCTTTGACGTTGGATTTCGATCTTGATGAAGTTCTCTAAGTCTTTAACTTTGTAGATTCTTTGGTTGACGAAGAATCATTACATTGTTGTGTTGCTTTAGGATAGAACTTCCATTAGTGATGATGTTGGTGTGAACATGTGAAGAATCGCACGATCATTCCGCTCGGTGCTTCCATAAAAGTAAACATAAAAGCGGTTAGTAATAAGCGGTTAAGCACTTACAAGTTTGAACTTGAGAGAGTTAACGACATAGTGTGAAAATTCAACTCTAATTCTTACAAAGGCCGTTCCTAAACCGGAGTCCCACAAGTGAGATAACACAATGTCAAAGTACACCTACGGTTCGGATGAGTCATTGAGGTACCAAGTATCACCTCACGATTGTAGACCGTTTGAGACACACTAAGCGTAATCCACGGGAGTTACCGAAGTGACTGCTTTGTCGGTTGTTTGATGTTGACCACAGCGGGAGTTTCCATTCAATCACCGAGGATCACGAGATGTGAACCTCTCATAAATGTTCTCGACGGATTGCTAAGATCATGAAGGACTCTATATGAACCTTTGAATCTTTGAAGATCTTATTTGTTGATCAACAAGTGATGAAATTTCAAGTGTTCCTAAGAGATCTTTTGATGAGTCTCGTGGCTCTAGACTCAATTGTGCATTTTGGTTTTCTGACGGAGACTAGGGAGAGGTCTCCTTCTTCAATATCGACAATCTCAAGAGAATGCCGATAGATTATGTAGGGTTCCACGTGAGAATGAAACAAGCTTACATTGAGAGAAACTTGAGTGGCTAAGAAGGTTTTAGTGCATGCGTCCTTTGGGTCCATGACGACTTTTAATCTTCAATACCGGTGTCATCAAGTGACAACCGGTAGCATTTGAATTGAACCCTTGTGCGCCCTAAGTTGAATAATCTTGAGGGTTATTTCTTTTCACCCTTTACTTTACATTTCTTTTTATTCTTCAACTCCTTCTTTCTCCGATTCTCATTTTCTCCTTTTTACAATCATTCCTAAGGACTTCTAACACTAACTAATGGTAGTGTCCTTGGGTAGAACCCTCCGGCTCTGGCGGATCATAGGACGGTTATTCCTAACCTTAGTCACCTTATAACTCCATGACTAACCTATGTTGCCTTAAAACCATTTTGTATCACTGAAAAATTAAATCTCTCACAGTGTTTGTTAATGAAAACATTTTAGTGCCTTTGTAGAGATATGATTTTGCATAAATACTCCCCTCCACATGTGCTTAATAGTTTTAATGGTTAAATGCACGGTGAGGAAAAGTCTTACATTTTGAATTGATCAACTCAATGATAGACAATCCCCCGCGATACACGGTTACGTTGCATAGTTAAAGAGTTGCATTGTCAGCTTTTAGGTGACAACTAGCTCTAATAACTATCTTGAAGGTGTAGACAAACCTCGAAAGGTTGTCAAACCCGTCAAAGTTCATGTCTACCAAGAGTTTCTCGAATGGTACATTCTACTAGGACAAGTCCTTTGCGAGACACGTTTACATCACTAGTGAACTAGCTTGAAATTATTACCCGTCCCGGACAAGTCTTTTCGAGTTACTAACAGTTAATGATTTCGTCAATTCGTTGGTTAAGTCTATGCACACGAGAAAGCAACAAACATATTTCTTATCACGTATTTTCTCCCCCTCAAAAATGGCATATAAAATGTTATTTTTGAAACGGTGTGAGAATAAATATGACCATTTCGAGTGTTGCGGGAAGAGTGACACAAAGAACGATTTGTTGAACAAAGTTTTAAGTCAAATACTCCCCCTCAACAAGTGATATAAACGGTTGAGGTTTTGAAAAATCATAAGGGGAAGTACTTGTTCTTTTGAGCAAAACCTTGAAAAGTGAATGGTTTGATAGGTTTTACTCAAAAGTAAGAAGCTTTCACTCCTTTTATAAGGATTGTGGCACTGAAGCGTACCACAGGGTCCTTTCTTTACAATTACGGGTTGTACACTGTTATGTGTGCACAAGCCATTGACATAGTATATCATGCATCCAAATATATAGTGAAATGAAACAGTTCAAGGGGTACCAGGAAGTGCAGTTATGTTCATAGGAGTGCGCATAGGGCGTTGAAAACCGGTTATGTTAATCCTGGGTCGACCACCAACATAGCTCTCCAATCGTCTCGGCGATCCGCCGAACAACCGTTCATCAATCATGGTGATGATCCTTCTCACATTCCTCCTATCACGAGAATTCCATCGCTTAGGGTTCCCAATGTTTTCACATATATCCTTCAATCGATAAGCTAATCCATCCCTAACCATCTTCGAGTATGATCTCCAAATTTGTGAAGCTCATTACACGCCATCAAGCAATTGTGATGAAGTTCACTGCGATAAATGACACCAAACGGTTTCTTGATGGCGTTAATTGTGATATTTGGTTGATATCGGGAAGATCAAGCGTGGTGGAGTGAAGTTGACACGTGTCCGATATGATTCAACGGCAAGGTGGAGATCTTCAACACGTTCTTTTATAACTATCGTCGATGAAGATGAGCGGTGACTTGATGAATTCATGTTGTATTTCGGTTGAAAATTATCTCATGCGACCACATACTTTGGCAAGGTACATGTCTTCAATATCATTGAGAGACAAATTCTCAAAGTCGACTTCACGAATGCATAATCCCTTTCATCCATCTTTTGACCACAATCTTCTTGAGAAAGGTGTAGTCCCATTTGGATGAAAGACCAACATGTTGGATGGCAACGATGTCTTTAGTACTAAACACCGCATGTTGTGACTTTTGAACTGGCGACACGTAGTAGATTCGTCGGCGTTACGGCGTTGATGAATCCCATACAATGCATCTCGGTCGTATGCTTCCACCGTGTTGGAGAACAAGTGATTGGCACGTTCCTCAATGGCAATGTACTTTGAGTAGATAGTCTCTTTGGGAATGGAAGTGTCAATGATGTAGCATATTTCCTTGAACCATCGCCACCATGGAGAAGAAATTCCGTGTCTTTGTTGAAGAAATATCGAAAGGAATCCGTGGTTCATCTGGTTGGCCAATGGTCGGTAGAGGTTTGGTCCAATCGATTGTAGTATGGAGGGTTGTCCTTTTGTGAAGTTAATGTTTGCTTAGGGTTGAGCCAATCCATGTTGTTAGACATGGCTCGAGCAATGTTATCAAGGTGATATTCGACCTCGAGAGCACTTTCGGGTGTCTTTTAGAAGTTGAAACGCTTCATTCTTGATTCGCATTTCAGATTTCGTCATGTTCTTCACATGGAACTTTTCTTGCAAAACTTTAGCATGCTCCAATGTAGAACCTTTGACCAGATTTTGACCTTCATCAGGGTAGGGAGTTTGATCGAAAAGTGTAGAGAACCATTCAAATTCTTCGGTTTTATCGTCATCTAGCCATGATACGACTTCAGGCTGAGTCGTCTTCTTCTTCTTTTTAAAAGGCCTTGATAATGATTCTGGTTTCTGCACTTGTTTGGGTGAGGTGGGTTGTTGAAGGGGCTCACGGACTTCCTCATCGTCACCACCCGTATACTCAAAGTGGTCACCGGTTTTCTGAGTCTCGGGCGGTAACTCAGAATCCTGAGGTTCATCAGTAGAAGTCCGAGTAGGCGGCCTCTGTTGAGCAGGAGTCCTTTGAGGAGGAGGTGGCATCGAAGAAGATTCACCAGACTGCTTCTGACGTTTTGGTGTAGAGTCTTTGTCTTTATCCTTATCTTCATCTTCTCTACGACGTTTCAAGTTTTCAGCTTCAAATCTACAAGCTTCTTGAAGTTGGTAGTCTAGCAATGCTTGAAACAATTTTGCTTCTTCAGAGTTGAACATTGCAGATCGTGGTGACATTTGTGTTACAAGCTTGGCCACCAATTCATTATTCGAGAAAACTACCGGATCGGTTGGATTAATTGTGATGGTTAAGGGCGTTGATCGGATAGTTTGCTTGGCGATCTGCATAAGATTTGGATAAAGTTGTCTGGTGAACAACTCCTTTGTGAATTTAGGAGCGTACTCGGAAGGTACTTTTCAGATAGCCTTGATCATTTCGTTCGATTCCTCCCGACCGTGGTTTTTCATGAATTCTGAACAAACTTCCTTTCCTCTTGCATCTTTTCTTTCTCGTCATATAGATGTTGTATGTGATCGAGAAAGAAATTTAACTTCTTGTTGAGCACGTCTTTCTTTCGACTTGTTTGACAAACATTCACAATTCTTTTATGTGTATGAAATCCAAGATCGAGGTGGTTTCTTCACGGTTTGGATGATGATCCGTTGACTTCTTGGATGGTGGTTGTGAAGAGTGAGATGAAGAATCGATGATGATGAGATGTGAGGAGACTCGGGTCCTTTGGTGGTTGAAGTTTCCTTATGTGTACGTGTCGGACTATCCAGAAGAAACATGTCATAATCAGCATCTTTATCTTTCTTCTTCTTATCAATTTCTGGATCCTCAAAATCATAGACAATTGTATCCTCTGTTAGCTTTTGCTGTTGCTCAAGAGTGGTGGCACCAGCTCCCTTATCGGGTCGATTAACAGCATCAGGAGTTGGTGCGGATTGTGCTACACCACTTGACCCACCGGGGCCACCCATTTGGTCTTTAGCAAATTCTTCAGCCTTATGTCCATGTCTAAGTTGTTTCATCTTCTTTATGAAAGCAGTCTCCAGTTGCTCTTCTTCACTTTTTGAGCTTTCATCATCATAGGGTACAAGTACAGGAGTCTTTCCTTTACCCATATCAGCTTGAGGACTTGGAGGTTTTGGTACTGTTGGAGTGTCGAGACATCTTTGCGATTTCGAGAATAGTGGACCTCCAAATCGATTGTGTTTCTTCAGAACTTTCGTCCCTAAGCTGTAGTTTCGGTTCAGGTTTGGGAGTTGGAATAGGAATAGCTTCCTTTGCGGGAACAAACCTTTTACTTGGAGGGTTCCTTTTGGGAAACTTCCTTTGACTTTCCGTGCTTGCGGCACTTCCAAGATCGCCTCTTACGGTCCTCCGGTAGGTGTCCCGAAGCCTTTTCATCAAGGTGTCCAACTTTACCTTCTTTCTTGACTACCCGATACCTTTTGTATGTTTCCGACTTTTGATTTCCTTTGTAAGAAGGTGATCGCAACTCGACACCTGTTTCTTCGTAGAAGATTCTTTGATTACAGCGGATAGTATGGGCTCAATCAAGATGTCATGATTATCGGGTCATTGAGTCTCCGGGATATCGGGATGAAGTCCAAGAGCTCTACGGATCAGCAGTTTGGTGTATCGACATAGGAATTTTGTAGCCAAGCTTCTTATGAAACATCATCATGTCTTCCCATAGCGATTGCTTCAATTATAATGTCCTTCTTGTTGATCAACGACCGGAAAATTTGCAGTTCCATGAGCTTGGGATGCTCATAGCCACCGTCGCGACCGAGGCGATTTGGTGATGATCATATAGATTGTCCTCCATGGTTGAGGAATATTCTTGACTCCACGTGAGAGTGCTTAGCAATGATTCTGCCGCATCATCATACCCAATATCTATCAAGAATTGCGGGACGGTCTCTTGATGAGGGGTAGCGAAGAAGTCGGTTGGGGCGATGTCGGAATGATGAGAACACTCGTAAGTCATCGGGAGTGATAGTGACTTGTTTGTTATTAAGAGTCACATTCACAACATTTTGACCGGTGATCCTCGCATAGAATCCCGAATTGTTGAATGTAGACCCTCGGGCTGTGGCGAGTGTGAGAGCATGTTTTGGTAGGAATGATTCACGAGAATATCCCTTGCAATGAGACAAGAAGATTACGAGCAAGTGAGGTGTCAAAGTCAACCCTAAGGTTGTTCTTTCCAAGCTTTCTCGGATAACCCTCGGAAAGATATCGGCAATTGTAAGAACATCGGTGCATCCACATTCATTTGTTCGACCATGTTGTGATGCGAAATAACATTAGCCAAAAGAACCAACATATCGAAAGACATAATGTTAGTCAACAGAAGGTTTTATTGTCTAGTTATTGAATGTATAGTATTAATGATTGTTACGAGTCCTATGTCACTTGTTTGTCCAATAGTCCAATGACGTCGTGAAATGTTTCGTGAGTTAGTTAACTTTAAGTTTTAAAGTTTATGTTATCACTTATAGTTCACAATGTATCAAACGTTTAAGTTTATTAGTGACATTATTGGATTCGTGACGATATGATTAGTTTATTAACAAGTTTGTACACGTAACAATTCATAATGAAGGTCAATCAAGGCTTAAGCGTAGGTATGACAAAGTTACGCGAAAAAGAAGTAGCATACACGTGACTAAAGCTTATCGTGGGATCCTAACTACGCGAAGAAATGTTACAGCGTAGGAAAGGTGACCTTATGCGTAGAGCTTACGCGTGGCGTATAAGAACCTTACGCGTAAGGCTTACTCGAAAGAGTAGACCTTATGCGTGAGGTCATTTGTTACGCATATCCTTCATAGGATACACATAGTCCCATTGTAGAACCTTACGGCGTAATAGTTATGCGTGGAATTATTCTTACGATAACTTGACTACGGCGTGGGGTAATCCTTATGCGTAGAGTTTCAAATGACCTTGATTACGAATATTAAGCGTAGCAAAGCACTGAAATAAGTTCATCAAATCATTAACATTAACACAAAACTTCATTTTATCAACAAAACATGGCATGAATCATTCGTTAAAGGTTACGCGTAGAAAGTCATACGCGTAGGTCAAAACCCTAATGGTTAAGATTTATGCGTATAATTTTTAGCCATAGGATTTGCACCAAACAAATTCTGGTAGGTCTATGATGTTGAGAGAGTCTATGAAACAAGTTATAACATCTAATTAGTTGAGAATCAAGATTACCCAAAGTTATGAACATTAAACCCTAATTCCAAATTGTTAAACAATTAGTGTTTACGGGTGGTTAACAACCATGGAAATCATCAATTCATCAACATATGATCATAACCCAATAATCTTTTGACCAAAACACTTCACATTCGAAAATACCCAATTCGACTCAAGAACCCCAATTTTCAAAAATCATTAATCGTGTTTACGGGTGGGTTTGATGGTTAAAATGATATCCTTGATGTATTAGAAATGTTTTGACACTTTCCTTTTAACCAAAAACACACACACAATGATTGTGTGTTCATACGCTTATGCGTAGAACACATAATCACGCGTAAAACACTTTTTAGCCGTAGGATTTGCATGAAATTAAAAACCTTAGCTTAAAAACATGTTTTAATCACGAAACAACTTACAAAGTGATGATCAAAAGGACGGAATTCTTGGATGAATCTTAGGCGTAGATTGGTTAGGTTGAGTGTATTAAATGTGAAGTAAATAAGTAGGTGGGAGGAGTTTTATTAAACTTAACTTTAACATTATGACAGTTTTGGTCCCTCCACCTTTTCCTTTTTCAAACAAAGCCATTTAACTTCCATTTTGGTTACCAAACAAAGTTTTTAGGAAAGAAACTTGATGACACTCCCCTCGACTTGAGAAAATAATGAAAGGTTATTAATTTTAGTGCGAGGTGTCATTGAACGAAAATTCACCACCATTGTTAAAAGAAACAAGCGAGATATGATAACATGCAAGTACGAGATGTTTTGAAACAGTTAAAGATTATTTTCTCCCCTCAACACTTGATCGGAAAAAGTGAATTTTGAAAGATTAAAGTGTTGTGGAAGAAATGTACTTGCCATGTTGAAAGAAAAGTAGATTAGAAGAATATCTTTGTTGTTTTATCGATTTTATATTTTGTATTTTGTTTTGAAAAATTTATTTACGTAAAAGAGTTTTGGTGTTTGACAGGTTTTTAAGGCATTTTAGGAGGCCATCCAATTCCTCTTGAGTCAAACACCTCATACCAATCCGGTGGACCAACTCATTAAACCTAGCGGGAGGCAAGGCTTTGGTGAGCGGATCCGCCAATTGGTATTCGGTACCCACAAAGTATAATTCAGCGGTACCTGTTCCATGTGATCCTTGATGAAATGATAGCGAATATCAATGTGCTTTGATTTGAGTCTTTGAATCGAGTTGCGAGATCGCAATGGCACTCCGATTGTCGCGATACATCGGGATTCATCAAAGACGTAACCATAGTCTTTGAGTTGTGTTCTCATCCGATGACTTGAGCACAACACGACATGGCTACATATTACGCCCGGTTGAGGAAAGCGATGTACAATCCCTTCTTTGATTACCAAGACACCGGTTTATCTCCAAGAAATTGTAGTGCTCTGAAGTACTTTTTCGTGAATCTAAGCATCTGCGTGATCGACATCGAAAAAGCGATTAGTTCAAAACTAGAATCCTTGGATACCGGATCCCAAGTTAATGGTTCCCTTGATGTACCGGAGGATTCTTTTAGCCTCGAGAGGTGGGTTTCGATTGGTCGTGACGATAGCGGAGCATAGATAGACAACAAAGACAATATCGGTCGGTCATTGTGAGGTACATTAGAGACCCAATAATACTACGGTATTTTGTAGGGTCCACTAATTTCCCATTTAAATCGTCTAGCTTCTTGGTATGAGTCATTGGTGTGGCATAAGTATCATGTGAGTTTCATTCCAAATTTGTTTAGCAATTCAAGGACATATTTGGGTGACTCAAAAAATACCACGGGTTATTGATGAACTTGCGGTCCTAGAAAGAATGTAAGTTCACCCATCATGGACATTTCAAAATTTTTCTTCATTAGTTTTGCAAAAGCGATTGAGTACTTATCATGTGTAGACCCAAAAATGATGTCGTCCACATAAATTTGAACAATTAAGATATGTGCCCCGTGATATTGTATAAAGAGAGTAGGGTCAACCGAACCTTTGGTGAAATGATTTGCAATGAGGAAAGATGATAGCTTATCATACCATGCCCGAGGAGCTTGTTTGAGACCGTACATAGCTTTGTTCGGTTTGTAGACATGGTTGGGAACTCGGGATCAACGAATCCATCGGTTGGTGACATAAACCGTTTCTTTAAGTTGTCCATTAAGAAACGCGTTTGACATCCATCCGATAGACCGTCATATTCATATGAGCATGACGAGAAATATCGAGCGACCTCCAAGCGAGCAACGAGCAAAGATTCTTCAAAGTCTATGCCCTCTTCTCGACAATAACCCTTAGCAACGGTCGTGACTTATTACGGATAACATTCCTTGACATCAATTTGTTCTTCCAAATCCATTTTAGACCGATGACATAAACCCTATTGGTCCATCAACCGGTTCTCATACTTCAAGTCTTTTAATTGGTTGAGCTCTTCTTGCATGGATTCAATCCGGTGTCTTTGGTCATTGCGTCTTTGATGTTTTGAGCGCAGTTAGCGGGGCGGTGAGTGCATAAATGCGATGTTCACCATCCGAGTGAAGGCGTTGTCTTGTAACGACCGGTTGATGCGGGTTGCCAATTATATTTTCTAGAGGATGATCTTTGTCCATTGATGAGTGTGCAAATACTCATCATTTTCATACCTTTTGATCGCAAAATATCGAAAACACTCATAAACGCATCAAAATGATGAAAATATCACAAACAAGTGTTTTATGTGTTTTAAATGCAAAATACCAAAATCGATGAAAACGATCAATTTTGCATAATTGGCGCTTAGTCCCTCAAGTTTCAAAAGTTGTCAAATATAGTCCTCGGTTGTTTTAAAATGAAAATTATCAAAATAAACCTTGTACTATTCATAAATGACAAAATTGGTCCTTATGGTGAATTTTGGATAAGTTACAACTTTGGTCCTAGAGTTTCAAAATGGCGAAATGGTCCTTGGACTTATAAAAATGGTACTTTATGCAAATTTAGTCCTTGTACTAACCATATATTGCAGGTTTTACCCTTGTGATAAGTTTGGATAAGCTGCCAATTCAGACCTTAAACTTTCAGAATATTACATTAAAGGTCCTTGTGTTATTAACAAACCAAAATGGACCCTTTGTTAATTAATTCAAGTCCAAAACACAAGACCCAGCCACCCCCTTTAATTACCAGGCCCAAGTCCAGTCTAAGCCCAAACCCAAAACCAGAATTTAAATAAAAATACCGCCGATACTGTTCATCTCCTCCACCACACTGGTTAAGCCAAAACCAGTGATTTTCACCACTCCACCACCACTTTCCACCTATCCCCAGCTGCCTACCACATCACCATCAACCTTTTCCACCTTGCTAAACCAGCTCATGACCTCAATCAAACAATTCCCACTCAAAACGGCTTTTCCCGCTAAAACACCATGTGTACGGTTTGATGAATTCAATGATCAAATGGCTAGATTGAGGTGGGAAACAACCATAGGTCGACAAGAGACTCAATGGAATCAATATAAACCAAGAACGAAGCAGAGAGAAGAACTAGTAGTGTAATTTTAATTTACTTGTCTCATTTTAATTATTTTAAACTTTCCAGTGTATTTCAAAGCTTTTAAGCATCTTGTTAAGTAATTTCAATATAATTAAAACGCATTTCCAGTTTCAATTTCAGTTTGTGTTGATGAATTCAGTTTATGTAATATTTTGTTAAAAATCTCATATAAGCTCAAAGTCACTTGTAGTGGAAGATAAGGATTTAAAAGCTCACCAAAAGCTCTTATAAAGCTTCTGAAAGCTTTTAGAAACAATAATTTTCAGTTTAAAGTTAAAAACTAAAAATACAAAAAACATTCATATAAAATAGCTATAAAATCAAAAATCATTGCATATGGTGAAGGGAACTGAAGTAGGGTAATCTATTGATTGCTATTGGGTTAGAAGCTTAGTGGTAAGCTATTAGGAGTGGTATTTATCAACGGTTCATGGTTTATTGTCGAAAACAATTGTAAGCTTTTATAAGCATTTTAGCTTTTCAACGTTTCTAGTAATTTATAAGCTTTAATCTCTTTTGTTTATGTTTCTTAGTTACATTTAAATAAAATTAAACATTAAAAGCAGGTTGCTTGTTATCTTTAAGTTGTAGTTAGTAAGAATTTTAGTCTAACAATAATAATAGCATATTAGTCATTACTAAGTTTTATCTTTGTCATTGTTCTTGTTTAATACTTCAATAGTCTTATTAATTGATAATACAAAATGCGGAATCGGTGTTAAAGTCTAAATCATCAAGTTGCTTTGAAAACCAAAAATCGGTTTATATAAGTGGTGTTTGGATCCTTGTATAAACCATGTTAGAGTTTGTTCAAGCTCGCTTCTTGTTTGCTATAAGTTATATTAGGTCCTATTAGCTCGGTTAGACCATACAAACTAGTCCTTGTTCAAGTAAAAGTCAAAATCTCATTTAATTGCACTTAATTGCTTAGCTGTTGGGATTTTGTTTGCTAAATTCAGTTTACAAGCTTAAAAGCTGTTACCATAGACATAGATAATCTCATTACGACTTATTACAACATAATAAGTCCATAGAATCGGTCATAAGTTCATAAAAGTCAAACTAGTTTATTTTTATAAAAGTCAAATTTTACTTAAGCCGTTTTTGAATAAAATGTATAATTTTCTATAGGATTCAATATTAGGATTTAGCCCATCAGCTTTTGAGATAGTAAAATTTAGCTGTTAAAATAAATTAGAAAAATATAATATTACTTATAACTAGCTTTTTAATAGCTTAATCATTAGCTTCTTTTGAGTACATTTTCTGAACAGTCCCCTGTGCACAGTTTTAAGCCCATAATCACAAGCTTGCAAAAAGCTCTATAGTTGTCCATAGCTTGTGATTCTTGGTTCTTTGGAAAGCCAATCTAGCCATCTTGAGGTCCCAAGCTTAAGTTTTCAATTAGTAGCTTATTTGCTAGGGCTGCTAGTGGCTTGTTTGTTGTCCCATTTCTTTGTTTCATAAGTAACCAGTGTTTAACAAGCTTTTTCTCAAGCTTGTCATAAGCTCCTTAGTCAACCACAAGTGCATGAGCTTTGGCTTTTGGATAGCCCAAGCCAATCTTGTACCCTTAGTTCTTGTTTTGAGCTTGTGAGCTTATTTGATAAGCTTAAATTAGTTTAGAAAAGTCCACAGATCTGTTGGTACAAGGATTAGCATAAGTGCTTATCTCGTTAATTTCGGCTTATTCAGTGCTTATTTTTAAGTTATTTACTTTTTCCAGTTGTCATATTAGCTTATCATTATTCTTTTAGCTTATTTTCAGTTTACATTAGTTTATTAAGTAGCTTAATAGTCATTTAGCTTAATAACTTGTGCTTATTTCAAAATTCTAGCTTACTGTTAATATAAATAAGCTTAAACCGAGCTTATTAGTAGATTTCATAAAAGTTCTAGTTGTGAAAATGCTTATCATTATTAGCTTAATTAGTTTGTAAAAGAAAAGCCCAAAAAATAGTTTGCAAAATACCACTTTGGGATTTGAACTCGCCACCCACCACCACACACACTCCTTACTGTTTGCCCTTGGGACTTGTCTCATTCAAGTTTTACACCATTAAATACATAACCCTTGTTTTCATTTTAAGCTTATACGAGCTTATTAGCTTATTTCTAGCTTATTTAATCTAGTTTTTTCAACTTTTGTATTTTTCTTGTCTTTTTAATAGTACTTAGTATTTTATAAAAAAGTTTCAGATTTTTCTTAATAGTTTTAGTATTTTTTATCATTTAATTAGTTTAAAACCGTATTTAATTCATAATAAATAAAATAATAATCAGAAAAATATTAATTTTTTTTCTAAAATTTTCTTTTATCAAATAGTAAGTAAGAAAATTGATTTTACATTCGTAGGCCTTTATTTCATAAATTTTACGCTTTATCTTGCGCTTCTAGCGTAATTTTCGTAAGTAACGCTGCTTTTCACTTTAAACTACGCTTTTAGACAATTTAAGTTTACGTTTTAATTAAAATATTTTATTTAAGTCATTTTATTTTATAAATTTATAAAATCGATTTTGAAAATAGTGATAGCGTTTATTTAATATAATTTAGCTTTTAATTTCCTTTAATTTGTATTTAAGTCATTGTAATTTAAAAAGCGTTTTCTTTAGATATAAATATTCCAAATCATAACTTTTTCCCATTCAAATTCACTCGATCACTATCGTTAAGATTGAATCGATACATTTCGTTGGGACATAACGACACGAGAAAACCTTGTACTCTCATGGATTTAATTGCATTCATTTTGAGACGGTTTTACGATTATTAGGTTAGCCATTCACAAGTGGCTAATTTGTGTGATAAATACCGACCGCTCGAGGCGAATCAAATTTTGGCGCCACGCCGGGAGCTGTGCTAACAATCTTCCGTTTAGCAGATTAGCGATTTGAGTATTCACTCACTGTTCATATCATCCTATAAAAATCCAAAAAAAAAATCCAAAAACATCGTAAAGCAATAAAACCCAAAAAGATTCTTCTTTCCCTATTTTCATAATTCTTTTGTTTCCTTGAGTTACGTCTAGTGCATGCGCACTCGTTCTTCAAGTTCTACAAGTCCACTTTTAAAACTTGAAGATATTTCACGTAAACGTAGAGGACGTTTTGCACCACCCACTGTCGTAATGGCGGACGAACGAACTATGGCGGAAATGCTCCAAGCACCCACCGAGGGTTATGGAGATGCTATCGTTTACCACCAATCACTCGATCACTTTGAATTGAAGACATTTAATCCAACTTGTGTCTACAAATCAATTTCACGGTTTGATCGAGAAGACCAGATGCACACATCCGTTGGTTTAACAAGTTAACCTCAACAATCAATTTCAAAGATGTACCACAAAAGTGATCAAGTTGATGCTATTTCCGTTCTCACTTGAGGAGCGACTGAAATGGTGGAAAAAGAACCCCCTCGATCCATCGAAACTTGGGAGGATCTTGTTCAAAAGTTTGTCAACTATTTCTTTCCTCCATCTAAGACGACTAATCATAAAAATGAAATTTCTGGATTTCGTCAAAATTACGGTGAAAATTTTGGAGAGGCATGGAATAGATTCAAAGATTTCCTCAGGAAATGCCCCCATCATGAATTCACAGAGCTCAGCAAGTTAATATCTTTTACAATGGGTTGAACGGTAACGATCAAGATTCTTTGAACGCATCTGCGGGTGGAAATATCTTGAATCGTAAACCTAAAGATGTGATTGAGATTTGCGAGAACAAATCAAAGTTCCTTTTTCTCGCAACAAAGTCAATACTCCAAACACTCCGCTTATCATCGATAACTCTTCCGAGATAGCGCTCGTTAGCCGCTCTAACGGACGTCATCCGTTGTATGATGAAAGAGGTAAAGGAAATCAAAAGCGAAATTCATAAGCGGAACGGTCAAAGCCATAAATAAAGTGTGTGAAACTTGTGGTGGTCCACACGCGTATTATGATTGTCAAGCAACCGATGCTTCTTTTCACCCGCCTCCGTAGCTTCAGAAACCACAATCAATACCGACCACAGGTGATACTCACTCACAGTGTACCTAGCGGTATGACACCACGGTTTTCCTCCTATACAAAACCATGGCAATCAAAATCGCTTTGTTCCAAATCAAGGACAAAACTTCAATAACTCTCAAAATTTCAATCGAATCGAACAATTTCAACCAACCATATCAAGCTCCAATCCAACAAAGTTATCAACAACCTTCTCAAACTCCCTACCAAATGACTTCATAAAAGTAATCGAGTCAAACATACGCTCAATGCAAACTCGGATCAATAACATGAAAGTTGAGCTAAAAAGGAAATTGATACAACAATGTCTCGGCAGACAAATGAGTTAAAGAATATGATGGCGGTTTCATGAACATGAATATGAACAAAGCGTCATCTTATGGAGGACTCCCAAGCAATACGCTTATAAATCCAAATGCCGAGTTGAAAGCCGTCACCACTCGTTGTGGTAAGACGCACAATGGACCCACGACTCCAATGCCTCCTCCACGGTACCAATGAGTCAAGTTACCAAGGATACAATGACAAGGTGCATTTCTCAAGCCCACGAGGTACCCCATACGCCTCACCTTCGGTAGTCAAGCTTTAAGTCCGGAACCAAGTTCGAAGATGAATTTCGAGCCGAAAAGATTTCGTCCGGCTAAAAGTCTAGTCACTTCCTTACCCATCAAGATTGCATGATGAGAAGCTCAAAGACAAAACCAAAGAGCAAATGGAAAATTTTTTCCAAATTTTCAATGAACTGCACTTTGATATAAGCTTCGTTGATGCTCTTGTTCTAATGCCCAAATTTTCATCTACGCTTAAAGGCTTACTGAACAACAAAGATAAGTTATCTAAAATGGCTAAAACACCTCTTAATGAGCAATACTCAGCGGTCCTTCTCAAAAAGCTTCCTGAAAAGCTTGGAGACCCTGACAGGTTTTTAATCCCGTGTGATTTCTTAGGGATGGTTCAATGTTCCGCCTTGGCCGATCTTGGCGCTAGCATTAACCTCATGCCATTTTCAGTATGGAAGAAACTGTCTCTTCCAGAACTTTCTTCCACTTGTATGACACTCGAGCTAGCGGACCGTACAATAACTCGTCCACTTGGGATAGCCGAGGATGTCATGGTAAAAGTAGGCAAGTTTCACTTTCCCACCGATTTTGTTGTAGTAGACTTTGATGCGCATCCTAGAGTTCCCTTATCTTAAGGAGAGCTTTCTTGAGAACAAGCCGTGCTCTAATCGATGTGTCTTTCAAGAGTTGATTTATGCGAGTTGATAACGAAGAACTCACATTTAATATCAATCATGACTCTAAACCTCTAAACAAATATAGTGTTGCTACAATCGATCACAAACCGAAAGAATCGATGCGACACTCTCAAATTTCACGGTTAAGAGGAGTGATCAAAACGTGTTGAGCTAAAAGCTAAGAAAATCAAACCCGGTTCAAACAAATGGTTTGAAAGTTGTACCAAGGAAGTCAAGAGTGTTCTTGATCGTGATGAACTAGAATCGGAGACTTCATCGGAAGTGGTGGAAGCGCTAGCTCTAAGAGCACATCACTTGTCCCACCTCCGGAACCGGTTTATCGTATTGACCGTGTTAACTCGTGGATGAAATCAATTCTCTTCAAAAGATCCATCATCCATTTCATCTCCAGATCCAATTGTTTCTGACTATTCCATTTCTTCTCTCACACCGGATGAGGAAGATGATATCTTTTGGAATGAAGTCGATGCTTTTCTAAGTGATGAATCAATTCCAACAGGGGTTGATGATACTTACTTGGATTCAGAGGGGGACATCCTTTTTCTTGAAAGTTTATTAAATGAAGAATCGTCCCCAACTCTACCTCCCATACATCCAACTGACAATCACCATACAAGCTTCCAATTTAAGCTTAAAAATGTAAAAAATGGTGATTTGCTTCTTACTAATGAGGAATGGACATGCATTGTGATGCACATCTTTATTCCATTCTTCACGGATGGCGTGGTTGCTCTTTCCCTTTTCTCTTTTGGGAATGAGGACACCATCTTTGACCCCGGTATTATCCCTTATAGTTTCTACTATTAAAAACTACCGGTCGTATCTCGTCGGTGTGGAACTTTTTGATGTTCATATGTTTCTTAACACTGTGAACGAAAGTCCAATCGAGATTGGTTTTCCACGTTGCTTCCCCATGAACAAATTAATGCGGGGTCGAGTCAAGCTAGCGACTCGGGAATCAAAAACAGTAGCTAAACATGGGTTTTCACCCGTGTGTATCACCCTAGTGTGGGGAGTTGCCCCATGCAGTATTAAAAAAATGTATATATAAAAAAAAAAAACAAAATAATGGTCAAGTATTTCCCTTTACGTTCTATGTTTCGGCATAACCACAAGATGCTTTGAATATTGAGGGCAATATTCATTTCTAGTGTGGGGGGGGGGAATTTCATGAATTGTATCATGTAATTATACCACCCAATTCCCCGTTTTGCCAAATTTTTTTGGAGTAAGTGTTTTCACTTACTCAAGCAAATGGTAATCATCCACCATGTCTAACCCACATAAGGATTGGCTAATCCAGAGTAAACTACTCTTGGTAAAGATATCTCAAACCGCTTATGGCTTGCAATTTGCCCAAAATTGTATGGTAATCAACTCCCATATCTTTAATTAGTTAAGAGTTGGCTAGTCCGTAGCAAACGGTTTCGTAAAGACAAATCAAAACCGTTAAAAGTCGGTGATTTGCTCAAAATCATTTGGTTATCATTGTACCAAAGTTCTTACTTGAACTAAAACAATTGGCTACTCGAGTAATGGCTTTTGGTAAAGAGTTCTTTGAAAACCATTAAAACTTCATAAATGATTGCTAGGGACTAGCAATAGCTTAATGTGGGGATTGATGAAGTGCAATACTCATCATTTTCATACCTTTAGATCGCAAAACATCCGAAAACACTCTAAACGCATCAAAATGATGAAAATATCACAAACAAGTGTTTTATGTGTTTTAAATGCAAAAATACCAAAATCAGATGAAAAACGTATCAATTTTGCATAATTGGCAGTTTTAGTCCCTCAAGTTTCAAAAGTTGTCAAATATAGTCCCTGGTTGTTTTAAAAATGAAAATTATCAAAAATAAACCTTGTACTATTCATAAATGACAAAATTGGTCCTTATGGTGAATTTTGGATAAGTTACAACTTTGGTCCTTAGAGTTTCAAAAATGGCAGAAATGGTCCTTGGACTTATAAAAAAATGGTACTTTATGCAAATTTAGTCCTTGTACTAACCATATATTGCAGGTTTTACCCTTGTGATAAGTTTGGATAAGCTGCCAATTCAAACATTAAACTTTCAGAATATTACATTAAAGGTCCTTTTGTTATTAACAAACCAAAATGGACCCTTTGTTAATTAATTCAAGTCCAAAACACAAGACCCAGCCACCCCCTTTAATTACCAGGCCCAAGTCCAGTCTAAGCTCAAACCCAAAACCAGAATTTAAATAAAAATACCGCCGGTACTGTTTATCTCCTCCACCACACTGGTTAAGCCAAAACCAGTGGTTTTCACCACTCCACCACCACTTTCCACCTATCCCCAGCTGCCTACCACATCACCATCAACCTTTTCCACCTTGCTAAACCAGCTCATGACCTCAATCAAACAATTCCCACTCAGAACGGCTTTTCCCGCCAAAACACCATGTGTACGATTTTGATGAATTCCAATGATCAAATGGCTAGATTGAGGTGGGAAACAACCAGAGGTCGACAAGAGACTCAATGGAATCAATATAAACCAAGAACGAAGCAGAGAGAAGAACTAGTAGTGTAATTTTAATTTACTTGTCTCGTTTTAATTATTTTAAACTTTCCAGTGTATTTCAAAGCTTTTAAGCATCTTGTTAAGTAATTTCAATATAATAAAACGCATTTCAGTTTCAATTTCGGTTTGTGTTGATGAATTAGGTTTATGTAATATTTTGTTAAAAATCTCATATAAGCTCAAAGTCACTTGTAGTGGAAGATAAGGATTTAAAAGCTCACCAAAAGCTCTTATAAAGCTTCCAAAGCTTTTAGAAACAATAATTTTCGTTTAAAGTTAAAACTAAAATACAAAAACATTCATATAAAATAGCTATAAAATCAAAAATCATTGCATATGGTGAAGGGAATCAAGTAGGTAACTGTTGATTGCTATTGGGTTAGAAGCTTAGTGGTAAGCTATTAGGAGTGGTATTTATCACTGGTTCATGGTTTATTGCTGGAAAACAATTGATATGTGTCTAAATACACATATATTTTATACTATTTAAACCCACAAAAACGACCAAAAACACACGAATGACCATATAAATGTTACAAATATCATGAAAATGTGTTTTTATGTGATTCAGGTACAAAAAGATTGAAAACAAGTGAAAAGCATGCAAAGTTCACAAAACTGTCATTTTCAGTCCCTGAAGTTTCACAAATTGGCAACTTTTAACCCTCAAGTTTCGAAAAGTGTCAAAAATAGTCCTCGAGTATTTAAAAATGGAAATTTATCAAATATTACCCTTGTGATATTTATTATTGGCAATATTAACCCTTTTTATAAACTTTTAGGAATTTACAGTTTCAACCCTTCAAGAATTCAGAAAATACAACTTTGGTCCTTGTGTTATTGTTTATTGGCAGGATTGGTCCCTAGAAGAAAGTTTGGAATGATGGCAAAATAGGTCCCTGGAATTGCAGCTTGTACACATTTAGTACTTGGGCTAATCTTAAACTACAAACCAAACCAAGCCCTTTTTGAACCCCAGTCCAAAACCCATTTTTGAACCCCTTCCCATATTAATAAAAACACATGCCTGGTCTTCTTCTTTCTTTTCCCACCAAAACACCTGCTACCATACTACCCCTGCCACCTGCTCCACCACCTCACCACCTTATCTCCCCAGCTCATGTCTACCTTTCACTCTCATCCTTTCCACCTCCAAAGTGCATTGATTGCAAAAATTAGGCCGAAAATCATTAAAAATACTTTCCCGCCAAAATGACAAATGGGTGATTAAGATGAATTCAAGAGAAGAAGTCAAGTGGGAAATGCTCAGAGGTCGACAAAGTATCTTTCAAGTTAAATAAATAAGAGGAAGATGCAGAGAAGAAGAATAATCTAGTTTAATTTATTTTTAACTTATGTCGTTTTTATAAAATTTAAATTTCCAGTGCATTTCAATACTTTCAAACATCTTGTAATCTTATTTCAGTGTAATAAAAGTTTGTTTACAGTTTCAATTTCAAGTTTTATATACGTATCCAGTTTATGCAATTTTTGAGCCAAAAATCTCAAATTTAGCTTAAGTTGTTTGTGGTTGATATTATGAACTCATAAGTTTATATAAGTTCATTATATTACTTCTGAGAGTTGTTAGAATTCTTAAAATCAGTTTTAATAATAGAACTCAAAATTCCAAAAATTACCAATAAAATAGTTAAAAATAAAAATCTATGGGAAATGATCAAGAAACTGGTACAGAGCTGGTCTTTGGATTGCTTATTGGTATAGAGCTTCTTGGGAAGCTATAGGTGTGATCTCAGACCTTGGTTCTCTATTTTATGCATGAACTCAACTTGTAAGTCATTTTCTCAAAATTTGCAAATTCTCTTATATGTGTTTAAATCCTGTTAATTTTGGCTTAATCAAGTTTGAATATAGTTATTACAAGTTAATAGATAGATTTCTTAGTTTAAGAACTTGTTTTAATGCTTAATGCTTCAAAATGGCTTTGTAAAGGGGTGTTTGGATTTGCTAAATTAAGCATGCTAGAGACCAATTGAGTTGTTGTTTATTGTTGTACTAAGTCACAATAGGATATAATAGCTCAGTCAAAGAATAAAATTTAGTCCTAGTTTAGCAAAAAGTCAAAACTAGCTTTAAATTCATATCATTTGTCCACTGTTAAGAATTCATGTTTCATAATCATGCAAATTAGTTTAAAAGTTATTTCTCTAGCCTAAATAAGTCTTAAAGTAGCTTAATATATTAAATTAGATCATATAGGATCATTAAAAGTTCATATAAGTCAACTACTTAGTGTAATTATAAAAGTCAAAATTTTCATTAGTCGGTTTTGAATAAACTTTAGAATTTTAGTGTGTGTTTATTACTAAGATTTAGCTTAAATCCTTTTGGGATATTAAATTTTAGCTGCTTAACAAAATTAGAAAAATAGTAGTTCACTTATAATTAGCTTATTCAGTGCTTATTCATCAGCTTCTTTTGACCCCTTTTTTTAAGAAAACTAGTATATATTCATATTTTTTTCTGATCTACTGTGACAAAATCTTTGTCTCAAACTTAGCCTATTAGTCATTTTCATAAAAAGTTGTAGTTTTGAAAAGTGCTTATTTTAGTGTAATTAATAGATTTGTAAAATAAAAATCCAAAAAATAAATAGTTGCAAAAAAGGGGTGCACATATTCGAACCTGTGATCTCCTGGTTCCCCTAGCACGCACACAGCACACACCCTCCAACCATCTGCCCTTGGGTCTTCTTTGTGTTTTATTTTGCACAATTTAATACTTAACTCCTCTTTGTCCATTTAAGCTTATTAGTACTCTTAGCTTATTTACAGCTTATTACAATAAGCTGGCACATCCTTTTTATTTTTCTTAGTTTAGTATTAGTATAAAGTAATTTATAAAAAAGTTTCAGATTTTTCTAAATAATTTTAGTATTTTTAATCATTTAATTAGTGTAAAATCGTATTTAATTCATAATAAAAAATATAAAAGTCTAAAAAATATAATTCTTTTTTCTAAAATTTTCTTTTATCATATAGTATGTAATAAAATTATTTTTAAACTCGTAGGCCTTTTATTTTATAAATTTTACGTTTTTGCTTGCGCTCCAGCGTTATTTTTACACGTAACGCGCGTTTTCACTTTAAACAACGTTTTTAGGTAATTTAAGTTTACGTTTCCATTAAGATAGTTTATTTAAGATATTTTGTTTTATAAAATCGATTTTTAAAAAATAGTGATAGCGTTTATTTAATATATTTTAGCTTTTAATTTTCTTTAATTTGCATTTAAGTCGCTGTAATTTAAAAACGTTTTCTTTAGATATAAATATTCAAAATCATAACTTTTTCCCATTCAAATTCACTCGATCACTATACGTTAAGGTTAAATCGTACAGCTCGTTGGGACATAACGACCTGTGGAACCCACTATACTCTCCAGATCTAATTGAATTCGTTCTCAGACGGTTTTACGATTATTACGGTTAGTCATTCACAAGTGGCTAATTTGTGTGATAAATACCTGACTGTTTGGGAGCCAATCAACAATTGTAAGCTTTTTATAAGGATTTTAGCTTTTCACTGTTCTAGTAATTTATAAGCTTTAATCTCTTTTTGTTTATGTTTCTTAGTTACATTTAAATAGAATTAAACATTAAAAACAGTTGCTTGTTATCTTTAAGTTGTTGTTAGTAAGAATTTTAGTCTAACAATAATAATAGCATATTAGTCATTACTAAGTTTTATGCTGTCATTGTTCTTGTTTAATACTTCAATAGTCTTATTAATTGATAATACAAAATCTGGAATCAGTGTTAAAGTCTAAATCATCAAGTTGCTTTGAAAACCAAAAAAATCAGTTTATATAAGTGGTGTTTGGATCCACTGTATAAACCATGTTAGAGTTTGTTCAAGCTCTGCTTCTTGTTTGCTATAAGTTATATTAGGTCCTATTAGCTCTGTTAGACCATACAAACTAGTCCTTGTTCAGTAAAAAGTCAAAATCTCATTTAATTGCACTTAATTCAGTTAACTGTTGGGATTTTGTTTGCTAAATTCAGTTTACAAGCTTAAAAGCTGTTACCATAGACATAGATAATCTCATTACAGCTTATTACAACATAATAAGTCCATAGAATCAGTCATAAGTTCATAAAAGTCAAACTAGTTTATTTTTATAAAAAGTCAAATTTTACTTAAGCCATTTTTGAATAAAATGTATAATTTTCTATAGGATTCAATATTAGGATTTAGCCCATCAGCTTTTGAGATAGTAAAATTTAGCTGTTAAAATAAATTAGAAAAATATAATATTACTTATAACTAGCTTTTTAATAGCTTAATCATTAGCTTCTTTTGAGTACATTTTACGAGCAGGTCCCACATACGCTTTTAAGCCCATAATCACAAGCTTGCAAAAAGCTCTATAGTTGTCCATAGCTTGTGATTCTTGGTTCTTTGGAAAGCCAATCTAGCCATCTTGAGGTCCCAAGCTTAAGTTTTCAATTAGTAGCTTATTTGCTAGGGCTGCTAGTGGCTTGTTTGTTGTCCCATTTCTTTGTTTCATAAGTAACCAGTGTTTAACAAGCTTTTTCTCAAGCTTGTCATAAGCTCCTTAGTCAACCACAGTGCATGAGCTTTGGCTTTTTGGATAGCCCACAAGCCAATCTTGCACCCTTAGTTCTTGTTTTGAGCTTGTGAGCTTATTTGATAAGCTTAAATTAGTTTAGAAAAAGTCCACAGATCTGTTGGTACAAGGATTAGCATAAGTGCTTATCTGTTAATTTCCAGCTTATTTTTAAGTTATTTACTTTTTCCAGTTGTCATATTAGCTTATCATTATTCTTTTAGCTTATTTTCAGTTTACATTAGTTTATTAAGTAGCTTAATAGTCATTTAGCTTAATAACTTGTGCTTATTTCAAAATTCTAGCTTACTGTTAATATAAATAAGCTTAAACTGAGCTTATTAGTAGATTTCATAAAAAGTTCTAGTTGTGAAAAATGCTTATCATTATTAGCTTAATTAGTTTGTAAAAAGAAAAGCCCCAAAAAATAGTTTGCAAAAATACCACTGCTGGGATTTGAACTCTGGCCACCCAGCTCACCACACACACTCCTTACCGTTTGCCCTTGGGACTTGTCTCATTCAAGTTTTACACCATTAAATACATAACCCTTGTTTTCATTTTAAGCTTATACGAGCTTATTAGCTTATTTCTAGCTTATTTAATCTAGCTTTTTCAACTTTTGTATTTTTCTTGTCTTTGTAATAGTACTTAGTATTTTATAAAAAAGTTTCAGATTTTTCTTAATAGTTTTAGTATTTTTTATCATTTAATTAGTTTAAAACCGTATTTAATTCATAATAAATAAAATAATAATCAGAAAAATATAAATCTTTTTTCTAAAATTTTCTTTTATCAAATAGTAAGTAAGAAAATTGATTTTACATTCGTAGGCCTTTTATTTCATAAATTTTACGTTTTATCTTGCGCTCCAGCGTAATTTTCGTAAGTAACGCTCGTTTTCACTTTAAACTACGTTTTTAGATAATTTAAGTTTACGTTTTAATTAGAATTGTTTATTTAAGTCATTTTATTTTATAAATTTATAAAATCGATTTTTAAAATAGTGATAGCGTTTATTTAATATAATTTAGCTTTTAATTTCCTTTAATTTGCATTTAAGTATTTGTAATTTAAAAACGTTTTCTTTAGATATAAATATTCCAAATCATAACTTTTCCCATTCAAATTCACTCGATCACTATCGTTAAGATTGAATCGCATGTACTCGCTGGGACATAACGACCGAGAAAACACCGTACTCTCCCGGATTTAATTGCATTCGTTTCGAGACGGTTTACGATTATTACGGTTAGCCATTCACAAGTGGCTAATTTGTGTGATAAACACCGATATTTCGAGGCTTAATCATCCATCTATGTGTGAGGGTTGATGTTGGTATACATTGTGCGATTTTGAGGATTCAAATGGTTTGTTGAAGATTCCGCGACATCCGTGCAAATTGTCTCATTAGCAAAGGTTAAAGAACGATTTGTATCAAAATCGCAGGTGGGGTACTTCATTCCAACATCATCATTGGTTCATCATTGTTGGAAGCGGTTTGTTCAACTGTTGTGTTGAGTCAGCGGTGGTGCTTCTTCAACATTACTTGTTGTCGCAGTGTATTAGGTATAGAATATGATCGGGTTGCAATGAAACAACGGATACACCGAGCACGATCATCAATATCGCCACCGAGCAGAGGAGCAAATAGCCTTTTCATTTGTTGTGAGTGAGTGGGGGCTTTGTTCGGTGATGATGGGGTTTGGGGAAAGTTTAAACAGTTGCGACCGGGTTCTAAGTCGTTATACTCGAAGCCATTTCCGTGAGTTCATCAAAGTGAGCATGAATCATTTCCATTACCTCCTTTGTTCGACAATTCCGGATCGGAAACCTTTAGAATTATCACAGTATCCAATAAAGACTCAATATCGCCTTTGGCTTTGAGCTTTCCAAAGTCATCACGATCATTATTCGGATAGCAAAGAGATCCAAATACATGAAAGTGTTTTAGATTGATTTTCATGTGGACAAGCTCAAAAGGTGTTTTGTTGTATGCTTTGTAATCATTGAACGGTTTTGAGTATAGCATGCGATGAGAGCGACACGCCCACAAGTAATCTGGGAGTTTGGCATTGATTAACATTGTTCTTGCAGCTTCCACCAACGCTCGGTTTTGTCTTTCAACAACTCCGTTTTGTTGTGTGTACAAGCAATAGATGTCCGATGTCTTTGTTCCCACTTTCTCATAAAATTCACGAAGGGTTTGGTTAACAAATTCAGTTCCTCATGCATTACGATTTGACGGACGGTGTTTGGAGCTGAACACTATTTTCGTGAGAAAGGTGATAATCATCTGTGGAGCTTGGTCTTTGCTTGAAGAAAGTACACCCAAGTCCAGTGAATAGTCATAAATGATTACTAAGATGTAGCGTTTGCCATTTATCGTTTGCACACGATCGGGCCACACAAATCCATGTGAAGAAGATGAAGCACATCTTTGAGTCAGTGTTCCACCTTAGAGGAAAATGAGCACAAGTACTTTTTCCTTGTTCACAGTCGAGCAAAGGTGATCTTTGAATACCGAAATCATGGGAGTCCTTCTACTAGTTTGTGTCGAGCAAGGTTGGTGATGGTCCGAAAGTTTAGATGTGAGAGACTATTGCCATAGCCGAGGATTTTGTTGATGTTGCCTTTGAGAGTAAGCGGATGGGGAAGAAGCAACCATGTCTTGCATAGAGATAGTATAAAGACTAGAAGAACGCGAGCCAGACATAAGGTTGTTTCCTTGTAGATCACGAATGAAACAAGTTTTCTCCCTGAAAGCAACTTCCAAATCTCCATCACAAATTTGACCTACTGAAAATAGATTATGACCGAGGCCTTCCACATAGTAAACCCTGCTTATTTCGATGTTCCCATTAACATAGTCTCCGTAGCCCATGATAGCTACGAAGTGATCATTCCCGAACCTGACAGTGCCAATGAACTTTGCAATGAAGTTTGTTAACAGTTTAAGATTGCATGTCATGTGCCGGAACAACCGCTATCAACAATCCGAGAATGATTCAGATCACACGCATTTCACACAGGCGACACGGATGGAATAGAAGTAGATATGGAACCCAAAATGTTAGAGGGTTGGAGCGATTAGAGTAGACATACACACATTAATAATTTTAGGCATCCATTTAAATCCGAATGTGTTATGTATCCATTTCTGCCATCTATAACTACTATTTGTTTTAGTCTTGGTGAATGCACTAGGTGGTACTACATTCTTAGGAGGTGAGACTAGAGCTACAGGAACAGCAATGTGTTTCTTAGAATCTAAAGAAGGCGGTCTACCAAGCACAGACTTGGAATGATTAGTTGGCCTAGAGGTATTCCGAATCTTAGGATTCCGTAAACGAGAGATTATAGCTTTAGCAATACATTTGTCATGAAAATCAGAATTCATACTTTTACGACAAATATCACAAGGTGCATTAGACATAAGATCAAAAGTACTTAACGGTTTAGCATTCGTTACATCACTAGACGCAATTTCTATAATGGAAGCAACGTGAGTCTTATTCATTGTCCTAGGGTGTTCTTCTACTTTGGCAGTCCTTATTGATCTTTTCTTAGGTCGCAACTTCCTATTCTTCGTTTGAGTGCTCCTAGGTCGTGAAGTGCGGACGTTTGGAAAAGACGAAACTAGTCCTGTTTCGAAGAGAAGGAAGCACGTTAGCAACTTGTGATTTGGCAGTAGGAATTCTAGGTTCATGATTACTAAGTGTGACTGGTGCTATCTTCTTAATGACGGTTGGGAGCAAATGTTCATACTTTCCTAACATTTCTCTTAGCTTAAAGATAGTGTGCACCAACTCTTGATTTTTAGAACGAAGATTTCCCGAAAAATTCATGACTTCCTTAGTGTGTTTGAGAAAATGATCAAGCTCGTTTTATGCTTCATCACGAGTCTTTATGAGTAAATTAAATATGACACCATATTCCTGTTTAACTTTTACATGTTCTTGTTCATATTTAGAGATTTGACCTTTCAAAGACACGTTTTGATCATCCAGTTGCTCAATTTTTGGACTAAACGATTTAGATTGCAACTGGGTGTTTTTCTTTTGCAAAGCAAGTTCACGATTTTGACACCATTGAAGACGACGTTTTGCGTTTGGAAGCTCGTTATTCAATCGTTTATTTTCAGCTTCTAAAGATTTGAATTGATGCACAAGATCAGAATTATCAACGGTAACAACATTATCAATGATATCAGCAGAGATATAATCAGATGCAAATGGCAAAGCATGAAGTAACACAACATTATGGATATCAGCACAGATAACATCTTCCAAGAGTCGATCAACATCTTTTCTCAACATTTTCTTTTGCTTTTAGTATTAGAAATAGATGTTTACATTTTCTCAAAACGTTTTCATCACTCCAAGTTCCTTATGAAATTCCTTTTCCCAAGACATTGCACAATTTTTCAAAATTTTGACATTAGGTAAAAGATTTTTCTGAAAAATGTCTCTTTGTTCTCGCGCCAGAGGCAATTGAAAATGTTGAACTTTTATTTCAGAATGATATTCTATCTCATGTTCCAAAGTTTTGAGGTCAGCCATGAAAATGTCAAAATATCGAAGAATTTTGTGATTTTCAGGTTTAGAATTTACTTCACTGATGGAAGGTAAAGGACCATAAATTTGTTCAAAGTCTTGTTTGGGATTAACATAAGAAGACTCGGGTGTTTTAATGATAACCCTTGGTGTGTTAGAAGAATCCTTTGACGGGACGAAAGTGACCGCTTATAAATAAGTAAAGGGTTTGTTATAAACAACTTTTGCTAATTTTGATCGACTCTCGTCTTCAGCATCTAATTCCTCTTGACGATTATATTCAACAATAGTCATAACATTATCACCAAGTTTATATTCTACACTGGAAACTTCCGGATTTGGTTTGAATGTTTTGAGAGAAAGCTTAGGTTTGTAATCAGCCAAATTGAGTCCATATCCTTTTGGATTTGGTTTTAAAGTAAACTTTTCAATAGCTGTTACAGACTCACCATGTTTATAAACAACAGTTTTGAACTCTTTAAGCTTGTTTTGCAAATCAACAATTTCGTCCAGATAGTCATCTATTCGATTCGTTGAATGCTTTTTGTATGCAGAGAACGCTTTTTGACAAGTTAACAACTCAGCCTTAGTTTTTGATTTTCCAAGGTGAGAGCGTTAATTTTCTTTTTATGTTCATATTTCAGTTGTTCTATTTCGACAACAAAGCATTTTTCAAGCGGCTAGATCACGCATCCGTCTTTCTAAAGATTTTCGCTTTGATGAGATTTAGCAAAGTCGCTTCAAAACCTTTTCACGCTTTTTCTCGAGCTTTGAAAAAATTGAGTTGCATGTTTAAACATTCAAGATCCTTGGTTAACATTGCATTTTTCGCTTTAAGTCCTCATTAATGGCACGACATTCTTCCACTATGGATTGTTGGTCTTGTATTAAACGAGCAAAATCTGGATGAGGCAAAAGTTCGGCTTGTTCAACGTGAGTTTCAACATGATCATTATTTAGATCCTCAAGTATAACCACGGAGTCAATTTGATTATTAAGGGAAACCATAAGGTCATCTTGATCGTCAAATGTAACTACGGATCTATTTGAAAATCATCGAATGACATGTGGAAGACTCATTTTGAATATTCGAGCCTTGCCGGATTCGAGATGTTGGCGGAGATATTAGATCGAGATAAACATGGTTTGTTCGGTGCATTGAGACAAGCCATCGATGTCATACATCTACTGGGCTGTTTCACTCATGTGTAGTTCTTGCATATTAGCCATCAACATAATCACGAATTGGTCTGCAAGTCCTCCATATCATCATCGAGTCTGCATATCGCCATAAAGCTCATTCTTTGTCCGTAAGAGTTCCACCACTTCATCCTTAAGAGCCAAAAGAAGAGCATCTTGATAAGCACTGCCCCTAGTCCTCGGCTTTGGTCATGCATTAGCCAAGTGTCCTTCTCATTACGGTTGTAGCATCGAAGACCACTTAACCCATTCTCGAGCATTTCCTGTTCCACCACCGGAGCTCGTTGTTATTCGACCCATAGTATTAAACCTCGACCACGCTCATCGACGACCATAACCATGATTACGAACTTCAACTCGTCCATTGTTCACATGACTTGATTTCTTATGTTTGATGCGAGCGAATGCGATTGTTGGATCTGTTGGTATAACGCCAAAAGCATTAGCAATCATAACAAATCCTTGTTGCGATTAGCGAGCGGATCGATATCCTCATTAGCTTCGATTACAAGTGCTTGAGCATTGTTGTTGTTGTATGGAACCAATTGATTTTGTTCTTTGTGAAGGATCATGTGGTGGGTTTGAAGCGATTGGTTGAGTTCTTTGGTTGAGGAGGATAATTTTGTTGAGCATATAAGGCAAGTTGTTGATTTTCGGGATGTGTCGGTGGAGCAATTTGAGCACGGAGAATCCTTTCCCGATCAACTTCCTTTTCATGAGGCTTCAGTAATCGTACAACAACCGTAGGTAGATTGATGCATTTTCTTCGCTGACGGAGAAAATGACATACTTCTCCCATTCGGGACCAAGACTACTCAGAACTTAGTATTCACCGCAATTCTTGGCATGATGATGTTGTGTTTATCCAAATCATTGATGATGTCTCGAAAAAGATGATGATAAGACTCTAGTGTCTCTCGGTTCAATCATGAAGTGTTCATAAGCCAAGTAGATTTTGGATTCCAAATCCTCACGATTGAGCATGATCCTTCCATAAGAAGACGAATATGTGCCCACATCTTCATGCGGTCTTTTGAGCATCAACACTACGAAGAATTGGGTTTGGTAATCCTAAGAGGATATATTCCATTGCAAGTTCATACGCTTCATAGTGTAGAAGTTCATCGGTCTTAAGTCCGCAACAATATCAATGTTCGTTTTTCATCTCGGGTGGATTAGCGATGAGGATCTCCTGCACAACTACATTAGGCATCCGAAATGGACCTTCCAAGATAACCTTCTTTAAGAACTTTCCATTTGGCTTCTTCAGATCACAAAACCTAAAGAACCTTATCACCCATTGATCATAGTTTCTGGAGTGAGCATTGGAGGTCCGCTAAGTGATCCGACTTCATGTATTGATTGTTGGTCGCTAAAGCTTCACACATCTTTGCAAACCAAGTGGGTTCCTTCATAGTGTTCCTTGATGGATGTTGATTGAATTCGGTTGTGTAGGGTTGAACTTGAAGACTTGGTGGTGGTTGAACCATTTGAGGTTGTGGAATTGCACCAAGTTGTGGAGTATGTTGTTGATTAAATTGTTGTTGATAGATTGCTTGTTGTTGATTCCATTGTTAATGTTGAGGAGTTAATTGTTGTTGTTGTTGTTGACGTTGAGGATAAGTGTAAGGGAAATAGTTAGAGTGTGGAGGTTGAGACATGTTGAAAACTTGTGTTGGTAAAAATGGATCTTTGTAGTCGAATGAACCTTTGTTGATGAAGTGTCCTTAGGCGTAGAAAAGACAAGAACCAAGTAGCACTTATGCGTAAAAACACCAAAGTTACGCGTAACAAGAAGGAGTTACGCGAGGATTTAGCTTACGTGTAAGTAGGAAAAGCACTAATTTAGGCGTAGACAAAGTTAGCGAGGATTTTCTTATGCGTAAGACTAGGCTTAGCGTAAGAAAATCTTATGCGTAGGATTTCTGGCGTAAGCTTATGCTTATGGATAATTTTAGGGTTTTTCTCAAATGATCTTTTACACTATCATAGTGCAAAAGATATCCAAAGTCGACGTATTTTCTGACTTATCCTAGTAAGAAAACACGTAATAAACCACTTAAAATGAAGATCAAACCAAGGAAGCACTTACGCGTAGTTTTAGGGTTTTACTACGGCAGAAATGCTCGTAACTTTGATTACGTCCAAAAGTGTTTCTAAACCAGTTTTGTGTGATAAAATAGCTTCAATAACACCAAAATACACAAAAGTGTGAAACTTGATGAACCAAAGCCTCTAAAAGCGATTCTGAGTGGATAAAACCCTCGCTCAAAAACAACTATCCACGCATAAAGTTTGAAACTTTTTGCCAAAAACAAGTATTTTAACACCTTAAAACGTTGAAAGTACAAGAATCTTGGATTCAAAAGTGTAAAAAATACGTTTTTGATCAAGCCAAAGGTGAGGTATACGCAAGTTAGGCTTGAGACCAAAACTCACTTCAAACAATACGTTCACTCAACTATTAGGTGATTGATACCACTGATAGGTCACTAGTTTTACAAACACAAGTAATATAGAAAGAGATAAGGTGATTAAACAAGTAAACAAACACACACACACACACAAATGATAATATGGTTTAGGCGTAGGAAATGTGAATGAAAGAAAACTTGAACAACCAACCTTCAAATGAAGGTTATTACAATGTATTTATAGGTAAGGAGCTAGGGCAACACTCCCTCTCCTTCCCTAATCCTTATTGGGCTTGGGCCTAAGCTCATGGGCCTTCTACATAAGCTTAAAGCTAAAACAAACATAAAGGCCATAAATAAGCTAACTATTACATATTAATTACTAACACTTAATTATGGTTTAGGAGTGATTCCAACACATAGTCACTGAGTTGACTTTTCATCCATAAAACATTGGCACAAAGATCCCTGCGACCACATACTCGGCTTCAACAAGACATGGCCACCGATTGTTTCTTTTAGCACTCCAACAAACCGGTTTTCCTCCAAGAAATTGACAGACCACGAGGTACTTTTATGTCCATGTTGCAGCCAAAGATAATTAGAATCTAAGTAACCTTTGAGATCTAACCCAAGCATTTTGGATAATAGAGTCCAAGGCTTGGTGTTCCCTTCTGTACCGAGTATTCATTTGGTGTAGTGAGTGAGATTCTTTGGGATTGGACCGATATCTTGCTATTAGACGAGAATGAGAATTGTATGTCCGGTGCAGGAATTAGATACATCGATGAGCCAACAATCCCTCGAAATGGGTTTGATTGGTGATTTGCCGGTGAGATCGGGTCCAAGGTTGTTAGGTGGGACCATTGGAATCTTCAACGAGGCACGGTCGGATATCTCATATTTCTTCAAGAGATTTCTTGTGTACTTCTCTGATTGATGGAGATTCCTTTATCGCTTGCACGATTTGTAGTCCAAGAAGTATGCGAGTTCACCCATCATGCTCATTTCGAACTTCTTTGTCATTAGTTTTTAAACTGCTTGCAAAGAGTGTAGTTTGTTGAGCCAAAGATGATGTCATCAACATATACTTGGACCAAGATCACATCTTGTTTTGTCCTATAGATAAACAATGTGTTGTCTATCTTTCCTCCGACAAACTTGTGTTGGATCGAAGGCGAGAGAGTTTCATACCATGCCACGGGAGCTTGTTTCATCCATAAAGGGCTTTATCAAGATTGCAGATATAGTCGTGGAATTCACTACTCTTAAAGCACGGAGGTTGTTGAACATAAGCATCTTCCTTGAGTTCACCATTTAGGAATGCACTTTTACATCCATTTTGTAAACTTTGAAGTTCATGTAGGTAATATATGCAAGGAAGATCACGATGGCTTCCATTCTGCAACAGAGCAAATGTCTCATCATAGTCAATGCCTTCTTGTTCGCTGTAACCTTTCGCTATAAGTCGGCTTTGTTTTTAATGATGATTACTATTTTCATCAGCTTTGTTTCTAAAACCCACTTCATTCCTATGACAACGACATCCCGAGGACATTTGATCAAGGTCATGACCTTGTTTTATCAAACTATTGAAGTTCTTCTTGCATGGATTGAACCCAACTTGGGTGCTTTAGAGCCTCGGTGACACTTTTGGGTCCTATATCGATAGTGTCGGCATATAGACATTCATTGGTCAAGAAGCGATTAACTTAGCAGCCATGCTTCTAGTGAGCATGCCCTCGGTGGGTTCACCATCGATGTTTACAAGCTCAATGTCCCGAGATCTTGTCCACTTACTTTGTGGTCTAGGATTTGAGCTTGAAGATGTCTTTGGAGATTCGTGGAGTGATTTGGTGCATGAGCCATAGAATCATTAGGAACATCGCTGATATGTCTTGTTCAGCCGAGTTTCATGAATCATGGGTTCACGATCATTTGGATCGTTGTTACCTATCCCGAGGACCGATCGATTATTAATGTATTCACCGATAGTTGGTTGTGACAAAGTTGTGAGGCAAGACATAATATGAGATTTCAAAGATCGACTTTGTATGAGGAATTGACTTGATGTTATACTCATCGGGAGGATATCTTGGTGAGTTATCAATTCCTATTTCCTCCATCGAGGTGTTGATGAACCCGATGCTTTTACACTTTCATCAAAGGTGACATGAAAGGTTTCCTCAACTTGTTGTCTCCTTGTGTTAAATACCTCAAGGCTTTGGAGATTAGTGAGTAACCTAGAAAGTATCCATCATCGCCTTTAGCATCAAACTTGCCTATATGATCTTTGTGGTTATGAATAAACACAGACATCCAAACACATGAAAGTAGTGATGTCGAAGTCTACTTTGAATATCTCATATGGGTTTTATTATGTCTTTCGACAATGATTGATTTATTTTGAGTGTAACATGTTGTTTTGGTCGCTTGGTCCGTAAATGCTTGAGAGAGGTGAGCCATTTAACATGGTTCTTGCAACCTCAATGAGAGTTTTGTTTTTCCTTTCGGCACCCCATTTTGTTCAAGGGTGTATAGATGAGAAATTTTGGAGATTCCTTTTCAACACGTAAACTCTCAAGCTCATCATTTCGAACTCGATACCATTGTCGGATTCGATTTGTTTTACTGAGAATGTCATTACGGTTTTCAATGTTCTCGATGAATGACATTATACTATCATTGCTCGACTCTTTTTGGAAAGAACGATACCCAAGTGTATCTTGAGAACTCATCAACAATGAAAGAGTATACTTCTCATCTTGGATTAATCTAGACTGATCGTCCAAAGAGATCCATATGCAGGAGGTGAAGGCAGCTTTTGATTGAGAAATTTTGTTTAGTTTTAAAAGATGTTCTTTGATGTTTGCCTTTCTCACAGGCTGAGCATGATTTATCTTTTGCAAAGACCAGTGATGGTAAGCTGAGGACCTTGTTCTGTTTTGGCAGGTTGTTGATATTTTTGAAGTTTAAGTGAGAGAGTCTCTTGTGCCACATCCAGTTGATAGTTTCAGTGGCTTTGGCAAAGAGGCAGGTTCCATCTTGAGAGAGAGTAGACATGCCTAAGACATAAACATCATCTCTTCTAGGAGCTATCAAAACAACTACTTTATTGGCATTGAAAATGGTACCTTGTTTATCATTGAATTACACAATGTACTTAGCATCACATAGTTGACTGACACTGATGAGATTGTATTTGGGACCATTGACATAAGCTATTCTAGAGAAAACTATTCCATTGCGGTTCTTGAACCATAACCTTCAGTGGGACATGATGAGTTATCACCAAATACTACTTTTGGGTCATGGTTCTTTTACATACTTGTGTAGATACTCCTTCACACCAGTCATGCTTCTTGAGCATCCACTGTCTAGATGCCAAATAGGCTCCCTGACATGTCTCTGCACAAGTAGTAAACTGAATTAGTTTCTCTTAGTGACCCACTTACTAGTGGGCTTGGATCTCAATGTCTCTTTGAATTCTGCAATCGACTTATGGTCAGTGGTGGAGTGCATTGTACTACCACAGGTTTTGCATTTAGAGACTGAGGATGACTCAGTGATTTTGGGTTGCTTTGAACTTCTATTTGCATGGATGACACTGTCATGCTGGGATGTCTTATGAGTAGTATTACCACAAATATCACAGCGTGTGTTCATAAGACAATCATTAGGGAGATGATCATTAAATCCACAGTGTGGGCAAGGAGGAAAAGGTTTTGCTCTAAACTTTTGAGCAGGCTTGGATGTAGAAACATCCGATGACCAACTTTGGTGTAGTTTGCTTTCTTGAGAGAACTTACATATTGTAAGTGATCAAGTTGTGATCATCCTTTTACCGAGCATACAAAGAGGATTCTATAACAGTTGTCGATGGTTTGGTGGTATAGTGGCAAAGATCACACTTCGCTTATTTTTGGTGGAGGCTTTTACTTGAGGTACTCGAGGAAGATGACTTAGTTTCCTTGACTGATTCAGGGACTTTTTCGATGGATTCCATCTTGTCGTTAGCTTCCTCACGAAGTTCGATCGATTCTTTCAATTTGGTCGGCCGGCTGGGGACAAAGGATGTGGAAGTTTCGGTGGGGTGACTCTTGTTGAGTTGGTTTGATGGTCTCGAGGATAGTTCTACCAAGTCCGACCTTTCTTTTGGTGAGTGTGGATGGTATTGTAAAGGAGTAAGCTCGAGTGGGAGTAGCACCCAAGAGGTTCCAGGGTGAAAGGGTGCTTGAGATTGACGCACTCGGTGATGTGTTTAGTACTACTAGGCACATCGGAGTCCAAGCATGCTCTTTAGAGCTTGACTTTACGCTCTAGAATTCTTCCGAGAATCAAAGTTTGGAAGCTTACTCTCGGGATTAACCCGCTCAATCCAATCACACGGGCTTGGGACTAGTCAACATCTTGGTAATCATGCCACGGACACAAATGGCTTAGGATCCTGGTCTTTTTTTAGAGTCGGAAGATGATCTTCACCCAAGACTCTCTTCACTCTTGGAGGCTCCCACAAGATCAAAGACCACAGGATTCTTAGCGATCCAACTATTAAGGATATCTTGAACCTTTTAAGTTCGCCTCAAGAGCACGATTTCTTTTACTAATTCGGTGTTTTGAATTTTCAAAGTGAGTGCCTCGAGGTTAGATTGTTTTAAAGAAGCGGCTCATCCCTACACTTGATTAATTCAAAACTTAGCTTTTGTATTTTGAAAAAGATTTAGTATTTTCTCTTCTACGAACTTAAGGTCAACATTAAGATAATTCATGTAAGATCGCCAATCGAGTCATCATCCATAGAAAGTAGAATATTTACCTCCTTCGTTGTGATATTGACCCATTCTTCATTCCTGGCATGATTCTTTCCAACGGCTAGCTTGGCCTCTTACGAGAGGGCCATCGATTCACCGACATGCACCATTTCATCATCTCGATGACACCGGCTCTTCATCCCGGTCGAAGGTTTCAAAGAACAAGGCCTTTGTTTTACCCCGCATGTATTGAACATTTTTGTTGTTTCGAGGGCGCCTTAAGCAATGCAAGCTTAGCTTTGACTTTCCTATACTTGGCTTCAAAATCATCAGCTTTTGTTTGATCGATTTGTTTGAAAGTTTTGACGAGACTCATAGATTTTTGGTTGAAATTTGCTAAAGCCCGAGGATGGTTGACCACGATGGTTTATAAGAGGTTCGAAATTGTTTTGAAAAATGTCTTTTGAAAATGACCTCTTTTGTGACACTTAAAGCATTCGGTGTCCCCATTTGCTTTAGCATTTGAAAACCTTTGTTTCTTTTATAAACCTTCGAGAGTTAGAAAGGAGTTCCCTTTCACGAAATTAAATATTTAGGTCATTTAGGTACTCCTCACTTGATCTCTCATCGACCTCATCATCGAATTTTCTTGAAAGTCTTGAACCATTGATGGAAAAGAAAGGTTGATATAGGTGTTGAAGTGGTGGTGGGGACTTCTTGACTTCGAGACTTCTTTAAGTCGGGTATCGTCTGTTGATGAGGTTTTCCTCATAGACAAATTTCCCATAAATTTCGTGAAGCTCAAGATTTTGGATATGGTTAGCATTTTCGAGTCCCCGAGAGAAATTCAACCACTTCTCGGAGACTGCTGACAAAACCAACATTGATTTCATGTTTGGACAACTTAACACCATCAATGGAAGGTTCATTTAAAAGAGTTTTGTAGGGTGTAAGTTTGAGATGAAATTTACGAGTCCTTAGCCCGAAGGTGTCATACTCAAGTTTCGTGTCCATTATCCTGCTTTCCTTGGTATCGGATGGGCCTTCATGACTATGAACAAGGTCATCCTAAGTTTGTTTAGTCAGTACTACGACTTATAACTCGACTCCATAATATCATCAGAAAACATGATATGATGATACTTTTGAGTCTTTGGTCTTGGTTGACCACTCTTCTCTCATCCTAAGTTCACCGAGCTTGTGTTTAGGCAAACCTTGATTTTGGGATAAATGGACCTTCATTTATACACTTGATATAATAATGTTCCATCCCGATCAAATAGCAAAGCATACGCTTTATCCATTTGTTGAATTTTCCAACTTCAAGTCTAGGGCAACAGCTTTTGAATAAGCTCCACCCTTTTATCGACTAGTTGGGGTACATCAATTCGACCATAAGGATCTGATTTAAAAATGTTTTAAAGCGGCTTAAAATTTTATAAAGGTTTTATAATCGCCTCGCCTCGATACCACTTGTTGTTCCTATTCACTATCGCTTAAAACAATTAAGTACTTAAAACAATTTAACAAAGGAACAATGACTAAAATTAACATAAGTAAAACACAAAGTAATTCTCAAGATCATATTCTTTAATAGAATTTAATCAAAAGAATACGTTGTACTTATGAACAAGACTTGAGATTGAAATGACAAAGTTTGGTGACTCCTCTAAGCTCGGGCTATGTCTCGAGCACAACTCTTAGAACCCACCGAGCTATCTCAAGGATAAAGTCTGATTTGGAGGAGTGAAAGATGGCTTGCATGTGTGTGTTTTACAATTCACAAGCTTAATCTTTTCACCCATCTCTTATGCTATTTATACATGTATGATTTTAACTCTTTCCTAAGTGACAACCGACATCATACGAAGATAAAATATCGATGTATTTTGTCTCATTTACAAAGACTATTCTAGGTAAGAGACAAGACTACTTTCCTAAGTTCGGTGATGACACCGAGCACGATCTTTTGCCATTCGGGGAAAGTTGACTTTGGTTGATAAGGACCCGCCTTATCCGATTCAAACTTATCCCGCCTTGTCCCGCTCTTTCTTGGTCTTTACATCCTTCGCCTTCTACTTGGTTTGTCTTGATGTAAGAAGTTGGAGAGAGTCTTAGGGATTCGATGAGTTATTGTCATCACTCATTGAATCCATCATCTTCTTCTTGACTCCGCCTTCACCCTTTAAGTTCCGCTTCATCGAGTGGAGAGACTTCTTCTTCACCTGCATCTTGAGTATCCACGAAGATGAATCACGAGAGACTATGCACTCATGACACGTTAGTGTTTAACGGATTAAACACTGGGCAATTTTCTATTCAAATCCTAGATTAAGGGTTTGGGTATTCTTGAATCCAATGACACTTTTGACCTATCACCTTTTAATTGAAGAATAATTAATCGTCATCATTGTAATTGAACCTTCATTACTTAAAGTAGTTCGATCACTTGATGTATGATTTTCTCATTTTTGCAAAGAACCTCTTTTTTTTTTTTTTTTTTTTTTTTTTTTGAACTAAATTTTATAAACTAGCAAGAAGCTAAAAAGAGCATTACAAGGCAATCAAATAAAGGTTTTTCAAACAATACTCCCTAGAAAAAGGGCTACAACATCTATTAAATGCACCAAAAGAAAGAACGCAAGACAATATCATCAAAACGCACCGAACATTTTAGAGGAGCCTCATCAAAGATAGAACGATTGCGGAAAGACCAAATGAACCACCAGGAGATATAAAAAACTCCATCCAGCATGATCTTTAGTTTCAAGGACAACCGGATAGAGCCGAACCAAACATCCCAATCTTCAAACGAAGAAACATCAACCCAATGGAGATCCCACCAATGACATATCCTATTAAAAATGAGCTTAGCCATGTCACAATGAAATAACACATGTTGAACATCTTCTAAAGCCAAACCACAAATCGGACATAAAGAAGATTCAAGAAAAACCCCTCTAGAAACAAGATTACCTCTAGTCAGGAGGCGATCAAGCCGAGCACGCCAAGCTTAAAACAAAGAACCTTAACGAAATACACTTCACCCACCTAGTAGCATCAACATGAGCGGAAGAAAGAGATCGTCTAAGGAAGAACGAATATCTTTAACATGAAACTCATAATCACTATTAAGATCACAAACCCATCTATCAGCGGCGGAAGAGAGGGTGATTGACCCTAACATCAACAACAGATCCAACCATTGTTGATGTTCATAACCGTCCCACCTGTCTACGAAAGGAACCATCAAGGGAAACATCACCACATTCACAGCAACAAAAACATCTTTAATCCTTTCTAAAGCAAATAAATGAGGGTAGCGAACATAAAGAGGCATGTCCGAAATCCAGTTGTCTAACCAATACCTGACATGAGAAATTCATACATCAATTGATCGGACTCCTTAATCATACAATCTTAACAACTTACCTGATGATCAGATTCACACGTTTTATAATTTTATAGTTTTTAAGATTGTAAAAGTTTCATTATACTAGTCGGGTACTTGCACGTAACGAGGTCGGTGTATAACGGCAAATTGTTCTGATTACGAACTTGAGGTTCGATGTTTCGCATAACGTTTATACATATAACGAAAAAATTTTAGATAACAACAAAATGTTGAAAAAGATTCAAAACTCAACTGAATTGTATAACATAATGCATCAAAATTTTCGGTTTATAAACACCCCATATAAGTTTGTAAACATTTGATTAGATTTAAGATGACTTTGTATCGTTTAATCAACCGGTTTTCATATGAAATAAAAAGTCGAATCTTTTTAGTTTGGTACAATTATCATACTCCACATTAAACAAAAACAGCATGATTAAACAACATTCATTATGATATGTAATCACTCTTATATCCCTTTTTTCACATCATTTCTTAGGGTGAAGTCTTTTTTTACACTAATCCGGTTTGGACAACTAAGAAAACGCAGCTCCATACAGATGTTTTTCGTGCAAACCTTCGATCACAAAAACATGCCATTGCTTCCGAGATTTTTTAGGCAAGTTTGTCACGTCCGACAGTGTATCTGCTTTGGTCGTTGTACCTTAGGAAACCGATGACGCATCTGTTTTAAAGGAATCGTGTTAAACACGAGCCTTGTGCCTCGACGTTTTATTGCTTTGTTTTAATTATCGTTCTTTAATGTATGTCTTCTGCTTCTATCTCATTCTATCTGTATTTAATTCTCTGTTATTTGTTTACTGTTAATTTTTGTTTATTGTAATATGATTTATTTTAATAAAAATGTAGACCGTTTCCCTACATATTATCACATTATTTATCAACATTATCATTTTAGACTTTGTATCGTTTAATCAACTGGTTTTCGTCTGAAATAACAAGTCGAATGTTGTAAGTTTAGTACAAATATCATACTTGACATTAAACAAAACAGCAACATGATTCAACAACATTCATTATAATATGAATTAACTCTTGTCTCCCTTTTGTCTCATCATTTCTAAGGATGAAGTCTTTTGGACACTAATTTGGCTATACCTTATCCCACGAAACTTAAGTTTCAATTTTTTTATACCCATAATCTATACTACTTTATAATAGATTTGAGACCTGCTAAAAGAGGTAGTCTTAAAATATTAAGACCAAAAACATTTCCTTATTAAGAAATAACAATTTATTTAGTCAATTGTAATACAAAGGCTTTATGACCAAACTTTATGGCTCTGGAATAATTCAGACATTATAACCACACTTTTAAAGCCCTGTAGTAAAAATGGTCAATACGTTACAAAACTTCATCATAAATATATTTAACTTTTGCGAAAAATTTAATACCTTGCACACATAAATAAAAGTTATGACGTTTTTGTAACAACTCAAATATTCATTATGCTCATTTAAGATGTAACAGCCAACTACAAAACTTCATCATAAATATTTTTTAATTCATTAAATTTATACTTTTAATTTATACTCTAACATCTGAGATATAAGACCCTTACATCTGTGAAATCTCATTTTTCATTCTCACTCAAAACACACACTACCAAAGTCATCTCATCTCTCATTATCGTAAAGAACACGCACCATCACCTTAATCGCCACAACCGCCCGGCCTTCTCCACCACCACAATCATAGATCTCTTTGAAAGATCTTAGCCGAGACCATATCTTCCGTAAAAGAAACCAACAAAAGGTTCTCATCTATTATTGTGTTAAATTTATGATAAAATATTAAATTTAGTGAAAAGATTTCTTCGTCGCGAAAATAGTTATCAGATGCCGCATTGCGTTCTTGCGGTCTCTTCTAATATCTCATAATTGATAAAACGCTTTCCACGTTCATGATACATGTACGTTAGAGGAGAAAAAAAAAAAAAAAAACATGCATATGAAACAAAAACCAAAAATAGCATAAGTGAATAGTCTACATTAAGTAATTTTCATGTTGTCAATTTGTCACGACAAATAAACATGTTTTAAGAGGACACACATGACGGATTTGTTTTGGTCTTCATGGATTTGAGTGTCTAACGTAAGATACTAAATTAGAACTTGATATAAACTATAAGTTTAAATTTGAGCATCCTAGGTTGGTTATATCTTCGCATAAAAGAAAATTTTGGCCGGTTTGAAAATTGCTTAAGTTAACGTTAACGATGTATGCATCGATGATGCATGGTACGTTCGCTCTCGTTTGAGACATTCATTTGGTCGATATTGTGTCGATTGGGTTCCAACCCTAAACTCGACACGAGCTCATTTTAGTGAATTCACTTATCTCATGTTCAAGTTTGAACTCAAGTCTCAACTACTCAAGTATATAAAACGAGCTTAAATTTAAAAGAAGACTAGCTAAGTTATTATCAAAATAATGTAAAGGCATGCATATACACGTAATTCGTAAACCTAATGTTTTAGATGGACCACTATTTTGACCAAGTTGTCCAACGTTAGTGTACGTCAATGTCGATCAAGTTCACCCTGCACCAAACATTTTTATAACACGAAAAACAAAAGAAACATATTTTTCCATAAGATTCTTATAACAAAACAAAACACTGACCCCCCGACACACAAGAAAAAAATCACTTATAAACTAAAATAATAATAATAATAACTCTCGTTATACTCATAACCTGCGCCTGTAACATTCTTATAACACATTGCACTGTTCACTTTCTAATAATAAATAAATCTTGATACACAAGAATACAGGTAGCAAATAGAGAGTTCAGTTTTTCCGAATTTTAAAACCTAGCTGCTCTAAACTGCAGTTTCTTGCATATTGAACGGTCAGATCATAGCAAAATTTTTGCTGCAACTGGTTTTGATTTTGATTGCCTATTAGTAGCCATTTTTATTTTTTGAAATCTTTCTCTTTATATTTGTTTGATTTTATGTATCTTGATGTTAAATTCAAATACTAAGATCAATGGTCGTTGTTCGCCTCTAGTTTTACTAGGGAAGACTTATTGTATTAATAGGGCAATTTGCAAAATTGTGACTAAAAGATGACACATGTTATTTAACTTTACTCAATTTTGTGGCATGTTGCTAAACTATGTATCTTTTTCTTTTTATTACATGATTACTCTTCTCACATACAACATAAGTCTTACACTATTGTCGGCCTCTTTATTTCAGTTCGTTGCTTTTGATTTTGTACGCATTGCAACTGAAATTTATTATGAAATGATTTTTATAAACTTTAAAATTAAGAATCAATTTTTTTTTTTAAATTTATGTATGGAGCAAAATTGATATCAAACGGAAAAAGATTAAATTTAAGTTAATACTTTGTATATATCTTATAATATATAAAATGAAAAATGGTCAAAGTGAAAAAGTGAAAAATGTTGAAAGTTGAATGTTGAAAACGTGGTCGATGAAGAGAAAATAAATAATATAATTAATCTTTCTTATTAAAGATCCCATTCTTAAAAGTGCAATAATTTATTCACATTCAGACACCCAATTAAAACATAGACCAAATTAAAAACAACCAATTGAAACCGATACCGGGTTGACCCGTTGAAACCGATACGGGTTGACTGTTGAAACCGATCTAGGGTTGACCGGACGCTTCAAACCCCGTGGTGACCAGTTTAATTTGACATTTTCGACCCAACCTATCGGTTTGACTTCGGTTTAAATCGACCTATTTTTTTATCGGAGCGGTTCAACCGGTTGAACAACTCGGTGAAATCGGGTTTCAAATTTGACAAAATTATATGAGAAATGATGAAGTAGTTGTGGAACCCGTGACAATTTTTTAAAAGGAGAGCCAAGTAGTTGTAGTTTTGGTTTATTTTGCTTTGACACATTTAATTTGTCATTTGTATAATGTTATTTTAAAAATGTTGCTCTTGCACCATTTAAGGACTAGCATATATGAATCGTCGTTAAAAGTTAATATATATTGTATAACCCTTTGTCAGGTGTATCGATAATGTTATGTAAGTTTATTAAAATCACAAAATTAAATAGTATTGTTATCTTTAGCGATAATTATTTGTACCTCAAACAAGTAGCTTTGAACAATGCATAAATATCTATACAAATTGATAGTACAAAATAATCTTATATGGTGATATCCAATTTGCAAAGTTACAATTTTAAAAGCCACACACCAATGATAAGCGTTATACATGTAAAAAATAGTTATCATGCATAAACATCGACAAAACAAGAAAAAGCGTCACACACGCCGGCTTATCTCTAAACTACAATATAATATTGCTAACTACATAATACCGCTTTTTGTAATGCTTGAATCTATTATTACTAAAAATCTTAATAACTTAAAACAATCCTATTAGAAAATATACTCACACTTAGATCGACTCACATAATTTTTAAAAACTATATATTTATCTTTCTATGCAACCACGCATCGTAATTGTAGTTATTCAAAGCGATTCTCTAACGTTACAAATACGGTTTGTTAAAAGAAACTTATGGGTCATCGAACTAGAAAACTAGACATCATTGCTTGCTAGCGCAGTCTCGTCTAGTATCTTATAAAGTGTGTAGATGTTATGTAAAAGATAAAAAATTTGGAATTGAATTTCGCAATCAACTCGTAATGACTTTGTAGTAAATTTGAACTATAAAATGGAGAATAATATGAGTATAAGAAATATATATTATAGTAATTAATAGAGTAAACTACAAAAAATGTCTCTAAATTTTCCAAAAAATGCAAAAAATGTCCATCAAAAATTATCTACAAGAAATGTTCTTGACATTTCATTTTTCTGCAATTTATGCCCTTGAAATGTTACTATAGTTGCAAAACCCCGATTTTGGTTAGTTAGCCCTCACGTGCGTTGCACGTGAGGGTATTTTCGTCACTTCACTATTCACACCATCAAATCCTCCTGACAGGCCCACTAACACAACTACCTTTGTGTTGAGGGACATTTTTTGCAACAAAGTTATCCTTCTTTCATTCTTATATAACACTATTAAGTAGCCATTATTGCACACCCTTGAACCTACTGTTACTGCTCATCATCTTATTCATCCAAAAAAATGGTTTTTTCACCTGTGGTCTTATACCTTTTGTTTATTTGAAATGAAAGTGTAGTTATATTTTGGTTGTAAATCAAGGTCATCATCAAGATTTATTAGGAGCCGTAACCAAGAACTCTTGCATTTGGCCTCAACAATAGCATATGCAAGAGGGTAAATACCACATTTACCATCAATACCAAGAGCCGTTAAAATTTGCCCTGTATATGGTCCTTTTATGAAAGCACCATCCAATCCCAATATCTCTCTTCTTATAGATCTATACCCAGCTTTAAGTGCACCAATACACCCATAAATTCTTTTGAATATCCTTGAATTAAAAGTCAGATCTGTGTTAGATTTCACCTGGATCTTGACTATTGTGTCTGGTTTTTTTTATTTGAGCTCCATAGCATAATCTCTAAGGAGGGCATAGTGTTATTTGTGATCATGATGCGCGTGCGGAGAGCGTTCGGGGTCAAAGGAAACTTTTTTTTAGTCGAGCAAGTTTTTCAACCTCCTAGGCAATGAACCTAATCCTTGTAGTGTACTATTGGGTAAGCCTCGGGGGTTGATATCGTTCTCTAGGGGAATATGAATGCTAGTAAGAAATATATAACGAGAATGTGAGGGTTGAGGATGATTTTTTTTATAATTTTTTTTAGGGTTTTTAGAAATCTAAGGTAAAATCTCGGGGCAATTGGTTGGGGGATGGTACTTCTACCGATTACTTCTACTTATCTAATTTATCAAATAATCTAATTACTACGGGTAGCTATGTCCATTTGATGTGTGCTCGTATGATGATTAGTGTTTACCTAGATACTATTACTCTCTAGTTATCTTTTATTGATCGGTTGAATTCTCACACCTTATCTTAACGCGTTGTATTCCTGAGGCCGTAGGGTATGCGTGCCCCCTATTTCTTTTAGGTTATCTCTCATATATGACATACGAAGTCGGCAAGCCTAATCTATTTTATTCATAAGCCACACATTAATAAAACATACTCAAGCATTAAATACAACGAATGATGCCTAGTTGCACTCCTAAGCCAATTTACAATTAAGATAAGAAACAACCTAACAATAATCAATAACTATGTTTCATAGATCTAAGCAAACTGATAAGGTTTTAAAATGTACCTTTTTGAGGGGTCATTTAAGCCCTTATTTGATCACTTTTGTATCAATTATTACTTAATATCGTTCCTTTTCACTTTTTAGGTATCTTGAAGGCAAAATCTTTGGAATGACACTTATTTGGTCGAAAAGGCGTAATATCTGAAGAAAATGGCCAAAGTCAAGAATCGAGACACTCAATTGCTTTGGGCCCGAAAGTGGACGGCGTCGTGTTATATCTGCGACGCCGTCGCTCCACTTTTGTGTTTCAAGAGCCAAATTGCTTATTTACAAGTGACGGTGTCGGGTTAAAAGAGTAGGTCGTCACAACTCGGACGGCCTAGATTTGATCCGAACGACGCCGAGATCAAGGAGACGGCGTCACAAGCATAAGGTGACGCCATCGCAAGACTAACGTGCCAAGGCGAAACCCTAATGACTACTGCAGCGGTGTCACAAATCAAAGGTGACGCAATCGCATATATAATCTTATATATAGAATCCGAATTTTTAGTTTTGAGTGTGTAGTCTTTTGAGTAAAAACCTAAACCGAACCAAGGTCTGTCTTATCACGGTATTTAGGTTCCAAACCATATCTTACATCAAGATAAGTGTTTTACTTCATTAATTTAATTATGTCTTCAATTACTTGTATGTATGCTTGCATGTTCCCATGTCCGGCTAATTTACTTGTGTGTTTGCTGAGGGAATATGAAACTTAATTATTGAATATTGATTGGTTGTCTCTTATCTTAATTGTTAATGATCTATTAATGCGATAGGTCATCCGTTGTGTAGTTAATGCTTGATTTATCTTTGTAAACCTTAGTCTATAATACCTAGAGTTGTTGTAGGCTAAACCATCCGAAGAGTACCTTAGAGTTAAAGTTTATAAGTCCTAGAGACTTTGTAAGTGATAACCTTTGGTAGTTTCAAAGAGTTAGGGATAAACGCATACCCTACGACTTTAGACACACAACGCGATTAAGAATAAGGACGTGACAATTCAACCATCAATAGGAGATAATTAAGGAGTAATAAAACCTAAGTAAACACATCTTTAAATCATCATACGCACACAATAATTAGACATAGACTACCCTCACCTTAGTTAATTAGATAATTAGATAATGTATAATCGGTGAAATACCAACCCCAATCCAAACCCCGAGATTCGTACCTTTTCATTTCTTAAAAAACATAAAAGATAAAAAAAAATCTTCCTCAACCCCAACCTTAGCGTAGTAACTTCTCACTAGCATTCCTATTCCCTGAGAATGATATCAATTCGTGGCTTACCCTAATACTACACTACAACGATTAGGTTCAGCGCCTAGGTGTTGAAAACTTGCTCGATTTAAAAGGTTCTTTGACCCCGAACGACGCATGTAGCGTTATCACAAACACACAAGAAATTTAGCTAGACATGGTAAACAAGCAAGCATGCACTCAATCAATCGAATAAGGGATAGACATAATGTTACTTTGGATTAAAATTCTTATCTCGATGTGTAAAATAGGGTATGGGACTCTAAGATACTGTCCAAGTCGGACTACAAATGATTTAGGGTTTTTACTCCAAAAGTCTACCTCTAAATGCAGAATAATAGAATTTTATATATAGATTTACAAATGCGATGGCGTCGACTTTTGCATGGGACGCCGCTCGTCGTCATTAGGGTTTTATGCAGGCCAAGTCATCGATGGGACGCCATCACCTTAGAGTTGTGACGCGGTCTTGATTGGGACGTCGTCTTGATTCTAGATCTGGGCTTTCGAGATAAAAAGCGTGGTGACGCCCTTCTTTAAGGCATGACGCCGTTAGGTTATGCGACCAAAATTTCCACCGAGCCGTCGCGCTCATGTTTTGATCAAGTCATCATAGAGGATGTCGTCGCCTTTGATTGGAGACGCCGTGCGAATCTTGTTGATCGCCTTTGAGTGGCTTGATCTTTTCTTCATGAATTTGCTCCTTTTCGTCAAATATCCTTCATTCCAGCATTTTGCTTCCAAGAGACCTAAAAAGTGAAAAGGAACAAAATTAAGAAGTAATGGATATAAAAGTAGTCGATTTAGGGCTTAAATGACCCCCTAAAAGCGTACGTTTTAAATCCTTATCAGATCACCTCTCATATTCTCCCCAGCAATTTTCTTTGCCCTATAAGCTTTATTTAATGATACGTTTATTTGTAACATCTTTGTTAAATCAAGTTGTATTGCTTTAACTAGGATTTTGGAATTTTTATGAAGAATCTCAATGACAGAAAACTAGATGTAGCAGTAGTAACATCTCTTGTTTGGATACATTTACGAGCTTCTTTCATTGTTTTTACCGACCAACACTGCTCATTCCCCCACTTTGAGACGAGTAGGTCCCATGGGCAAGGGGGTTTATGATTCTTGAGTTTATATCCTTAAGCACTAACACCCTTGAATTTCATGTCCTACTGCTTTTTGGTTTCTCCAATTGGCCCCGAGTGTTTGAGGTGGATGGCATATCCTCTTCTCTGCCAGGTGTTGGATTGAATTTTATTGCACCAACCACAGTGTGGTAGCACTTAGCTCTAACCCTATCGTTATCACATATTAGAGCCAAAATAGCTCTCCTTGCCTACAATGCATGCATCCTCAAATTTTCAGCCACTTCTTTTCTTGTAACAAACTCATCTCCCCACCTTAAATGCACCTTCTTTGATTTTAGACTTACCCTTATAAATCCTTCTCGATAGCTTCAACCTTACCTTTCTTTGACCTATACCCTGTTCAATATCTGCATCACCGGCACTGTCAAGATCATTCATTTCAACTACAGGTGCAAGTACAAGTTCAACAGACTCTTTCGGAGGAAGTTTGGCAACAAATTTTCTCCCACTATCTTGAATGTTTGAATCCAGCTGAAATAAGAAACCACGCATGTCAACCTCGGGTTCAAGTGTTGGGGCATCATGTTCAAAATAACTACCACCCCCTTCTGGTTCTGGTTCTTTCATATGGGCAAAGGCGTCTTCATTATCAAGTTCTTCTCTTTCCACAACTTCCTCATCAACCTCTTCGACAGTATTTCGAAAAATCACACCCCCATTTTCTGGATATAAGTACTCTTCAATCATTTCTTCTATATCTTTTGGCCTATCATCAAAGCATGTATCATGTTCCAAATTCACTACACTATCTTGCTGGAACAAGCCGTCATCAAAATATGTCTCAGCTTGTTTACGCTTCGAAGGTATAAAACCACCCATAGGGTCACAATCATTGTCTTCCATCAAATTTAAGTAACTGAATCCATGGGTTGAGGATGTTGGCTCATTTTCACAATGCATGAATCCTACATTATCAGCATTAACAGTACTTTCAACCAATTAACAAACATTAATGGTTGAAGCTTGCGTTGGTGCCATTTCATAATGCGTTGGTTCATTGACCACATTATCCTAAATAATCTCTTCAATCACTAAACCTTTTGAGGACGGAAAACCCCTAACCAACAAAATATTTTTTCTACCAAAGATACACCAGTCTTTATATAAACATCTATTTCCTTATATCTAGGGACAAATTTTAACAATATTCACACGTCCTGATCCGACATAAATGAAACTAATACATCATCTAAAAACAGGCATGGGATCCAAAAATGGGTAAACAACAACTATTTATTATCACTTAAACCCAGTTCAGCTAAGATTTTGACCATCTTACACATGGAGAACTTGTCACAATCAATTAAGTCTAAATGATCAACCATAGCAAACTTGTACACTCTACCAGGTGGATCAGAAAACTCGCGAGTGTGGTGGATTTGAATAGTGAATAGCTTTGGGTACGATTCTGGGAACATAAATCAATGAAACAAAAAACCCAAAATCAAAAAACATCCACAATATTATCATGAATCAAGGTAACATGCTTTACTTTCCATATATACATTGCATGGTCATTAGAAACAAAAGTACACAAAAAATGTAACATATACAGAAGCAATATCCGGATTCGGTGAACTCCGAGCTCTAATTTGCCAGACAGCCATGTTAATCTACTGTTAATTGAGGTAATTTGAATAATATAGAAGTTGGAAGCAAGGGTTCGATCAAATAAGTGTGCAGGTGTGATAAGTGTTAAGAAATGAAAGAAGTAAAACTTTTGCAATTGATGCCCCTTAAAAGAAACGTTTGTGAGATAGTGATCCTGTCAGGTGGATTTGATGGCGGAAAAATTAAAATGACGAAAATACACTCACGTGCAACACCCCTACGGACCAACTAACGTGAAAAACTGACGAGCGTTAGCCAAAATCGGGTTTTTGCAACTACAGTAACCCTTAAAGGGCATAACTTGCAGAAAAATGAAACGTCAGGGACATTTCTTGTAGATTTTTTTTTTTAAATACTTTTTGCATTTTTCGAAAAGTTTAAGAACATTTTTTGCAGTTTACTCTAATTAATAAATAGAGAGAAATTCTTTGTCAAGAGAAACAAAACATTAACTAATTTCATACTTCACAATTTACTCATTTTTTTTGCTTTTTAAGTTATAAAATGCAAAAATCTTCGTTTACGAATATATTACGATATTTTTAGATAAAAATGTAAAAAAAAGTAAAAAAACTATAACAAAAAATAATAAAATGGTCATTACATTAAAGAGGATAAAATAAATACGTTTATTGGTATAACTTATTTGATGAAAAGCTTTAATTATTTTACATATACATGAGATCAAAAGACGATAATTGTGTAATTTGTTGAAAGTGTGTGTTTTCTGCAACAAAATGACAAATGTGATAATTCGCATTTAAATGAAGTCAATCTCGTTATTTAAAAAAATAAAAAATATGCCCCAAAATTGAGTTAAGTTGTAAATAAATTTCAGCTTTGTCATTGTTTTGCAAATTTCCCTATTAATATATACTCTTTTATTGGTGTTAGTAGATTCTATACCCCCTTTAAGGTTACGTGGTTTTTTATTCTTGCTTTGAAAGGATTTCACATTAAATATTTGGGTCGTCATTGCATAATTGATGTTTGTTTATGTTTTGGGGCTGGCTGTTTTGCGTTTATTGCTTAATACACCTTATTTGTTTGTATCCTAGTACAAGTTTGAAAATTTGTGTTTAAGAAAGGTTAATTTTTCTGTTTGATGTTTACGTGTTATAGAAATTATAGCATGTCGACCACACTTTAAGTTAATAAAATTATTATTATTTAACGAATGGAAGTTGATTAGCCACGTTGGGCGAGTTAGGTCTCATCGGTAGTATTTATTAAATATCCATGTGCTAATTTAAGAGATTACGGTTGCGTTTGTCTTTCAACTGTTTTTATGTTTTTGATATGCAAACCAATGTTTGTGAGAGAAGAATATCCAAGTTTTTAAGATATAAGTGATAATAAAATCAAAAAAAAAAAAAAAAAAAAAAAAAATCGTACAAAATTAAAAAGGAAGAAAACCATTTTCTTATGTCTAAAAATAACATGCATATTTTTTCATTTTCTCTTTCTGTCTGCAGACACAAGACATAAGAGAAGAAAAATTAAACACGCTTCTTTTATTTCCTCTTTACATTACATAAAATGATAAAATAAACGCACTTTTTTATATATTTTTTTCAGCTTGCAGATGAAAATGGAAGAAAAAAAAAATTGTTTTTCTTATAAAAACAAACATTGCCAGCTATGTCTTGTCGCTCAATATTACAAATAATTATTGTATTTATTTCTTTTGGAGAAAACCAAATAAAAACTTACGAATACCCCTCTATTCTACCAAAAAAAAAGTGTCAGTTTGATTTAGTTCTTGGAATCATAATAGCTATAGGTTTGATAGAAAGATAGAATAACAATAGATAAGGATGAAATTAGAGCTAAAAGTGATCGGGTGCATAATTCTTTTTTAACTGTCGTATAATAAAAAAAAAATAACGAAAAAGTACGATTACTGGTTAAAATGATTGAGTTTAGTAAAAACTAAGTTAACTTTTCACCTATTGATATACTAACTAAGCAATAACTCGAAACACAATGCATTGAGACTGCATTTTAGAAAATTTAGTGTTTTTACGAGAATTACATTGCGAATCAAAATTTTATCGTTGTCCCATTACACTTTGCGAGACCTCCTACTCTCGTCACGACTATAGATATGATAGTCTTAAAGTATTGTTTGGTGGTGTCTTTGAATGGTGATGTGGCGTTGGCATGATTGTTGATACAAATGATTATAGTTATTGCATTTTCGTTGCTCACTAAGCTATTGCTTACGTCGTTATTTCATGACACGTTTTATAGATGAACTAAGCAGCATTAGCAAAGTCAAGGGGAAGGGTTAAATAGGATAGCTAACGCTGAGGCTCGAGTTGGTTACAAGCAGGGACGGACTTATGTAGATAGTGTGGGTAGTAGCACTACTATGCATTAAAAAAGTTAAGATTTTAGTGTAAATTTTTTAAATTTTGACCTTTTTCGAAAGTCTGCACCATAAACTCAAATTGCCTCACATAAATCTAAAATCCAACATTCAACACTCTAGCTCGTAAATCCTTCATCTCAAGTAAAAATCACGATTTATCATTACGATTCTAGTTTTTCTTGGCGTTTTTTGGCTATTGTGAAAAAAATTTTTTCTTGCGCATCGTATTTTTCTCGGGTCAAGTCACGACTTACAAGTTCTCTTTATACATTCTCTTGACGCAACTCATAATGCCCAAGTGTATTTTGTAACTATGCGAACAATTTTTGGAAATGGTATTTGTAAAGTGTCAAGTAGTAAATGTTGTGAAGTTAAGGTGTGTTTAGAACAAGGTTTATTTCACTCATTTTTTGTTCAAACTGGTGAAAATTGTATAAAACTATGTGATACTTATTACCAAGTTTATATGAAGTGCATAAGTTTACGTCCAGCTTTTAAAGGTTCGTTTGGTTTGAAAGGTATGAAAATGAAGGAATGCTTTTATTCCAAACATAGATGGTATGGTTTATGTGTTTGATTTTTGAAAATGGTTATGAAACTCATAAAAATAAGCATTTTTTATACCCACCTATAATGGTGGGTTTTAAAACGCATATCTATAGTCATTCCCATATATTTAAACCCATATCTATATTCATTCCCATATATACACCAAATGTCCCCTAAATGTTGGTTTTGAGTTGAAATGTGATTTGAGTTGTTTTGAGCTGAAATGGGAAAAATTAGAACCGAGGGCTCTACAGCGTAGAGACAAAGATGTCTTGACGGCGTAAAGGTCTTTGCAATGTGAAGACAACTTGGTTTCTACGGCGTAAAGGCTATGGCTAAAAAAAATAAGTAGATAAACAAAAAATTGGGCGTTGGAGTAAACACTTATTGGTGACTTAAGGAGCATATGAGACTAGTTTTTAAACTTGACATCACAATTAACTTAAAGTAGATGGAGTGGTTTTTAGTTGTCTCTAACATGTCTAATTCAACTATGTCTCTTTCTAAAATCAAGCTTGTCTTTGAAGATTTGTTTATTTTGTGGTGATGTAACACACAATTGCATGCTTCTTTTAATTTATGCATATTTCGTCATTAACAATGAAAACCCAATCACAAGCTACATATTTTGAACTTTTCATTGTCAATTTAAACTCATTAGGCTAATAACGAGATTCATTTACCAATTTGAAAACAAGGACACCACACAAAATGACATCGATGGATGATATATAATGGATTGTGGTGACAGACCCAGAAAAATAGGATGCGAGCGAAAAAATTTTTTACGATAGAACAAATCATGAAAGAAAAAACTAAAACATAATGGTAAATCGAGTATTTTTATCTGAGCGTAGAAGAATTTATAAAGACTTTAAAGAGTTAAATGTTGGATTTTAGTATGTGAGTGGAAATTTGAGATTTTGGTGGGTCACTTTCGAAAATGGTAAAATTAAATAAAATTACATTAAAATATCAGTTTTTTTTGTGGTAGATGCGGTGCCTCACATTTATATGGATCCGTCCCTGTTGACGATCGTGACAATAACATGCTATTGTTTGATAACACGTACTCAAAACTTGGAGCGGTATGACATTTAAATTTTGAAGATGTTGTTGATGGTAAAAGACTATACGACGACATCTTTGATATCATACATGTTGTAATCAATACTTGATTGTACAACATTAGCTAGAATTTCATATCTTTCGCTTGTAAACTTTAAATCTCGTAAAGAAGAAAAAGGAAAATCGTCAACTTTAGAAGAGACATCTTTCATAAAGGAGTGTCTCAAGCTTTCAGGAGGCCTAAAGCGAAATTCGAAGATGATGCTATTTTCAGTTGAGAAATATTTGTTTTTAATACTTTAGTTTTGTATAAAATTTATTATTCAAACTTCTATGATGTAAAACTTAATATTTGTATATGTGAGAGTTCAAAAAATCACAAGTTTTATAAATTAGAGGCTAAATATATACATAATATGTAAATTTGGGCCCTACAAATCGAAGGCCTAAAGCAGTTGTTTTACCAGCTTTACCTTTGAAACACCCACGGCTTCATATACCAGGAACAACTAATTTGACCCTTCTTTGTGTGTTCTTAGGCGAAATTTAGATTTGTTTATGATAATCTAGAAACTAAATTCAATACCACGTACACTTTATTATGTGTGTGTGACAATAAATCATCATTAAAGTGTCTTAGTGGTTAAGTTTTTAATTTCTTAAAGTAGTAATCTTCATGGTGGCCTGTCAAGGAAATGATTAGAATGATCATCCGGTATAATGTGGTGTACATTTGAATTAATAACTCGTGCTCATCAGGTAACCTAATATATATATATATATATATATATATATATATATATATATATATATATATATATATATATATATATATATATATATATATATATATATATATATATATATATATATATATATATATAGAAAGCATCATAGCATTCTGTGTGGCAAGATAGAAATAAAATTCCGTTGAATCGTATATTTTAGTTTATTATGTTATTTTAATGATAAATTACGGATATCGAAATTTCGTTTATCTCGTCTTCGTTCGAGCTCGAGCCCGTTTAACCGTTCTTTCGTTGGACTTTGAATATTTGTATAATGTGTTTTATTATTTGTATTAGTGACATTTAATAGTTGTGTTTGAGTGGTTATACTGATATCTTGATAATTTGTATTTTATGTAATGGATGTTTTAATAACCTGCATTAATTGTATTTATTAATGAGTTAATTAATTGACTACATTAAATGTCTTGACAACATTATTGTCTTGTTAATTTCTTATTATAGAAATGTTTTTGTCTTATTTTTTAAGACTTCAAATATAGATGTCCTAAATACATTATATAGTAGTATATATATATATATATATATATATATATATATATATATATATATATATATATATATATATATATATATATATATATTTGACAATACACCATATGTTTGGGGTTTTATAATATAAATGGTTTCATTATTTTAATCGACTAATCCACGAGTTTAAGTTGTAAGTAAGGTATACACGTAACTACTCAAGGTTAGCCTAGTGTCAAAAAAACTTGTAACGATCATTTTAAAATGTGTGAGCTCTCAAGTTTAATTTTTGTTAGATACAAATAATTTTTAAGTGGTCATGTCAACCTTCTAAAACGGAAGAGTTTTATCTAATTTGAATTTGTATGGCTATTGGTTTAAATCTTGTGAATCAATTGGCCAAAAGATCGAATATCATGGTTTAAAAAAATATGATATATATACACGTGTAGTAATATAGATGGTTGGGGTTTTCTAACTTGTGCCATAAGGGCATGGGTTAAAAAACATTAATTAAACATAACTATTTCTTAAACTAAATTCATTTTTATGTAAAATTATGTTAAATTTGGCAAGTAAAAGAATTTTTGAAATGTAATAATATCAATCTACATTTAATTATGGTAATTTTGGTTTATTAAATGTTTTAAATATATACCACCATGATCCATGCACAACCAGGGTCCAGGTTTGGTGGGACAATTCGAAAACAATGAGCATTTAAATTTATGAAACGTAACTTTCTACATTTATTATTTATTTTCAGCTTTTAATTTCACCAAATGTTACGTCAAAAGGAGCCTCTTTTATGATTTTATATTATGTTACATCAAAAGGAGCTTATTCGCCGTAACTTTAGTCTAGTGGTAATATTGACTAACATAATCATCGTCGTTTTGATTGTTACGTCAACTTTTTTTTTTTTTTTCACAACCAACATTATCACCAACATAATATAATAAGACAATTAACATCGCCACCTAAATATACATTATTTATACGTAAATATACCTCACTTAAACAAATATAACAGCTCACACACAAGCTTTACACAACCGACTTCATGACTCGGTCTTGAAAACAACCTCCCATTTTTCACCACACGACGCGTTCTCCTTGGGCCCCTCTAATAGCATCGACACATCTTCAGGGTCTAGAAGACATGTCTTTGAAGGCTTATTACTACCGGTCTTACAGTGTGTCTATTATTGCCACCATTTACATATGAACTAAAAATATGAAAGCATATCACTAAACCATTTTTTTTTTTTTTAAATTTATCTTGACTCTTTGCAATTGGCTTTAAAAACCCTTAAGTAATACGGAGTAATATAACTAGTTATAACAACAACAATACCCAATTTCGTTTGAACAAGATATGAGTAGTGTTATGACAGTCGTTAATAATAATATGACTAGGGTTAGGGTTATATCACACATTGACACTCGTTATTTAATAAGTTTGTGTGTAATTAGGAAACCCATGTTTCAACTGAACATATTTTGACTTGTTATACAACCTGCTCGATTGCTCGTGTATTTGAAGTCTTTCATAAATGAAGCGAAGTTTCTAGCTAGTATGTGCAAGATATTGAACAAGTTTATGACATGTGTGTATAGAACAATTAATTAACATCAAATATTTCATGTTTAACAACACTTTATATGACTATAATCATTAAATAAGTATAAATATAGAAATAACGAGTTCATTAAATGCTATTTTATTAAATGATAACGCTTAACCACAATCCATATGGTTGTCGTTAGCAGAACCAAAAAATATATATATTTACAAATATTGACTATAAAAAAGTATAGTAAGTATAACTAACAATCCCATATAAGCATACCTGCATGGTCGTTTTCCGCCACGTGATCAGATATATAATCCCAAAATCCACCAATATCCGTCACGGGCCACGACGGATACACCAATCGATCAACTGAGTCAACCAGAAACTCAGTTGATGAGTTGGGTGAGTCCAAACACCCTTCTAAACTCGGTAACTCAATAATCTCACCAAGTTCCTCAGCCGCATTATTGTCGGCCAACAATGGTTGTAATGGCGACGTATCAGGCTTAGGAATGTCCAACATTGTGGCGGCTTTCCCAGCGGCTTCTTGAACGTCACGTGGCGATAGTGAGACTGGACGAGGTAACGAGTCTTTGAGTTCGGGAAAATTAAGAATTGCGGATTTACCTGTTAAGTAAAAGAATTAGTCCAATCAACAATGTCAGTTATCAACATTTACTAAAAACAAAACAAAATATTTAGATTTATTATAACCTAATGATAGTTTCACACTTCACTAACAACCACTAGTAATTTGCACTTTCGTATAAATTAATATAACTTCACTTACAATCATCTTTAATTTGCTATAAAATACATTTCTAGAAGGGACAATCCGCTCCATTAAAGTGACATATTATATAAAAAAATATACCTGGGGTACAAAAATTAAATTCCAATACATTTTTCATTTTGTAAAATAACCAACATGATGGTCAAGCTGCTATTTTTGTTATTTTGTACTATACCTTGCATGTTAGTACAATTTAAAGATTTTTTTTTTTTTTTTTTTTTTTTTTTAACTTAATTTAAAGAATTTCAGTACAACTCTTTTTGTGACAAAATAAGTGTTATATTCACTGTTCATCAGACTCATATAAGCACCAACAAACCTAATCTCGTCGGAGCAAGCTAAAGGCAGGTGAAATGTAAGCAGTTCCTACCCTCTACCACAAGAATAAACCCGATAATAGAGATTGCTTCCTCATCAAACACATGGCACAAGATAGAAAAAAAAAAAAAAACATAAGTTTTATACAATCTTTATATACATACTAGGGTACATTACCTTTGATCGACAAGGCAGCTACATCATGAGCTCTAGCCGCCATCTCAGCAGTCGAAAACGTTCCAAGCCAAATGCGCGATTTCTTCCTAGGTTGTCTAATTTCCGACACCCATTTTCCCCAGCTCCTCATACGAACTCCACGAAAAACAGGATGTTTGTAGCTCACATCTTTCCTATGTCTCTTCTTCGTCATAGAAACCTCGGACGACCTCACCACTTCAGTCTCCATTTTCGACGCGTTAGAAGAAGATGAAGACGAGGTAGAATCGGGTTCATGTGTTTGAATATTAGTAGCCATTGGTATGATGAGTTAATTAGTTGGAATGTAAGCTTTTGAGGGGTTATATGTAGGAATGAATATGATTGTACGGAATATATAAGTGTAGCTAGGTTTCCTATGTGATTTTTGTTTGATAGAAATGTGTTACTTGTATATATTATTTGAATAAGACGTATGCATGAATTATTTTGTTTGTTGCATTAAATTGAATACATTATAATATATGGTTACTTGTTTTGAATAAGACGTATTAGACATTATTTGATATGATATGGATGAAATTTACTGGTTGTGATAATGTTGTACAGAAATAAAGTACTAATACAGTAATTAACATAGGATGCACTTTAGTACATGTAGTATGTACCAATCATATGAGTTAGAAAAATTATTTGTTATTAGTTGATAATAAAATGAAAAAAGTTTCAATTATTGATGACATAACTTTGTAAAGAACTATCATTGAGAGTGATCAGAGATGGACACAGATTTTTTGAAAATGTATTGTATAAATTTTCTTTTTTATGATTATGCGTATTAAAGTTATCTTACGAATATTTATTGGGTAAAATTAAAAGTTGCACATGTCTAAAAGATACATATCTTATAAATAAACTATATTTCATGACCTAAAATCAGATGTGCCCTGTATCACACCCGGCTTCACGTAGGTCCGTCCGTGAAAGCAACACGTAAATACGTTATTGTTATTTTACTCATTGAGATTGAAAGCATAATGAGATGCATTCATAATTTAAAGAGTTTAATTTGTCGGGATCATATCAAATTTCAAACTGAACATGATTGTTTGATAAGTCTTAGATTAACATAATTTTGACAAGTGTTTAATGTTAATTTGTATCCACTGCTCCACTGGCATGCATTTTGTTAATGATGGTTTATAGTAACATTTATGTTCACATAAACTAGTAAAATTAAAAAGATAATTAATTAAAATAAAAGTTTTGTTAACAACAATTCTTGAAATTGTCATATAATGTTTTTTTGACTAACTGGTTAGCTCAGTTGGCCATCAAATGGAATTTTGGAGAGGTTGTTATTATATCTGCTAGATCTCGCGTTCAGTCTTGGAAGGGTTTTCCTGAGGTGGAGTCTGTGGGTTCTACCGTAGATCGTCGATTCGGTGTCGCATACATACGTAGTATGTCTTGTGGAATCGAATAACTAATTATTATTCAAGGTTGACAGAAGCTACCTTATAGGTAAATATTATAGAATCGAATAATTAACTTAGTATTGTACTAACTCATCGTTAAAAAATAATATATAATATTCTTAAAGCACAATTTGAATAAATTTGAAATTTTAATGTTTTAAGAAGAAACATGACCTATTTAAAAAGCTAGCCACTTTTTTAGAATAATTATATAAGTATACGTTTGAATAAAAAACACATGTTTGGTGTCTAAAGAAAATTGTAGAAAGGGTTAACGGCATCATGATAAAATGGGACCCTTAAATAGTTAAATATATTGAGTACCAATAATGCATATAAAAATGAAGTGAAATTTCTAGTGACTTTTGTATGTTATTTATTCAAAATATATGTCCGTTGGGACAACCAACTTCATATCTTTGTTTTTCTTTCTATTGCCCGTTACGCTGTTGAATGCTTCAAACGGTATCGGCCTTGTTTTCTTATGTTAAAAGTATAGTTTAAAGACTAAAGTTCAAGATATCCCAACTTAAACCTTATAATGCCATATTTGCCTAACTAAAACCCATAATGACATATATACCCGATATAAATAACAATTTGTCATATTTACCCATTTCTTTATAAAACTAGTTTAAATTTAATTTTTGTTATTAAATTCTCATTATACCCCTAATAACTTAATAAATAAGTTGATCCTAAATATACTTATCATCATACCGATGATACCATCAAGTATCATCACGTTCTTTATTACATTTGTGGGCAAACTGTTGTAATACATGATAAATTTTAGAGGCAAAACAAGGGAATTGTTGAGTTGTTGATACTATGGTGTAATCGTATAGTTATGCGGTCATAAGCATTAAGTATCTACCATATGATTGTATATGAATTGAGGCTCCTTAGTGCTTGTTGAAACTATATGAAAATGGCACATGCTGGTGCATTGATATTTATTTATATAATACTTGTATATTTAATCAAACCTTTTATCAAATCATGACATAGAGAATATACTTGTGTTATTGTATAACAGTATTAGTTTTTCAGGTTCAAAAATGTAAAAGCATTGATTGACGATGGATTTGTGTAGTCTCACTCATTAATAAGGGTATAATAGTCAACATAATTGTGGAAAATAATTTTTATTAATTTTATAAATCTTAAAAGTGATTGAGTTAGTAATATGGGTAAATATGACAAATTATTATTTACATTGGGTATATATGTCATTATTAGTTTTGATTGGGTAAAATGGCAATATAAGGTTTAAGTTGGGATATATGGAATTACCCTCGATTAAAATATAAGTATCACAGGGTGCTTTGGTGTTCTGGGTTAACGTTATAAAAAAAGTAATGTCATCTCAACACTTTTATTTATAACTCGAAACTTATAACTTAAAAAAATATCATCTCTTCAAAAGTCGTTATAAGACACCTCTAGCTTTCGGACATAATCTAATAAAACACAAATACAAAAAATAAATAAATAAAAATCTGATTTGGGATTCCCATCTCCGGTCAACTCGGGATTCCTCGGTTAAATCGGGTTTGGGGATCGGCCCCATCAGTGCAGTTTTTGCAATCCCTACTCTTAAGGAAATTTGGATTTCTATGACCGAAGATCGAGATGGACATATGATTTTCAAAAAGTGTTGCACAATTTTTCTTTGAAAGGTCTGGTACAAAAAATTCTATTATAAGTACTAAAATTTGAGCCACAAAAATATTTTGGGGTAATGTGAAGTAGCACTAGATATTATGGGGGTTCCATGTACTAGAAAATAACATTTTTAAAAAAAAGTTACACTTCGTAACCTAAAATAAAGTGTGATTCGTGCCACACCCGGATATTATTTGCAGGGCCGTCCCGTGAATTTGAGGGGCCCTGTGCAATTATCATAAAGTAGACCCTGCACAACGTCGTATGTGGATTTTGATGCCATTGTTTCATGATTACGAGAGAAGAAAAAAAAGCTATAATGTATAGAAAAGAAGCTAATAAAACTTATAAAATGTACTATATATAAGTCTATAAAATAGTAACAAATGTTGCAAACTCTCGATTAACCTTTGAAATTTTATAAGAAAAATGGAAGCACTCAATCATATCAAAATTTAAAAGTGTAGTATTGAACCATTTGTAATAAACAAGGGCTAGAGCGTAAATATTTATAAGTTTTCAATACTTCTTGAGAAATTAGGACGAAAGTGTTAAAATGGTATATTTTGGGGGTGCAAACTAAAACTAACCAAAAGTTATCGTCTTCTCTGGCTTTCAGAAACTTCCCCATTTTTCAATTTTAATTTTTTAAATATCATTTGAAACTAAAAAATGTTAACTTATATTTGAGTGGAATCAACGATTCTCTTACACTTTATACACTTTATCATCAGTATTACGTTAAAACTCGATTTAATCACCCTCGATGCTTAAAATTTTGGGGCCCCTCGAAGAGGCCCTGTGCCGTCGAGCACCCTGCACTTATTAAAATCCGGCCCTGATTATGTGGGTTCATCCCAGCCGAAGATGCACCTTATTTCTAACATGACTCTACTTTTTGATATATTGTTGAATATGTGACTTAAGTAAATGAACGTCTGAAATTGTTATTACCAACCGACACTCACTTTCATACAAATTACATCACCAACGTCTTTTAATAGCATGTCTATATTTAAAATTATAAAGTTTTAATCAAAAAAATTAAACCACGTATTTTTTGATGCTCTTCAATTTTAAAGTTTTTTTAAAATATTTTTCGCAATATATCATAAATTTCGCAATACATTGTTATATATTCGTAATGAAAAATTTCCTTTGAATAATTATCTTCCTTCCTTCATCACTTTTTCTTTTCTTTTTTTTTCTATTTTTTTTGCATATGTATTACGATGTATTATGAATGTTTTCTTTCTTCGTCTTATCTTCATTCTTTCATTTCTCCCTCTATCAACTTGCAACTTTACTCACTTTCTTTTCATAAATTTGTAAGATTTATCTTTATTTACCATGTTTTCTTCTCGTCTATTAATCTTTGTTAATACAAAGAATGTCTAAAATGTTATTTATATTTTCGGTTTCTCTCGTTTACGTCAAAGTTTATGTAAATAAGTTATTAGTCGAATTTTCATTTTGATGTAAATCACTAAAGGTATGAACAAATAAACATTAAACTTGATGGATGATTAAAGAAATAATTTTGTCATACACTACATTTTACAAAATTAATTAGATAAATTATTTTGTATATTTTAAAAAATTAAATAGATATATATTTCAAAATTCAAAATCAAGTAATTTTCCCCAAAGCAGATCTAACCTTCACCAGATAAACAAGCAACAAGAAAAGGACAAAAGGATCGTCTGGCATGTCGATGGTTCACGAAATAGGGACGGTTTCCAGATTTATCTGGGACCGTCCTACTATAACGGTCAAATTTCTATTGTCTATAAATGGTGGCTTAATTTTCACATAAAACTAAACTTTTGCACACAATTTTCTCGGTTATTTCCAGTCTTATTATCTTTAATTTCTTTTATCATTAAGCTTGTTAAGTTTGTTTAAAATGATTCAAACATCCATCCATTCAAGTGCAAGAGAAGAACACACGTAATCGTCAAGATACGAAGTGTTGTAGACTAGTTAGTGCATTCGTAAAAATCGTAACGTTTGTTACATTCTTGTTGTAGATCGAGTCCATAACCTCCAAACTTACTTAGTTGTTAGATCGGTTAGTAATTTGGTCCACGAAAATATATGAGTGATCGAGTTAGTATTTTAGTCCCGAAAATACGCTGTGTGTGAGAGATTGGTTATAGCTTGATTAGAACTCGACATTTAGCTTAGTGTCGAAAATTGGTGTAGCGACATTGTACAATTTTCTCCGCCTCAAGGAGCTTGTTGACATAGTGTAATGAAATCTCGAGTTGGGTTATCGGGAGTGGAGTAGAGCGAAGAGGAGTTTCGTTCGAACCACTATAAATCTTCGTGTTGTGGTTTGATCTTTCTAATTCTCAACTATTGTCTTGCACTTTTCCTTTCATAGTTATTATTGTTTTTGTCTTGAGTTTCTTTATATTGTGATTGTTTCATCTTACATAAACTCGGATCTAAAAGTTTTGAAAGTATAAACTTAGAACGTGAAAAACGGTAAAACTATTCAACTCCCCTTCTAATTTTTCACATCTTCTTTCGACGATAGTTTTTTTGCAATCCAAAATTTGACGATCTTCTTAAACAAATTGAGGTTTAGTTAAAATGCATAAATACTTGTAATTTATGCTTTGTGAATTGTATGAAGTGATATCTTTGCGAATTATGCAACTAAAGTTAATGATTTTTTTATTTCTTCTTTTGCTTTACGAAATCTACAAATACAATACAATGCTATGTGAGATAAGATCAGTTTTGGGATTTAGAATTTTTTTTTTATAGTTTTAACAATATGCCATAAATGTAAGTAAAGTTAGAAATAAGTGACATCTTTGGTCACAAAATGCAAATCTAAATTGTATATAATGAGAGAGCTCATTCACTCCATTAAATATACTAAGACATTAAGTTTAAACAATACAAATCAATAAGCTTGTTGTACAAACCAATTTAGCACCAAAAGTTTTCTTCAAGCTATAGTGAACCTCTTTTTAAAGTTAATATAACAACCAAAACATTAACTGAACTTTAAGTGATTCACTACTAGAAAAGCGCCAATAGCAACGGACCAATTTCGTTGCTAAACACCTAAATTCGTTGCTATTTGATGCTAGCAGCAATTTCGCAACAACTTGTGTTCGTTGCTATATCGCCGTTGCTAAACCCGAAATCGTTGCTAAATGAAACTTCGTTGCCAATTACCAACGAAACACTATGTGGTTGCTAAAATTATGAACACATTAAGTCGTTGCTGATTTCCTTAATAGCAACGAAGTTTTATTTGTTGTTAATTTCAGTTGACCATTAGTCGTTGCTATTTAAATATTTTGCAACGCCAAAAGTCATTGTTGATTTAGTTTCATTTAGCAACAACTTGCAGCTGGAATATTTTGTACCAAATATTTAATATTTCATATCATGTATACCTGAATATAAATACAATTATAATAGAGAATGAAATAATGACATATCTTAAAATCCAAATGCATTATTTATTCAGATACAAGTATACAACATTTATTCTTTTACAAGGAACCTAAAATAAACTAGTAGCTAGAGTTATTAATATACATTTAAGCAGTTAGACCTCAAGTCCAGTCACGAATCAAAAGGAACAATTGGTTTGCTTGCTGATCTCACTTGTGTGGTTCTCACTTTTCACATGCCGGTTTTTTAGTCAAATCCTCAGTTGTGCAAGATAGTCGCAAAGAAAGAAATGTTTAGTAGATACAAATTTAGAGTTACATGTGCTAACTTCATATGTTTATCAATAATTCATATTTAGGTAGCCACTTACCTTATGAATTTCGTTGTACGATGGCAATCAATGTGTTATTAAACACGAAAAAACAATCAACCACATAAAGAGACCTCACCAGAGCTTTTATTATAAGAAATGAAGTGATGAATTGCAAACTAACTCGAGAAATTAGTCAATTTGTGCAAGGTCACCAACAAAGATTCTTGAAACTATATTTTGGCTTGAGACCTACAACAATAATTAAAACAAGAAAGACGAACATAATAAGACTTGAGTCTTTGATGAAAGGATAAAAGCTTTCAAACGTCTTTACTTACGAGTGGTGTAAACATTCCACCAAAAGTGCTCGAAAGCTTTTGATCATTTAAGTAAACTGCAATGGAGAAAAGGCAATGACATACCAAGACTCATAACACATGTACTACACCACTTAATCTGATTGTATTTTTACTTGTAAGAACAAAACGGGGAAATTAAGGTAAACATGAATACTCACCTCTTGGTCAATACGCTCTCACCTATTCTGAAGTTCATTTGTCCACTTTAGATTCACCATCTTAACAAGTAATACACCATAAAAATAAAAAATAAATATAAGAATGATATCATATGAACTCTAAAACTACATATCAGTGATATACCACATTTTAAGAAAATAAATACTAACACATCATTGTCGTAAAAGAAGTAAATAGCCAATTTGCATACATAATATGTCATCACCAAATAACATTCTTGAGAACTTGCAACATAAATTACAGTTTTCAAGCACCAAACATAAAGAAAGCCATGTAGCATAACAATGAACACTAATGAGGTTGAAAACTATGTAACATCACTAATTTAAGGCGCGGGCACTCAAAATTACACTACAGTTCTATATGGCATTTCAACAAACAGGTGGAATAGACACTAAATAAGCTTTCAGATTGAACTTGTAAACACTAATTGACATACATATACTTGTTCGTTCGGTTTCATAAACACTAATTTGATGTTTCATATTCATCCTACTTGTATTAAAACAATACAAATTAAGCTCAACTAGAATCATTTGTTCCAAATATTTAATAGCAAAATGATATATCATATATATAAATTGATATAGAAAATACCTTGAAACTATACGTAGAGGACATAAGGGGTAGTAACGAGAGCTAAGTTTTTCAGATGGTGATAGTTTTGTCAAGAGTGGGCGGCGGAAAGATTCAATTTAGGGTGAAAACAGAAAAGAGTGGAAATTCTTTTGATGTTTAATTTTTGGGAGATCTAGACACCAATTTGGGTTTTGGGGAACTCAAAATTTCATTTTGGGGAACTTAATTCGATTTGGGGAACAAATTTTAGCTACTTGCTGCTACTAACGAGTGATAGAGAGTAGATCTAGATCAAATTAAGATGGAGTAAAAGAGATGGAAAATGGTGGATAAGCTTTGTGTGGCTAATAACTCATGACCTAATTTATATTCCTCTTTTTTTTCTTTTCTTTTTTTTTTTTACTTTTTTACATTTCTTTTTGAGGCTTTTATATATGTATCTTTGAAAATTTAAAAATTACATATATATATATATATTTTGATGGATTAAAAGCGTTGTATTTTATCGTAAAAAGCTCAGACAAAAATATACATATAATTGTTCATCTATGGAATGATATATATGAAATTATTCCTTTTATTATAAGATATAGACATTGAAAGGTTTGTAAATATAATATTTATATCTTAAAAGTAACTAGATAGTCTTCAAGGCGTAATGGCGGTTATCCCGAAATAAAATTTTCGATGAATAATGTATTTTAGTTTATTATGTTCTTTTTAACAATAAATTTCTGGATATCAAGAATTCAGTATAGCCCGTGCCTAGAGGTGTGAAATGTGCCAAAAGCAAAAAATTTGCTAAATGGGAAAATTTTAAAAGATTTGGGCACAATTAGCCCCCTCCTTTTTTTGAAATGGGCACATATAGCCCATTGAAAATTTAAATGGGGCACTAACGGGCACAACTTTTATTCTCAATTGTAGAACATTACGGTCGTTTTAAATTATTTTTTATATATATAATATATTTAAGTTTTTAATATAAATAAGATATTACGTTTAAGGAATTTATTTAAATCGTTTTAGGTCTTTTATTAGCGATTTGTATAACATGTGCCTGTTTGGCTTTGTGCCGTTTAAGCCGTGCCATTCTAGCTTTGTGCTGCTTTTAGCCGTGCTCGCCCGCCCGCCTGCTTTGCCACCTCTACCCGTGCCGTTCGGGCTCGAACCCGCTGACCAGTGTTCGCCGGGCTCGGGCTCGAGTCTGCGTTGGTCCGCGCCTGTTCGCCTCAAGCCCATTTGGGTCGTTGCCGTTCGAGCTTGAATGTTTGTATAATGTGCTTTATTATTTGTAGTAGTGAAAATTAATGCGGGAATTGTGTTTAATTTGGTTGTACAATATGTTTGATAATTTGTATTTCTTATGTAAGGTGTGTTTAATAATCGTATTAATTGTATTTATCGACCGGTTAAATAATTGACTACATTAAATAACATTAATGTGGTGTTTTGTTGTACACTATGCTTTTTGTCTTACGTCTCGAAATTATGTGCATTAAATTGTTGTACACTTTGTTTCTTTTCTTGTAAGTAGTAGTCATTAATAACATTGACCACTTTAATAGCATTAATGTTGTAAGTTTGAAAATAAGTCGAAAATTACATCATGCTTATTTTGTTGTACACTATGCTTTTTTTTGTGTAGAATCAAAATTGGTCAAATTTATTGTATGCATTGTTACCAAATGGAAGAAAAAAAAGAAAGCGATGGTGGTTGAGCTTAAGGTGTGAGCCAAATTTTGAAATCACAATAACGTAAACATATAATCTTAGAAAATTAATTATTTTGAGCTTAAGGTTGAGTAATGACCTAAAAATTTGCGGTTGTTATACTTCGTGCATTATAAGTAGTATAGATAACTTTGTACTTAAAATTTCAAAAGTAATCATCTAGTATTTAAAATTTAATTACTAAAGTAGCGATGTAAGCGAGTTAAATCGAGTCGATTTTGATAGGGCTCGACTCGACAATTTTATGTTAGCTCAACGAGCATTCTTTAGGAGAGGTTGAGCTCAGATTGATAAAGCTTGAATTGGACTCGAGCTCGATAAAAATCTTGTAAATTCATAAATAAGTAGTTTTACATAGTGCATTTACATATAATATCTTAAATATAAATACTATAAAATTATATGTCACTAAATTCTAAAAACTTGATAAAAGATGGATCGAGAAGGAATTAAGTAAAGCGAAGAACAAATGAAGAATTAATAATAACACATTATATCTTGATATGCTTACATCGCTTTAGTCATAATTTCTTCATACGAACTATGCTTTTGATGATTTAATAAGCTATGAAACCGGGAGAGAGAGAGTTCTACAACTTTAATTTTGGAGCAGAAAGCTGAAATGTACTCACGTTAGCTTCACGAGTTAAATCACAAAAAAAAATCAGTTTCTGAGGTGAGTCAAACACTCACGACGCGGGTAACTGCATAAATATGATTATAGCTTAATTGGGGTTACATGTAGAGAAATGACCAACAAAACAATGACTAAATGATTAAAATTTGATAAAAGATGGATAATCAAGAGAATAACCGCAAAAACAAATAAAGACTTAACGATAACACATCAAATGCTCACATAGTTAGATTGTTTGGTCATAACTCCTTCAAACAAACTCCGTTTTGATGATTCAAGAAGTCACGAGCACGGGGAGAGATCTACAACTTTCATTTTGGAGTGAAAGCTAAAATCTTAACCCACTTACGTCACGATTCAAGTCACATAAAACTTTAGTTTTTAGCTGAATCAACCACTCACGACGCTAATTTTCACACTTTTAAACATATAAACAATGTGCGTTATTTATTTACTATATATAGACCATCGATTACATATTTATGCACGTAATGGATTGCATGTTATATTTATATGTGTATACATTATCGTAAGTAGACTAAAATTAAACCCTATTAGTTAATAAGGTTTAGTAAAGTTGGAAATTTATTTTCCATATACTTTTTATAAATGTAGTAACTAGAAAATGAAATTATAATAAAAGCTGGTTAACTTGTTTATAAAAAATGTTAGAATTTTCCTCCACTTTTCATAAATTTAGCAATAAAAATATTCAAATTTTTACCAATAATTTTCGCAACAAATGATTCGTTGCTATATTTGCAATTCGTTGCTAATAACGATGGTTTCATTGGCAAAATAAAAACTTCGTTGCTAATTTTTCCGCAACGAATATTTCAGAAAGTCGTTGCTAAAAAGAGGGGAATGTTCCCACCAAATTTTGAAGGATGGCAGAATTTAGCAACTAAAATTGTTGCTAACCAAGATTCCATTTTGATAAATTTCGTTGCTATATTTGTTGCTAATGTGAATTTAGCAACGACTTATTGGTCGTTGCAAAAAGTTCGTTGCTATTGGCACTTTTTCTAGTAGTGAATTAAATCATGTGACATTTACTTTTCATCCACAATAAATTATTTTAATATAATACAATTACTAAAAGTTGTAAATTATTTTTCTTATTAAAGCTGCAGAAAATAACTTCAATCTACATTAATAATTAGCAAAATAAATAATGTAAAGGTCCGGATCTTGTCTTGAAACAAAAACTAAAAAATATATTTACGAACCATAAAAAATTATTGTAATGCTTATTGTACAATCAAATGTAACCAATTATCAGTACTACTGTCTTTATATTGAATCGGCATCAACGAGTGCCCTATAATTTTATATAAATTAGTTTTATATTACATAAAACGAAAAACATTTATTGCAAAATATTTTATTCTGATATGCGCTACTGCAACACGCAGACTGCTAGTTTCCCAATATTAATGGATAACACAACCTCCACAAACCACACCTAGCAATTACAATTTGTTACACCCCAAAACTCGGTTTCAAGTATTTAATTACGAGCGTGTCGAGTAAGTTTGATTATGACTTTTATAAGTTGAAGGCCTTATATGATTGGTTAGTAAATCCGATAGTCGAACTATAAGTATATATATTATGTAAATGATTTTAGAAAATGTTGTATGTCATAAATATAAAGGAAAAGAACTTGAGGAACCTAAGTTGCCATAATTCTAAAATAGTACCAGAGCCAGTTATAGTACTACAACCAACTTATTATAGCCTGGAGGGAATCTTCTTGCCATATTTATAAAGTTATACCAGATTTAATGATATAAACATCTCATATCTTTCATATGCTTCTAGAGGTGTGTGGTGTTTCGTGTGTGACGAACCAAGAGAGAAAGGATGTAAAACAAAAACTCTCCTAGTGATCATTTGATGGAAGATTAATGTTCTAATACAAGTGATGTGTCCCTAGTGATGATCCTTTGCAAGTAGGTAACTTTAATCACCTTGAATTGGCGACAATCTTTTTCAAATCAAGCCGTTGCGCAGTATTTTTTTTTCTTTCTTTCAAATTGGAAAGAGGCGTTTCAAAATCAACATGCTTATTAATAAATGGAAGAGGTTTTTCTGTTCAGGGTTTTTTTCTTTTTTTTTTTAAACCTGTTCAGGGTTTAACAATATGTTACAAATGTTAGTCAAGCTAAAAATAAGTGACATCTTCGATCACATAAATGCAGATTTTCCTATTATTAATGGATAACGTAATTACATATTACGTAGTAACATGCTTATTATATAAAAATGGAAGAGGTTTTGTGATCAGGTTATACTGAAAGAGCTAGTTTTTTTATTTAAATGTATGCGTTAATTACCGTATACCCTTAACAGTTTTCAATTATCTGGCCGCCCCTCGTATGTGTACGTAATGAGGTTTGACTATCGAGCATTTTGTGAGAAAGTTAAGTGTCTTATCACTAGACAATTTTGTAATGATTATGCTTATCATTGATGGATATTTTCACACGTCTAACATTTTTTGGTTTAACGAGACCTTCTTGTAGTTACATGCTTATGGTATATGCTCAATCGAATTCAAGAAACAACTCTTTAAATATCTAAAAAACACCAACTAGTGTTACCCAAACAACACCATAGGAGTAACGTAACACATCAGCTAACAATATCTCACATCTCGAGAAAACTGAGAAATAAGTTTTGCTATCAGGGTCGTCCTCGAGAGTGGGCGACCGTCCGGCACCAATATTTTAGGCCAAAATTTATGTTTTTCTATAAAAATTATAAATGATGTTAAAAGTTTATATAACTAAGAATAAAAACAAAGACAATTTTTATAAGTATACTTGAAAAATGACATTGTTTACGGAAATAATTGTCATTGTATATCTTAAAAAGAATACACTTTTCATTTGGCCTCTGCTTATGAGGCCCCGTTCTCATTTTTCTTCGAGGGGCACCACAAATTCTGAAACGGCTTGTCTGTTATGTCTTATTTCTTCAATGATTGTATCCACACTTTTGATGATTGTCAACCAATAATGATAATCAATGAGTGGTGATATAGTGATAAACATTTCTTGAAAGACAGCTTTAAAAGTTTTCATCAGCAAAACTAAAAATAAAAAGAAGCCTTTTATATGCTTTTAAATATCTGTTGGTAAAACTCTTTGCCTTCCATGAAATATCATATTAATATTGTTAATCCATATATCTAGCATTTTGTTATATTAATAAAACAAGTAAGTTTTTCAGTTTCCATTAATTCCATGCCATATACTCTTTATGTTTCATGCAAGCTATATATATCTCCGATGTTTCATTGTTTAACATGATATGAATGATAGTGGCTCTAACTCTTAGAGCAAGTCGACCATTATGAGCCCTTGCTTCATGTCATCCCGTCAAATCACATTCTCAAGACTTAGACTCCGTCTTCGATCGCCATTGTCATCCTCTCAAAATAAAAATCTATATATAATTTTCTACCAAAACCCTACATGTAGGCCTTTTTGGCCATAACTTTTCAGTTGTTTGGAGTTAGCGGCGTCGTCACCGTTTAGAGTTAATTAGCGTCGTCAATGTCATTCTCCCGTTTTAAATTTTTTCACAAAAACCCGGAAAATTTCACTATATATTTGTATACTACAAATAAATCTATTTTAAACTTTACAGTATCATGTTAAACAATAAAAACTCTGTATGTTTAACTTAATCAATATACAATGTTTATAAATTACAAGTGTAGCATTAGTTCAGTGTAATGGATCTTAGGCTCACAGACGGCGCCTATTTTACGATACACGATTCGTATATTAAATTAAAATTTTATACAAATAATAACATTTATATCATCGCGGGATTCTATGCCAAGCACACCATCAGTTTTATTTAGGGGTGACAATCGAGTCGTGTTTACGTTAACTTATTTTGGTTCGTAGGTTGGTGTGTTAGTATATAACATCTACCCAAACACGACCTGCTTATTAATTGTGTCAAAAAACTCAACCATAACCTAGACATGTATAACACGTGTAACTTGTTTGTGACCCGTTTAATTTATTTAAGCAAATAGGTCAAGCGGTGAAGAGAGTTGATGGTTTGTTGATTCACTTAGTTTAAATCCAAAAATAATATAACGATTTATAAATTGATAAAAATACAATACAAAAACTACACAACAATCTCAATCATATCCGAGTTATAATTGTAATAAATTGTCACATTAAATACATAACAAGATACATTAATCGAAATCTAACATGAAAATCATGTTATCTATTTCATTTTTTAAGAGGCTTATAAACATAAACGGGGTCACGGATTGGCCTGTTTAATTACTTACTTAACCCAAACACGACCCGTTTAATAAATAAGTTAGACGTGTTGACCTGTTTTTGAACCAAACATGTTTATCTTCAACCCAAACATGTTTAACTTCGTGTCGGGTTTGTGTCGTTTCAAGACTTGCCACCCTAGTTTTGCCACACTCCAAGAATTAATATTAGTCCCTTCTGTACCATGAAAAACTTTCTAAGGCTAGTTACAATGGTCGGTTGGGCATGGAGGGTCGACCGACCATTTGCTCGGTTGTGCCCATTGTGGCTAGAAGGTGAGCATCGGTTGGTGTAGTGCATTTGGACAAACTAGTTCGTGGTCACGACCGACTTGCATGCACACAAAAATTCAATTTTTGTTACCGTTTCATATTAAAACAAAAAAAAAACTTTTTTAAAAAAAAAACTTTACCACTTTTACATCCTATAAATACTAACTCAAACACACTTTTAAACACACAATTTCACCGGTTCACCAAAAACACACACAATTTCAAACACAATTCAACCTCAAACTACTTCTCAACACAAGATTTATTATATTGCCGTCCCCCATTCCGTTGAAGATATGCATGTACGTTAAAAAAATGCGAAGAAGGTGATGTGGGTCGAAAAAACGATATTATAGACGTTATCAATTTGTTTGAGCAGACAAGGGCCGAGAAGCAACGTATGAGAGAAGACTACACAATTTGCAACGACATTACGCCTGAACGAAAAGCTTTGATCGACAAATTTTTGATGGATGAAGCATAAAGATGAAGACATTCTTGACAAGTTGTGGGGTTGTGTTCAACAGATATCGAACAACATCAGCACCAAAATCAATTGGAGCTATCGGAGAACAAACCCGATGGTGTAGGTGCATCAAGTTCGTCTGCTAGATTTGTTGGGCAACCTCCGCTAGATGAGGAACATTTGGCTCGCGATCCCAGGAATTTTTGGGTTATCGGACTCCTTCATTATGATTACGCATGCGGGAGCATCGGATATAGATTTATAATTTATGTATTTCAGATCGCTTTTATTTTTAATATATTAATGTTTTATTTAGTATTGTAATGTTTTTATTTTTAATGAATTTTAAATTTGTTGTTAAAAATATTTGGAAAAAAAAAAAAAAATGGCGTCACCATGCAAGAATTGGTAGTCGTCGAGAGAAGGCGATGTGACGAGGTCGACCAGGGTCACCACTTCTACTAGCCTAAGATTGCATACTTAACCAAATTTAGGGTCGACTTATACAGTCTTCCAGCTTATCATGTCTTGTAGCTTAGCTCTTCCTTTGTAACACATGATGAAAACAAGTACATCTGTATCTAGAAGTGTTCGACATCAATATTTCTTTCCTATTTTGGTAACTTATCATCCAAATAATGTTTTGTCGGATTCACTTTCGATGATATGAAGGTCTCACGATGGTGATATAAAGCTTATAGATGAACCAAAATACTACGTATCTTGAATTTCGCAATATATATCATTCTTGACATGACCATTCCATCGACACCAAGGACACTTAACTTACTATAAAACTGACTTTTAGACCAATAGAATACGATAAGTATACGTTTTGTAATAGAACACCTGATTTGCAACAGGGTTATGCATGGCTAGAGGACAAAAACAAGTAAACCATGAGGTTTTATCCGTCCATTGTTCAATAGTTAAATTTACGCATTTTTTTCTTCACATATTTAAAATGTGCGTAAAATTTATTAGTTTATTAATACTTAATAATGTGTAAAAAATAGTTACATTTATAAGTGTGATTTTTTTTAAATAATAGATTTTTCGCACGTATAATTATATCAAAAAAAAAATTTACGCTTTTAATTGTAAAGAAATATAAGTCATGTCCACACTTATATGTGTAAAAGTCATTTGTAACATCCAAAGTAAACCATGAGGTTTTATCTGTCCATGCTATCTTCCAGTTAAAAAATAGTTTTATTTATGCATTTTTTCTCCACATATTTAAAATGTCGTAAATTTTATTAGTTTATTAATACTTAATAATGTGTAAAAAATAGTTACATTTATAAGTGTGATTTTTTTAAATAATAGATTTTTCACACTTATAATTGTATCAAAAAAGTTTACGCTTTTAAGTGTAAAGAAATATAAGTCATGTCCACACTTATATGTGTGAAAGTCATTTGTAACATCCAAAGTAAACCATGAGGTTTTATCTGTTCATGCTATCTTCCAGTTAAAAAATAGTTTTATTTATGCATTTTTTTCTCCACATATTTAAAATGTGCATAAATTTTATTAGTTTATTAATACTTAATAATGTGTAAAAAATAGTTACATTTATAAGTGTGATTTTTTTTAAATAATATATTTTTCACACTTATAATTGTATCAAAAAAAAAAGTTTACGCTTTTAAGTGCAAAGAAATATAAGTCATGTCCACACTTATATGTGTGAAAGTCATTTGTAACATCCAAATTTCCCACACTTCCTCAAATGTGGAGAAATTGGGTGTTGCAATTAATTTTGAAACTTAGGTGTGTGTTAAGAAATATTAAATTTCATTACAATTAAAAGTGTGAATTTTTTTTAATAATACAATTATAAGTGTGAAAGATCTATTATTTTATAAGGTTTTTTCCTATACAACAAACTTTTACACATTATAAAATACTAGCCGAAGAATGCTGCGTCTGGCGGTGCTGATTCTAGCGGTAGACAATTAACGATATGCCATATTATAACAAGTGATTCGTTTAACATTCAAAATAGAACGTGAAAAGATTAAAATGTAATTGCAAACGGTTGTAATATTCGATAATTCAACTCTAACAAAATTCATAACATGGTTTGACATTCACGAATGGTATGAGGTATATGGTATTATGCTTTTTTTGCAAACAATAAATATTTTCCAAAGTTACAATGCAAGTAATAGAAATCAGTTTGACTTTCCAAAGTTATTCAAACCACATTTTCACTTTTCACATTTTACTTTTTCAATTCTTGACTTGTCGACAATTTTTGTATTTTATGTAGCATTGATTAATAAACTAATCAAAATTTTACACACTTTTTAAAATTGTAAAAATAAAAATGCGTACTATCTTTTTTACTGTTTAGGGGAGTCTTTAATCAACTTATATGTATAAAGCCTAACCGAGGTATCCACGTAACCATTTCCAACCATTTTTTTAGCCACCAACAAAAGTATAAGCATGTCTAGTGAGATTTGAACTATAAACCTCTTGTGATGACGTTAGGTGCCTTACCACTAAGCCATGCATTTTGTGGTAGTTAGGGTTATTGCTAGAGGACAATTTCTCATTGTTTGTATAACAAAGGGCTGCGCAAAGTTGTGAACACTTCTATAAACAATATGTACTATTGCACAGGAGACACATTGTCACGTTTTACTCATTTCGATTTGTTTTGAGTTAATTCATTTGTGTTGTCTATTTGTTAGAGGTCAATGTACTAAGAGCATTCAATATGATCGGTACAAGAAACAACGATGTTATCTTCCTTTCACATTCTAACAATTATAATCTATATTTCAGACTTAAAATAATGATTTTAGACTCATACAGACTAAATGCTTGTTTGGGTCAAGGTCAAATTAATATAAAGAAATTATTGAAATGACTAAATATATACCTAAACTGACGTGTCAGTTTATGGTTGGTTGCAACAAAAGGACTACTTCTTGAGATTGCCAAACAACTGTTAGCACACAGTTTTAGACATAAATTAAATTTTAGAAAGACGTTCATGTTTCACTTCAACGAGTAAAAAACCCGCCGCCGCGTTGCGGCGGGGTTTTTGCGAAATTATTTTCTCGCGTTACGGCCTTTTTTTTCTGTATTCTATTTGTCGGCGTTACGTGTTTATGTCTAAAATTAGCGCTGTTATGAAGGCCAAGTTATTTTTTACATTTTTCCATCAAGCGTTTATGTCCAAAGCTAAGTTGGTTTATATTTAGATTTATTTTAATGAAAATGAATTTTACGCTTAGTTAAAAATGATGACAGAGAATAAGTACGTGACATTTGTCATGAATTGTATGGATTAAGTTTAATAGTAGGTTTATGTTTTAGATCTATATACCAACACTCTTATTTTAAACTGTGTAAATCGAACGCAAAAAAAGATTTTAAAGATTCAAATATTTAAAAGCGGGCGGTTTAAGGTTTCTTGGGTTTTTTAAGATGCCATTTTTTGCAAGCTATTGAAGTGAATGTTTTTTTTGTTCAATTGCCTATGCAGTGTTTTGTTTTATAGTATAAGAAGTTTATATTGCAACCACCTGAAGTTTCCTTTCTTTAGTTTTCAGTTATGTTTGTAATAATTCTTTTGCTTCCAATTTTTTTCATTTAATGGGATTTTTTCGCATTGGGTTTCAATGCCTTTGGGGTATATATAGTCAAATTATTGGTGAGATCCCTAATTTTTTTTTATCGGTGATCGGCATTTTTTCATCTCGTTAACCGTGACGATAAACGATGGCGAACACCCCTAACATTGATGAGTTGAAGCAAGCGTCCGGCTCCACTGATATTGCTACGTGCTTTAAGTTCATGTTTAAGAGCGAGGTTGTGGAAGCTCGTGGTCTGTTGCTGAGGTTGGAGGACGAATGCAGACAGTTAAGGGATAAGGTTCAAAAGCGTCAACGCACATTTGGGGAACTTCATTTTCTTGGTCCGTTACATGAGAAGGGGGTTGACGCGTTGGAATGTGTTGTGAACGCCCAAATAGCCGAGCGTCAGATTTTGCAAGGTCTGGAAGGCACGGTTGGTCTTGTCCGTGATGCGGTTGCTCAGTTGGAATCCTATGTGACAGCGATGGAGATCAACGAAGAACTCTCGGATGGTTAGTGGGGCTGGGAGTTTCTTTTTTGTGTTTTGGGTATTTTCCAATTAGGTACTGCTGTTAGTTGTGGTTTGGTTTAGTTGTAATTATGGTGGTGGGTTTGGACTGATGATGTCACAGCTTGTAATGCATATAGTTCGGTTCTGTAGTAGATAGTGCTGGTTACGTTAGGGTCATCGAAGGTTCGTTTTTGGTTTAGTGTTACCGAACGTGTTATCGTTGTAGCGACCCCATATTAATATGAATGAAAAGTTAAGTTATGTATGCCTAAGTTGTTCGGTTGTTATTTTTGTTGGTAACTTTATTTGTTGATTTCATGTTTAACTATTTGCTTCAAATTGTGCGGTGGCCGAAATTGACTAAGTATGCTATCAAGTGTATGCACTATGGTTTTGCAAGCATCCTTGAAGGCGTGTGAAATGGGTACGATAGCTAGCCAAAAGTGTGGCTATTATAGAGGTATTTTTGTAAAAGTGTGGTGTATGTGGGGATGCTTATGTGTTGTGGATGTTCGATATTCAAAACCGCTTGTTTCTAGTTAGTATTTAATTGCAAGTGAGTTTAGTTTGTAGTTGATATTTAGAGGTTGTTTATGTTAATGGTTTTTTGTTTTTTGCACAGTGTTTGTATATATATTTTTTGTATCTTGTTATTACGTGTGTAGTGGTATCCTAAGTGTTTGCAGGCTTTTTTTCGTATTGGGATAGTAGCTTTTTGTTTTTTTGGTTTTAGGCACTGATGTTTGATAGTGGTGTGTGTGCTGTAAATAGTGGCACATGTTGTGCCCTTTTTTTCGGTGTCTATAAGTTTAGGTGGTGATGTGTATGTATGAGTGCGTGTTTTGATCCGGCTTTGAGACGTAGATTTTATAGATGTCGCAGAGTAATTGGCTAGCCGAACACAGTTTCGCATGTGGTAGCGATGCGTTGCAAGATCAGATGGTATTGTTTTTTGAAAGGGAGGTGATTGTTGCTCGTGAGTGGGAAAGCATGGTTCGCGGTCGTTGTTTGGAGATTGGAGCACGTGTTGCGTATTTGGAAGAGCTTATCCAAAAGGTTTTGCGGGAACGGGATAGTTTGGTTGTTCAAGATTCCGTCAAATTTCTGAGACATGTCCAAGTTGGTGAACGGTCTAAGTGGACCGCATTGCAGGGATTGCTGCACGAAGCACATGTTGCGCTACGTGCTGCTGCAGGGTATATCAATAGCATTCGAGCTTTGTGATATTTTTTTGTGTTTCTGCTGTTTGTTTACATGGTTGTGTTACTTGGCCAACTTGTTGGTTTGTGTGCGCTCATGTTCGTTGGGAATGTGTGTGTAAGATTGAGACGTAATAAAGCTTTCTTCCTGTGCTTATCATAAGCTATGGATGTCCTTTTTTAACGGCAACTGCATCTTTTATGTTTGTGTTTTTGGTCTTTTTCCCTGTTTTTTTTCTTTTGATATTTATATGTGTTACGATTTGTAAAGTGCACCAGCGACTTATGTATGTTGTTATCTGTAATTAAGTGCCGGAAGAGTAGATGTATGTCATAGTTATTAGTGACAGATCTGTAGTCATGGAAATAGCATATAATACTTGTCATTTTATTGCAGCAAAGCTGCAAATACTGTCCAAAATTTGTGCACGTATACAGTGTGCACACCATGTTCTGAATTAGTTCGACTACAACACGACTATACATACATCTTCGCTAGGTTAAGCCCCTTTTTTTCTGCACTATGATGGGCATTCTTATACATAACATCTATTAAACAGTGAAGCTAGTGGTTTTGCAGTGATATGAAAACTGCATAACAAAAGATTTAGATGTTGGCATGGTTGCCATTAGGTTGGTGGTTGTGCACCAGCGTTGGTTTTAACTTTTTTCACAACGCAGCTATCTTCGGGTTGTTTTGGGTCTTTGAATAACTGCCTTCGGGTTGTGTTGGTGTCAGTGGTCCACCAAATTCAATTTTCTCGAAAGGCTCAGCAGTGACCGGTGGAGGCGTGAGGATTTCCGTTAGAACCTCGTCGGCAAAAGCTTTTTTTGGTGTGGCCATTGCTGGCGCTGATGACTCCTCAACGTTTTTTAACAGTAACAATGGAGTATCAGTCTTGGAGACTCTTTTTTGCTTCCGTTGCCAAAATGGACCTCAACTTGTGTTTCGTGTTTTGCAAGTCCTTAATAATCGGTGGAAGTTTCCTTGGGTTTGGATCGGGAACATAGCTCAACACCTCAGAGCAAACCGGCAGCAAAGCGTGCGCCTCTGGTATGTCCACGTTAGCGAAGCCTCTCCAGTAACATCTGCAATGATAGTCTTAAAACAGTAGCTACAAGTTGTTTACAATTAGCTGATTATCAGGTATCATCGCTATTTAGTAATATGCGATATTGAGTATGACACAATTGTGTATACCTGTAATTTGGCACAACGGGCATGCCCGGTTGATGACAATGCCAATGAGGTCTCCCGTGTTCAATTTTTTATCTGCACCTTTTGCAGCGGTTGGTGTACCACTCCGTTCCCTCATCTACTTTCGTTATGACACCTTCGGTGACAAACCTTTGTCTTTGCTGCTGAAACAAATGGTAAGTTTGTGTGTAGGTATCTATCGAATTTTTAGTGCTTTTATTGTCTTACCATTACCAACTCTGGACTGATCTGTAGCAGCGCTGCTATCTTGACTGGCGTATCGCTCGAACTGTCGTCTTGCGTTTCTTGTTCTAGTGAAGGCAGCATTAAAGGCTCGGTAGTGCATAGTAACTGAGCATAACTGTTATAGCAAATAGTGAGGACAGTTAGTGATAAACGCTTGTAAAACGTGGTATAGGTGTTTATCCAAGATTATACACTTACAAGTGGCGTATCTCATTTGCTTCTAGAACATCTGGGTTGAAATAGTAACGCATTGCGGGGGTCCCCGACAACTGCATATTGCCAGCAAAAGTCTTCACTAAACATGATCTCACCGCCATTGCGATAGGCCTTTCCAGTGGAATGCTTATATCTGTTTCAAACCTAGTTGCCATTTCGTTCCAAAGGCTAAGTGTAACATTACACCCACTGTCATAGAAACCTAGTTAGTATATTTGTATACAGATATGGAATTTTTATTAAGACTAACAGTTTAAGCATGCGTACTTCAAATTTTGAATCTCAACATTCTTCCTTAGTATGCGATTCGCGGTTGAGCTCCCGAATGATCTGATTTTGCCCATGTTCCGGATTATCCCAATGTAGTCTGCAGATACATATCAATATTTTTTATTATTTACGTAAGCACTTGCTATGCTAATCTAGACTTATGTATTTGTATGAGAATGTCACCTGTTAGTATTGCATCTCGTACATTGAATCTGCTTGCAAGTTGGTTATAAGCTACAAAATTAAAGTATTAGTTTGGGAAGCCATCGTCTTCAATTGCAGAAACATCTGTGTATTTTCCCAGCAGTAACGTAGTGTCATTTTGAAGTATGCGTTGCCAAGAATCTATGCTTTTGCAACCAAACCTAGTGATTTTGTAACACGAACCAATCTGCAAAGTCGATTCAAACTGTTGAATATCCTGAACGTCGGCAGTTGCTTGAATAGCGTTTCCCTGTATTAAAAATTAATTTTGCAGTTATGCCGATATTACCTTTATAAGTTTAATAGGCTTTTCGTCTTTGGTAACTTACTTGCTTGTCAAGGAATATGAAACATAGGCCAGTGGGGTTCGGATCAGGAACTCTTCTTGAAGAACACTTGCGATAAACCTTCACATGTAGTTCTTTCTGGAGGTCATGTGCTTGAATGTTTGTTATGTCAACAACTCCTATTTCCTGCAGCATAACATTTTCTTCATTTTTAGTGTCGCTGGTTGCACCAAGTTGTATAATTGCGATTTCGACTGCTTCTTGTTTTTTGTCAGTGTTCTCAGTGCTGGTGTCATCTAGTTTAGAAAGTGGCTGCTTCCGTTTCGGTTTTTTGTCAGCCGTGGTGATAGCACTTTCTCCCATAGTTTCAGCAGCTTCAGGAACATTGATATGCTCGGGTGTTACGCCTGCTGCTACATGTTTTTGTATGTCTTTCGTATCGCCTGTGGATCCGGTTACTACCATAGCAATATGTTTCTCACTTGATTCTAATTGCTCACCTTTTTTTTTGTCCGCCATAGTTCTGCAAACAATAAAAACGGTGGTAAGCAAACGTATAGTATGGCGATGCAATCATATGCAACTATCCTTAAATTGCTCATAGAAAGTACGCAGTAGGATATGCTATAGAAGGTCTAAAGGGATACTTACGATTAACATACATGCACCTGTAGCTTTGCATAACTTAACAAAACTGTATATGAAATTTATGATATCATTACATTATTACGGCAACTGCACGCTTGCACGCATCAGTCAGGACACATAATTACTATAAGAATGAATACGAATGATAGATCGAAACATGTACGTTAGAGAAAGCATGCTAAAAACTTTCAATGGAGTCGCATATCTAGGAACAGAATATTGCATAAGGCCAAAAAAAATCTGCAAAATATTAGACGGCGCTAAAAAATATTATGCCTGATAACGCTAGTTCTACCACGCTAACACAACTGATGCAATCATTTATAACTACGTTAAGGCAAAGAATTATTTATCTTTCTGAGGATATCCTTATAGACTATATTTTTTGTAGTATTTGGTGGCTGTTGCCGCTGCGGATCTATAACTATTTTCAGCCCCTGTGGCGATGTAGCCCTTGACATAGCAACATAAAGCTGACCATGTCCAAATACAGGTTACGGCAAATAAACACCGATCTTGGCAGCGATTGGCCTTGGCTTTTGTTAATCGTTATGGCATAGCATAGCTTTATTGGGAACTGCTTCCGCTTGAAGACCAAAGGCATTTTATCTTCTTTCATAGTTAGGAGTATGCGCGGAAGGAACACCTTTTCGCCAATACGTGTACCAGTAATTATCTTTGCTTCAATTAACCTCGATTAAATCTGTGTGACTATCATGCGTGTACCATTGCACAAGCCACCAGTAAGGCTTAAATTTCTGATTAACATTATTGGTACGCCTATCTTTACTTCTAGTGAATGCGAAGGAAATCCATGGAGTTCAAATATTCCACTGGATATAGGAGTTCTGCAGCGCTACCATCATTTCCCAAAGGCATCCCTTCGTCTACACTGATGTAAAACTCAGACTGCATGTGCAAGTGCCGAAGAATATGCTTGTTTATTGCATCGGCAGTTTCATTCTTTGGGCATACTATAGCTTTATCCTGGAAGGTTGTGACCCCAGGTGCCTGCAGCGAATCACTATCGTATATGAATTCTATAAGCTCTTCTACTCCGGCATCGCCATGCTGAAAACAATGAACATCTGGTATGCGTATCCAAGAAGTATTTTCCGATCTCGGGATCTTCTGCACCAATATTCCCATATCCAATATCTAAAAGCCATTGAGAAAACGCACCGCATTCTCTTTTTCATCATCTCGTCATTCCCGGCCTTTGCAACCTCATATTCTCGAGCAAAAAAAAAATACCTGAAAGTGGCCCCACAACCTAGATTATGATGTTGATGCTAAAATAATTGCATCCCTTGAGCCCCCTTTTTTCTCCGGAAGCGTCTAGCGAAAATCGCCCCCTAACATTATCGACTTGCCGCCAAAAGCTGAATGCGGCGTGTCGAGAACGTCACGCAGAGTTCTGTCTAGCGCTTCGAAGCACCTCTTTTCGTTCATCGGTGCTTCATCCTATATAACTAATTTTGTACGCAATAGCAATTCGCCTAGTTGTGTGTTTTTTTTAACTGTGCAGACAGACTCATTGGTAAGGTTGATTGGAATTTTAAATCTTGAATGCGTTGTTCTACCCGAAAGCAACAAGAATGACGCAACGCCAGAAGAACTAACTGCTAACACTACTCTTCCCTCGGCTCTAAGTGTCATGATGATGGCCTTGCATAAGAATGTTTTGCCTGTACCTCCATGTCCGTACACGAACATTAGTTCTTGCCTGTGGTTGCGGACAGCATCTACAACCGTGTCAAATACTCTGCGCTGTTCCCGATTCAGTTGGGGGATCAACCTTCGACTTTCCGCTGCCATTTCGGGCCTATTATAGCACGTCTCTTCCATCATAGTCCGATTGCTAAACAAACCTAGCAAATCCGGGGGTGGATCCGGCAATCCAAAATCTCGAAGCGACTTTCCGTGAATTGCCAAAAGCGCAAGAAGTTCATATAAAACGCCGCCTTCGAGTTATCGATCATTAAAAAAGAGAGGATGAATATGCAACAAGTCTGATAATATGTGCGGGACGTCATCAGACATTTGTCTCCAAAACATTTGCCAAAGGTTTCTGGGGTTCGTGATATCTGTAAACAATAGTATCTGTGCAAATAATGCACGCAACTGTGCAGCAGTAGCAGTTGCACAACTTTCTTGCATGGCCGTAACCCATTCCTGATCATTTTGCAGCAAACCCTTCGCCTCACAGGCTTCTCTACTTGTGCTATATGTAATTATGTCGACAGTACAAATGCCTGCAAATGTCCTGCATCCTTTCTGATGACACAGCAACATACGCTGATAGAACAGATCCCCTGCAGTTGGGTGCACGTAACTCAATTGGCCAATGGCTGCTTTATTCACGGTACGTCTTGGATTCCATGTTCTGTCTGCTTTACACCAAACAAACTCTGATGGAAATTGTAGGTATGTAAGGTGTCTGCCTGAAGGCATCGAAGCATTATTAGCTAACCATTCAGTAAGAGTTGTTTTACGCAAATTCGGGTTGTCGAGCACTCATCGCGCAGTTTCTTTGTGCCGCGAAAGGACACGTACCGATGTTCTCTAAATGGATGCTAAAATTTGAACAAATTGGTTCTTGCCGAGCATGAATGTCAAAACCAAAAATTCTCCAGCAAGCCTCGTGTGGACCAATAAATCATGCCTCAACAAAAATTTTTATTTCGTCAACCTGGACGTTCGAAGTGTTACTTGACGTTGAAGCATTCATGACTCCTTGTGCTGGCTGTCCAATCTGCCTACTAACCCGCGCTATAATCCTATCTGTCCCCTTTGAGATATACTTGAATAAGTACTTTATCAACATCGTCCAACCACAATACTCAACATTTATGTGTGCATAGAAAGCCATACACAGCCGCGGACTGTAAGGAACAACATATGCATTGTCCAACCTAGCGCCATTCCTGGTTGCATTAATCTGTACATCTCGGCGCCTATAATGTACATAGCCAGCTTTATCTATGTACGTGTCGTCATGAGATTCTTTGGAAAAGACTTTACATTCGGTCTGCTTTTGCATACAACAAAGATTTGAAACGTAATTCCACACGGCCCATGAATCATTGTCACCCCAAATTACTGCTTTGCAATGAATGGAATTCGGGATTATTGTCATAGCATCACAATCACGATTATATTGAACGACCTAAAGTGTCGTTTAAAACACATCGTTGGATATTTAATAAAGCGTTCAGAGTTACAATATAGGTCCCAAAAGTTTAATAAGTTTATGGAAATATAAATATATTACAAGTCCAAACGATGTTTTTGAAAGAAAGTGCCATAATGTACAATGATATAAGTCGACGCCGTGACTCAAAAGGTGGTTCCTTAACCATGCCATGATGAAAATGCCTTAGTTACCTGAAAATACATTGCTAAAACGGTCAACAATAATGTTGGTGAGAAATCATAGGTTTATGTAAATGTTAATACGACTACCACAAGTATAAACCAGGTATGACAATGATGTCACAAAATGATGTTACAATTGCTTAAGCGCATGATACCGAAGCTCCGACTGATGTTCGCCCCAACAGAGTGTCTTGCCAAACAACTCTAATAATGTTTATGAATGAAATGCATCCGTATGACTAGTTGGGATCCACCAACCCGGATGGAGGTGTCACCCTCGATAGATCTATCTACTCACACACGCTTAGGAAATTAACGGCTCATGCATATGAAATGGGGACATGAATCGCAACGTGGTAACTTAAGCAATGTAAATGAATTTAACATACTTGGTATCGTAATAAAAATGTTGTGCAATGTATTCTCCCCGTAGGTTTGAAATAAGTAAAACTTGAATAAATCGGGCTATGAAAACTCACTTGATAAACCGGTATGATGACAAGAGCGAGTACATCGAGGTATAGCGTGATACTTTAATCTGGACCTATTACGAATGATATGATATGTAATGAGTTATGATGTAATGATATGCATGCATTTCGTATGTTATTTATACCATTTGTGAGTTTTGAAAATAATACTTATCGTCGAAAAATACTCTTTTGACGTCTTGACCATTCTTAAATTACTTTACAAGTATTTACGTCAAAATGTCATCCTACAATGGTTTCGTAATGATTTATTGTGAAATTTTAACTTTTCGTCGCAAAAATCATGTCGTTGGAAATTTCATGAAGTGACAAAAATGACTTCGAAAAACTAGTCGTAAAATGGTGTACGTCGAACGTTAGGAAACGAACTCAACGGTTTTGGAAAGCTTGTATCAAAATCTAGAAGTTTTATTACATGAGTTTTCGTCATAGAGGTCTCGAACATAAAGATAATGGAGGTTAAATATGGTGATTTTGTCTAAATGTTTAGTAAAAAGTGAGTTTCGGCAAAGTTTAAGCAACCAGTAAATAATTTATTACAACTCCGCTATCTGAACGGTTGGTCGCTTTGAAAATATGCTTGGTGATCTCGATTTTATTAGAAGACATCTCGTTACAAAAGTTCTACATCATCGTTAAAAACAGCCTTCAACATGGTCGTTTTGTTTACCGTAACACTTGTCTCGTAAAAAATATATAGTTTTTCTAAAAATAATAGTTACTGCAATTTTGTGGCGTGTATATCTTAGTCGTTTCAAACCGCTTTCACGTATTATATGTCCTTAGCTTCAGTATCAAAGTATACTAATATATTTTGATAAGTTGAAATAATTTATGAAGCTTATGACTCGCTTTTTGACTCGGACAAAACAAAAACACTTTGTGAAATTTTCGTAAATTATATATTTCGTCGTCAAACTTGAAAAATTCATAACTTCTTCGTTATAACTCCGCTTTAATCCGTTCAAGCGGCCACGGATTCGTTTTAAAGTATATTTTCTAAATATCTAGGCCAAAACTCATGTCCACTGTCGGATTTTCCAGAAAAACAAAATAAGAACAGACCACTTTTTATACTTGTCGAAAATAGTTTTTCTCGTACTAAACCTATTCCAATCCCTTCAAATCAACTCCAAAGCTATTCTAATCCTACCATACACCTTCTTAGGGTGTCATGGGTTCCTAAACATCATCAAGACCAATATATACCAAGGGAATAATTATAGGATGACCTTTATATATTAAACTCTAAAAATCAATGTAGAAATGGTATAAATATACACAAGTCTTGCATGTTTGCTCCAAATATGAAGAAATAAATATGAAATGAAAGTGAAAGATGTAAAATGATAGAAATATGCTTACAAGCTACTATGATGAGGTGCAAAGAACAAAGGTTTAACCTAAACACCCTAGGTTTTTATTTCAAAACCTTAATAAGAGTGTGATCTAGATTGTTTTATCTTGAAAATGGAAAACTTTGGATGATCCCTTCTTAACCTTGTATGTGGCCGGTTTTTAGATGAAGAACAAGAGAAAGAAAGCTTTTACTACTTGTGAAATATGAGAGTGAATGAAGTGAAGTGAATGAATGAGTTGAATAATAGTACATGGAGTATAGATATATACTTTCACAAGAAAAATTTTACCAAACCCATAAATGCTACCCCCCCTTGGTCGGCCAAGGGGGGAAGAATTTGCAAAATATCCTTTTTTTTTTTATATTATGTATAAACTTGTGTAAAATTGATGTAAGTGAAATGTGTAAATAATAATAACTTGTAAGGTTTTGTATACATTAGTGTATTTAAGGAAATTTTAGGTGAAGGTAATTTTTAATAGATCAAAGTAGAGTATAATGATATCATAAAAGTTGTAAAAATACATTCCTTGTAAAATTTGAGTGATAAAATAATTATCGTGTAGTTTTTAAGAAAAACGTCGTAATATTATAAATTTAACGATTTATATACAAAATAAATTTAAAACACTAGGTAAACTAAAAATATCATTTTTATAAACTAAAGGTAAGTATAAAAATATATCGGGATCATTTTTAGAAGTATCGGATTAAATGTTCAAAATAATAACTCACGCGATAACGTTTATTTAATATAAAATTTACACGTTTAATGTGAAATGTAATGTCATGAATGAACTAATATGATGCAAATGACGCTAATGAAATGTAGACTAAACTTAGTCCATATGAAATGTTCGTGATGATATGATCATGAATTCGCCGCTAAACCATTAAGGTTACGCGAATTTGGAACACGCAAACCTAGTTTACGATAAATGTTGAAATTGTAAGGCATGAATTGTTTTGAGAAATGACCTGGAAGTACGGGTTGTCACAATCATAAACTCTAATACGACCCTAAAACCCTCCGGATCAATGTGTTCGTCGGGGCAGCTCCGCACTTATGTACATGTCTACATCCTGCGGTTCAAAGGTCTCAGCGCGACGTAACGTCCACAACAGGATGTGGCAGTGCGGTAATCCCCGTTTCTGGAACTCAACTGTATATAGCACTGAAATTAGAGTATGATAGTAAGATAACTTTAAAAAAAATGGTTAACAAAATGGAAAAGTCGTTGATATATGAGTTAATGTAAGTAGTTAACCTGCATTTAAAGCACCAAAAGGTCGGGAATCACGTAGGAATTTTATTAGCAAATGTATTTTACGCTCAAAAACGTGATCAATAACATCTGGCCTGTCGGCTGGAGTTAGATGAGGAAACGCCATTATATAGTCCTCTATTTCCAGCCACTTCGGATTACATGTAAAAGTAACAAAAAACGCTGGATTGCCATAAACCCTGCAAATCGCTAAAGCATCCAAATAATGGCTATACATGTATCTAGGTCCTCTAGTGAACGACGATGGCAAAATAATTCGTAAACCTACATTTGAGCCGTCAACATCTCCCCTTGCCACCGCATCATGCAATCCAGAAAGATAATCACCCCGTATGTTTGACTGATTTCTGCGCACGAAGTCCATTCTTTCCTGTTCAATGCTGCAATAGGCGGTCACTACATATTGTTGAAACAATCGTCTACCCCTACTCAGCAAATTACAATATCCCTGCCTATCATGAAGATGGTAGGAGTAAAAATCCTTCATGGACATCCTTTTTCCCCGCCGTGTAGGCTTTTCAATATTCTGATACCAAAGGTCCAAATGATACCGTGCTCACCAAAAATAAAAAGTAGCGGAAACTGAGTTCCCATGTATGTAGCATGCAGCTTGCTTATCCTCTGCGCTTTACCTGAATGAGCCTCTAATATCACATCAAAATCACTTTCTGTTTCTTCTGTATCGTCGAATACCAAAGCACCAATAGCATCTGACGTAGGTAACTCATACTGGGACGCTCTGCCTTAGTTGAAAAGTTGAACCTTGAAAGGCAGGACATCATGCTCTTGCAATTTGTCCCTTGCGGTTCTGAAAAGCTGCACTAACGCGTTATTTTCATCTAGCAATGTAATGAGTGCCTGGACAATTTCTGGCCTCAAACGGTTTGACCGGCTTTCTATAAAAGGAGCGAGCCTATTCTGAACCTCATGTTCAGTGTCGTAAATGTACAATTGAAGAATTCGTGGGCGTGTTTCAGGCTCCGGGCACAACCTACCTATGCGATGGTATATTTGACCAGAGACCTTAAAAACGTAGGGTCCTCTGCCAAGGTTAATCGAGTCGTCAACATTTGCGCCCAAAGATGTCATCGCAAACATTTGATTGTAAGCACGTATGTTTTCCATAAAATGACTATTAGAAAACAGCTCTCGTACGACCGACGGGTATTCTCTAACAGTGTGTAGCTTAACCCGCCCTTCCAAACAACAACTATTGTAGATTGGACCAGTTGCAGTAGTAGAGTATGATAATTTTTCCTCGTCCCAAAAGACCGCTCTACAGTGACGACATACGCGATTGCATGGACCAAAACGCATATAGTCTTCAGGAGGCCCTGTCAACAAATAGCAGCGCCACGTAATGGCCTTTATATAAATAGCAATTGCGCCGTGCCAAACCCGGCTCAAAAAAATGAAACATATATGGTACCTGATCTTCATGCGTTGTGTCTAGGCTTGTGATGATGCGAACCGCGTGTTCCACTTGTAGAGGCAGCATTGTCAGTGCGGACTTAGAATTAGTTGACATCCTTGAAGAGCATGCACGTCCTCTGATAGTACTTGATCGGATGTAAGTTGGAGGCACAAAATCAACATCTGAACCAACCGGCACCGCGTTTTGGCCTCCAACAAAATTTAGAGCAAACACCATGTAAGAAAAGAACATCAATAAAGCAAACCATGAGTATGAATAATGGCCAAAAAGAAAACCCACTTCCGGCAGTAGTATATTCCAAAGTTGTTGACTCTAGGCTCATAGGCAAACGTCATACATCATGAGGATCACTCATAACGAGAACTGCAGAACCCAAGCCAGCGGATTGAAGAGCGCCTATCGTTGTTACACGCCACCTTTTAGAGGATTGTTCGCTAACGACTATAAACCATGAGCACCAACCTCCACAGGTATGCCATGATCCATAGAAATAGAATTGCGAGAAGCACCAACACGCGCGACGCCATAGCGGTTACAATATTTTGCTTAACATCCTCTCAACACACACTATCCCGAGGTAAATTTTTATGAGGACACTCTGAAGAAGCGAATGGGTATGACAGCTCATAAAATGTGACCCCAGATGTGAAATCCAAGGCAAGCGTAGAAGTGACTAAACCTATTGCAACACAAAGAATGCATAAATAAGCACCAGTCTAACCATGACTAACATAGCCACCAACGTGGCTATCAAGCAGATACTTACCCGTGGAAGAACCAAAAGGAAAACCACCAACGCTACTTGTGCACAACGATGATGCATGCATGCTAGCAAAATTCATCCCCTCCTGTAACGATGCTGAAACCACATTGTCTAACGTTAGAGTTTGGCCAACAGACACGTAAAGACTAAAGGCACATAAAAGGTAAGCCTACGGTTGGCCAACACAATGTACCTGTAGAGTTCAACATCAGCCTACGCCTCTTGAAAAGTCTACCAAAAGATTGCAAACGATCATCATAACGCCTCTTGCCATCCCTACCGTGCCTATCTTCAGAACATTGTTGCTGTGAAAAACTTGCTAGCCATGAACAGGAATCAGAAGTTCCAGGATCCACAATTTCTTCGCCAACCTCCGAAAAAGGTAAATCAGTAGCAGAATTGCAACGTTGAATAGCATCTGTACGTCCTTTATAAAACACTACCCCCGACTGAAAATCCAAGTTCACCGGAAAGCAGTTGTCGCCTGTAATAAGATATATAGCAAGAAAGACAAAATCAGAAGTTATGCAATATGGAAAAGATTTTAACATAAGACAACACAAAACATAAATCCGTGAACCCACAGAAAGCTATACCTTCATATCGTTGAGGCATATGTTGAGCCAAACAAAACACTGAACGGTTGAAAGCTATAGGCACTGGTCCGACAGCCTGTAAACCCCTAAGGTTCTCATCAATACTCAAGCCAGCGCGAATCGAAACAGCAGAACCCATTGGTGAATTAATTATTCGCTCTTTCCGAACAACCAACGAATCCAAGCTATGATCATAACCTTCACAAAACTTCCTCTTGGAACCCGGTTTTTGTACAGGACACGTAATAACAGGCTGGTGCTGATAACCTAAACCACTTACAGCAACGCAAATACGTGCCAAATCAGGAAACACAAACAACCCTACTGACGCACGGGTCAGTGTACCACAGTCATCACCTGCATTGTGAGACGGAGTAACACCAATTACTAAAAGATGCTGATGAGCACCCTCATCGCTCTCCGCAGAAGAACTCATCTCTAATACGTTAGCATCTAACCCCCTAACGACATCGTTAGGCCACACAATTTCAGAAGACTCATCATCAACGTCTACCTTCTTGCGCGCCCTACTTTTAGTTCTCATAATAACCACCTTTTCACAGCTGGTTAAAAGAGCAACCCTAATAAACACACATACGTAAAAACAAAAAAGGCGCAAAACATCCCTCACAGTCTCTCCCATCGTATAAAAAGGAAAAAAAAATAAAAGCAACAAAACACCATTACAACCTAAACCTACGAACCTAAGTAAGGGCTAGACATCCTAAACGAACCTAAAGTTTCTAACACCGAAGGCAAAACACTGGAACATGCATTCCACGTATCTAAAACAGCGACACAACACATGCAGACACACAAAAAACAATATAACAAACCATAAACCCAGAATCTAACTATCGAGACAGCATAACGTTAAAAGAAACGACATGCAACCTAAATAAAGACAACATAAACGTTTGCGCAACATGTAACAACACCAACAGCAGTTCTACGACATTGAGCCGTAGGTATGGCAAGAAAACTATACAGAAAACCTTGAGCAAAAGTAACAACAGCACAAGCACATATCAAAAACCTAAAAAAATCAGGGATCTGCACCATTTACCAACTTTCCTCCCGTGTGATGAAACGTAGCACAAACTATTCTAGAACGAAAGTGAATCGTCCTACTTAAAAGTTATAGGTAGAAAAAACGGGCCACCCATATACCTTGTTTGCGGGCCAAAGGCCCAAAAAAAAAAGCAAAACACGGCCCAAATACCGACCATGACGTTGCGAAGTTGTCGTATGCACCGACCATGACATAAGCTATTATAAAATGCTACCGTCGTTGCTCTTTACTATAGAGATATAATGCCTAAATTAGAGATTTCGCTTTAAACCTCTCAACAACTTAAGGTAGTCGTAGAACTGGTTTGGAAGTATTTTAAACACATCTTCCCATTGCACAACGATGTAAAACCATAACCAAATTTTTTTTTGCTCTTTTCCTCGCTAAGCCGTTAAAAAAAAATTACATCTTGGTTCTAGATTTCGAAAAGTTGGTTTATGGTTCAGTCTCTTTTGAAACGAGGACCATAGCAATTCCTTTCGTTTTGAAAACTTGAATTAATGTCTCTTTTTTAGTCACATAGGAGTAATTTAAAATATCAGAGCATAATAATTGATCAATTCTGAAAGGGGTGTTTCATATTGCTTAGTTTAGCTGATATCATTTTTAAAATATTTAGATTAACTGGTTAATTTACCCTTAAATAATTGATAAACCATTTAGATATAGGCATGTTTCACAACAAGCATTTGGGAGCATTTTGGAGCGATTAACGACTAGCTATTCAAATACGAAGCTTGTTTAGTGTTTGAATTTTGTGTAACCGCTCTCATTCAAAACACTTTATAAGAAACAATTAGATCTTGCCGCTAACATTATGTTTCTCAAATTACATATATACCCTTATTATATATCTAAACAATTTATCATATTAATGTGTCATTTTGCGTCATTTTACATGTTATAATAACATCACTAACTGATATTGTTATATTTGAGGTAGGCGCACAAATGCAAATTAAGTCAAAAATAAAAAGCTTAAAAAGTCTCCGGTGATTGACACGTATTCCTCACTTTTCCATCCAACTTCTTTTCTTCTTTCTCTCAAACTTCTTTTCCTCTTTTTTATTTCATGAACATTCTTTTTCATTTTTACTTTCTTCATCCATGATCTAAAACTTTAATTCTACATTTATTTACTTTAATTCGTTATTTAATTATATAAGTTCAAGATATAATTATTGCAATTCGAGACCTAATAGCTTTAACGAGTGTGAACCCGCGACGCATGGGATTGGCTCAAAAGACTTACTTTCAGCCGACACTTGAAACTCGGGGACTATTTTTGCCAAGTTGTGAAACTTTGCATTTAATTTTGACTTATTTTGTAACGACGCTTAAACCTCGTGGACTGTTTTTGCAAGTTGTGAAACTTTGCATTTAATGTTTGACTTATTTTGCAGTCGTCACCAGACCTCGCCAATTTATTTCGCCAAGTTGGAAAACTTAGTAATTAATGCATGTGTTTTGTTTCTCTCTCTTCCCCAACCTTTAGTATATATATAAATTTAACGGTAGGTTTCTTTATTTTTTCTTAGTTCATGATTTAACATTTAATTAACATCTATTCTTCATCTTTTTTGTTTTTATAAAGTTTGTCTAATAAATTTTCAAAGAAATCATGTGTTCAAAACATCCATAAGGTGCTTGATAAAATGTCCCAAAATTTTGTGATTTTAGAGTAGGTGTTAATTACAATATAAATGTTTTAGTAATTTATAAAAGCTTCAATGTTTTCTTAAAAAATCAAAATTGTGATGAATACAACTTCGAACCTGCAATATGTGTTCATCAACTTTTTATTTTTTATTTTTTTATGTTCATCAATATGTGTTCATCAATATAAATGTTCATCAAAGTTCATTAGTCTTTTTTATATTCATCAATACGTGTTCATAAATGTCATTTTCTTATATGTTCATCAATACGTGTTTATTAATGTTCATCATTTTTTTATGTTCATCAATATTCTGCCAGAATGTTCTTCAATCCTCCGACTGTTCATCATTTTTTTTTTAAAGCTGGTGTTTATCATATCTTGATATTTGTTATAATTGAATCGTGGATTGGAGGGGGAAAAGAGAAAGAAAAGAAAGGAAAGAGGAGGGGGCTGGAAGAAAAATATAAAGACACTTGTCATATTTTCAAAAAAAATTATATTTTGAGAAAATTACCAAAAGGGGACTTTTTTTCAATAGTGATCCGTTTTTAAGACTTTTTTATCACCTTTTTCCCAAAAGAGCCACGCTCAACTGCCCAACTGCTCAACTCCACCACTTTAGTGACAAGTGTCTAAGTGTTAGGTAAGATATTTTTTACCTTTTTGATTAAATGACTAATTTACCCTCAAACATATATATAAAAGACACCACATATTTATTTTTTCTAATTTTTTTCTCTCTCTTCAACCTCAATCCAAGATCCGGCCTTATCTCCGGCAATGGGAAAAGATCCGGCCATATCTCCACCACCACTGCTCACCACCTTAGCAGTCCATAACCACCACCACCACCGCTGCTCAACTGCTCGACTACCACTGCTCAACTGCTCGACCACCACTGCTCACCACCTTAGCAGTCCATAACCATCACCACCACCGCCGCTCAACCGCCGACTACCATCCGCCAACTGCCGACCACCATCGCTACCACCTTAGCAGTCCATAACCACTACCACCACCGATGCTCAACTGATCGACTACCACTGCTCACCACCTTAGCAGTCCATAACCACCACCACCACCACTGCTCAACCACAAAAATTATCTGTACTTACAAAAATTAATATATCGATAGTACCATGCCTTACAATTCAAAAACATCATATCCATGCATATATTCTATAAGGGTTTCGTATAGATAATGACAAAAAAAAAATTAATTGTAAGGCATGGAACAATGACATTATCTATTCATAAATACCAGGTACCACTGGTCCAATTCGGATTCATAAATACTGTTCTACCCTGAAGGTAAAAAAATAAATAAAGTGCTTATTACCACTAAAAAGAAATACATCTATCAAGTCTTTAAGAACCACGCATCAAAAAAAAAAAAAAAAAAAAAAAAAAAAACACGTTTAATGAAATACATATATCAAGTCTTTAAAAAAAAAGACATATAACTAACAAGATTGATGGTGAAAACACAAGAACATCAAGCAGCCTCATCTTTAAAAATCTCACGGAATCATTGCTATCGCGAATCTGCCATCGCCGCTATGAGATCTCGTCGGTAGGGCATGGTGTCGAAATTATCTTGTTTTTGGTTTGAAGGATGAGCTTGTGATGAAGATGGAGAAGGTGAAATCGATAAGGTAGGGCATGGTGTCAAACATCAGAATCGCATAACCGAATATTACCCACAAAAGAAGTTGAATTAAACTTCTTCAAGGGAAGAAGGAACACTCCCGAAAGCGAGTTATATGAAACATTTAAAGATTCAAGATTCTTCAAATGACCAATGGATTCGTGAATTTCACCACGAAGTTATTTTGAGATAATCCAAGTTGGGTGAGAGAAGAAAAGTTTCCAACGATATCTAAAATTTGACCATTCAATTGATTGTTATCCAAAATTAGAACCGAAAGATTAGAAGTAGTAATCAAGGAAAGCTTCCATTGATGACATTGTTGGACAAATCCAACGATCAAGCTTAGAAAGATTAGCAAATTCATTTGGTATAACTCCATTAATGTGATTATGGCCAAGATTAATCTTTTCAAGATTACTCATTTTGCTTAATGAAGTTGGAATCGTTCCACTGAGGAAATTATGATCAAGAGTCAAAGATGCGAGTTCACCAACTAGAGGAAGAAGAAAAATAATTGAAGAGAGAGGGTATGAGAACAATAATTGAAGAGAGAGGCTATCATTTATATAAGGGGGCATATTAGTCATTTAACCAAAAAGGTAAAAAATATCTTACCTAACACTTAGACACTTGTCAATAAAGTGGTGGAGTTGAGCAGTTGAGCGTGACTCTTTTGGGAAAAAGGTGATAAAAAAGTCTTAAAAACGGATCAATATTGAAAAAAAGTCCACTTTTGGTAATTTTCTTTTATATTTTTTAGAGTAGCAAATTGGGACTGATGCAAGCACAATGGATCATAGCAGTATTAAATTTCTTTGTTTTGTATTTCGATTTCTTCCTCGTTTCAACTAGTGTGTTGACGATGTTCCATACTTCCTTATTTTCAAGTATCCTTTACTTAGATGATATGCGGTTGTATATAACGTACATGATATTGACAGACATAGAAAATCAACAAATGATAGGAAAATTAAAAAAAATGAAGACACCAAATGATACTGGCGGTTAAATAAGCGAAATAGTGAAAGTGTTTTGAGGGCACAAATGTGAAAGGACATTACTTTTGTGTGTGTGAAGTAAATTGCTCCGTGGATATATCACTTCTCTTTTTTAAACAATGAAAATGTTGTTGTAATCACCCATTAATCTTCATAAATGAGTGTTTTTACATATCTTTTTCTTTTCTAGTCTAAATGTGTTAATAATTAGTTTTTAGTGTTTGGACAAAACTTATATTCGGTATCTAATCAAATGATTAGCTTTCGGACGATACACAATAAAACTGATTCCAAGTATCACGAATTGGTGAAATCAGAATTAATACTCTATGTAGAATTAGTTAGAGTGTCCGATCGAGTAGTACAATTGCCATATGCCTAATCGTAATCAGATGAGTTGAATGTGGCTTAATAATATCACTAATCACACTACATTAGTCTCATAACAAGGGGTCAATTTTTATCTTTTTGAAGTTTTGACATGTGAAGTTGTACTTTGTTTTCGGATTTTAGCTACAAATTTGGTCTCTCATTTCATACGTAAGTGATTTAGTAGTACAAAAATATGGTTGGGACAATAACTATTACTGTACAAGATAACTTGATGTCGTATGGGATTCCTTAATGTGACTATGTAAGTGTTTGTCTAGTTATATTTAAAGTCGATAAGACGTATTGGACTATATGGATACGACGGCTTATGTGCTTATGTTAGAGGAAATAATTAAGCACTTTGAATTATAAGTATAGACTAGAAATCTAGAATAGAAGAGTCTGCCGACTCTTTCTAGAAGATTGAGGGTCCGTTTGTTTTGAGGGTGTGGCTTCATGGATTTAAAGTAAAATCTTAATGTTTGGTTGCACATATCTACTGTTAAGGTTGTGATATAAACCCATAAAGTGGGGCATGTACAAAAGGAGGTTATGTTGTCGGGGTTAACAAAATTTGACAGAAATTTCATCTTTTAGTGGGCCCTTGTTTATCATGTGCCATTCATTTAACTTTTTATTATTGTTTTAATTTTTTTTTTAATTTTTAATCATATACTACTATTTTAATAACATATTTATTTTATATTATATTTTTTCTTTACAACATCAAATCCAAATTCAAATCTTAATCTAAATCCTAAACCTAAACCTTTTACAAACCAAACGGGCCCTGAAATAAGTACCTACTTGTTTTGAAATCAGATAAACTCGATGAAAAGAAATCCTAAAAAACCTTTAATATATAGTTAACCAAAATTTAATATTAGTCTTTAAATTAGCATTCACGTAAGATATATTTTACGAGATGTGGCATGACCATATATTCGACTGTTCGTTGAATGATTGGTAAGACCCGTAAGAAGATGATGATCTCTTAGCGGGGTAACGCTTAAAAAAAAACAAGTGTGGAAATTTGTGCGTATCATGAAATGTTACTAATATCGATTTATATGAATGAATAATGACCCTCTATATATATAGAGGAGGGTCTAGGGTTTAGCTCTTCATTTGATGGATGACAAGTGTCGATCATTCATTAAGTAGATAAGAAGTGACACTAGACCAAACAACACTTTTCCAGTCGAGGTTTTTTGTCTAGTCCCTACGACTTGTCGTAGAGATAATACAAATCCATACGACATGTCGTAGACATTCACTTGTCGAGAATATCCCGTCTGTGATTACTGTGCCGACAACATTTCCCTACGACAAGGTGGGGCCCACACCCTTTTTGGTCAATGGTTTTGTAATTTCGGCTATATATTTCCCTACGACATGTCGTAGGGATAATAAAGATTATTAATCTCTTTGATTAATTAATTAATCGTTATCCTTTATTATACCTACGACATGTCGTCTACGTATACTTAGTATAGACGAATATTTCTGTTATTATACCGACGACATGACATCGGTATAATAAAACCCAACAAAGTATGCTTATATTATACCTACGACATGTCGTAGGGAATTATGATGAATCGTCACGACAAACGCGCAAGCAGTTAGCTTCCCATATTTTTTCGGGAAATATTTCCAAATTCTGTATGCAACCAAAACCTGTATGCAACCAATTCCAAATTCCAATATTCAAAAACAACTTATAACGGCCAAAACGACGTAAACACTTATATATAATCGCAAACACCCTCAAAATACATCAAAACAATACAAAGTCTACAAAACGGGTGTTATAACATCTAAACCTAGCTTCCATAAACACAAATGTTGCAATATCCGAAAGGTTCAAGTCGCCAAAATGCCGCCCAAAAGATGGATGAAATATTGAAAGTCAAATTTGACCACTAAAATGCCTACGACATGTCGTCGGTATTTTATTGCCAAAAAAATTCAACGCATTTTAGTCTCGTTCAACCCATTTTTTTTTTTTCGTTTAGTGTCTTTTCCCTATGACATGGTGTCGTCGGGATTTTGTTCGTAGCCAGTTCTCCTTTTTCTTGTAGTGTGACATGTGTCTGCACTTCATTAGTCTATGTTCTACCCATGTGACAGTATATGCCTGTGCTTCGTGTGTTCGCCACTATCTTGGCGTCAGATCACTCAAAGCATGACACGTGTATGCAAGGACAACAGGTCTTGCAAGGACCACTAACTGTACATGACACGATTTGTTATCTGCCTATTTGCCCAGGTTGGACGCAACCTGGATTACTGCGGTCCAGATTTATAGTCAGCTTGGTTATGTGCGTCAAAGGCTTTCCACTAAAGTACGTTCTTGATCATTCAATATCCTACTATTAGATCGACAGGGGCATCTTGTTGGTTTTATGGACAATAAATTAATAGACGTGTGTTAGGATCGAACTCGAGACTATGGGATTGCACACTTTACGTATGAGAATTTAAAGTTAATAATTAAATATAAACGTTATATTTATTTATTTATTAAACGAAATAACTAACGAACGTTAAGTAATTAATGTAATGGACTAACGGTCGTTAAATGTTTATGGAAAAGGATCTAATTGCAAAAGTTGGGAAGGTTCCGAATTCCTTTGAGGACTCCAAACCGATCGCCATAGGGACAAAATAAGGAAAGAAAACCAACTTGTTCACCAAGTTTGCTTGGGTATATAAACAAGGCTTGGGGTTTTATTTTTCCATCTCTTGTGCTCATTAGCTAAACCCTAAAATAGTTTTGTGTGTGTTTCTTTGATCCAAACCGATCGTACACCACCTCTTGGTGTCGATCCACTCTTTTCCTATAAACCAAGTTATTTGTTTTATAAAAAAACTAGCATTACTTTAATTCGGTTTAGTACGTATGTACAAGAACATAGTAATAACACACTATTGTTATTATCTTGGATTGAATTACAAAACGGTAAGGGGTAATTCTTATAATCCTATAAACCCTAATTAGGGTTCATCCAATTGCTAGTTTTGTGGATTTGATTCTTGTTCGGCTAGAATCAAGAAAGGTACATATACTTTATTCTTTAGTTAATTAATTATTCATTATATGTTCCTATACGCTTCGCACTTACTTTGATGTTTATTGTTTATATTTATGATTAGTCATGTTATATAATTCCAACAATGGCATCACGAGTCATTGGTTTTAATGAGTAATTAATTACTAAACACGTAAAAACGGATATTGTATTGTGTTTGATATGATTTATTCTAGGGTTTTGGTTATGATTATATAAACCCTAATTTTAGGGTTAAGGATTTTGCCCTAATTTGGTTTTAAAAATCTATTATGGATCGAAAATTTTTTTGGGTGGAAACCCTAAAAATTTTTAGTCGATTCTAATTTTTTTAGGGTTTATATTAATTGTTATGCTATCAATATCGAAACCTAGATTTAATATATTTGTTACGTGATAAATTCATGAATAAAGTGTTATGTGACATGGAATTGTATGCGATCTTGTGACTTAATTGAATAATTGTTATGTTATATCCATGATGATGCATGCATGTTTGTCATGGATAGTTGCTTGTATTATTATTTAATTGTTAAGATTGGATTAATTGTTAAGTTTTATACACATGTATAATGATGATAAATCTTGAATTGGGGAAAACTCCAATTATATACATTAATTATGTGCAATTTGGTATATCATTAATTATGGGTTTACGCAATCGATTCGTCGATGTATGTGGCTCACTTTCAATTGAGAGAGTGAAAACCCTAATTAATATATACGTTAATTTAACCTAGACATTGATTATTAATAGGGTTTTATCGAATAAGTTGCATGTGGCTACTTGTTTACACGTATAAATTGTTTATTATATGCGCATTGTTTTAGTTGTTTATATTTTTTATTGGTATTACTTGTTTGTTTATTATGTACGATAGTTTTAAGCAAAGGGTAATTTTGAATAGAAAATAATACGGACTAAACAATGGCGAAATTTGATTTGTTTTGGAAGAGTTAAGTTTTCAATAGTTTAATTGATTGGTGACTTTGGTACAATGACCGAACGGCTCACCCATTCGAATGAACTATAAAGGGTTATTTAAGAAGTGCTTACATCACACCGAATGGATGTCTAAGGTTATGCGTTTGCGCCACCGGTCCTCGCCCTCTGTAAGTTGAATGGAGCTACTTAGTAAGCCATATAATGTACAAGCTCATCTTAAGGGCTAATTAGTTTTAATTCCATGCGCCACGGTGGTAATTATCCGAAACACTAAGTGTTTACACTTATGCAAAAGTACGGTATATGGATGATAATTAACACTAAATTCCTTGATTGGTGAACCCAATACCTCAATCAAAACTTTGATAATTTGATCTTTATGAATTGGTAATAAAAAGTTTTTATTAAAATTATGCTACAAGATGAATGCATGACATCTTTGTACATATTTGATTTGACCACATAAAATCAAAACTAGTACCCTTTTAAATTAAGTATATGCCATCTAATTAAAAGGAACACTTGAAGTTGCAATTTACGCCATGACAAGATTTGGCGAGATTGTAATGGAGAGGTAAATCTCTATGTAAAGTCGGACCTTACATGGACATATTTGCGTTCTTTAACTTAGACACTTAAATTGAGTAGGAAGTGAGACTCGACTCAATGGCATAAGATGGGATGAAACATGTTTATATTTGCAATAGCGTTAATCCCATTATGATCTAGGAGTTGGAAATTGTTTGCCAATTAATGTTCGACTGATTACCTTATTATATCGTTCGTTGCTAGCGGATCAAGCGATGTAATGAACCTATAATAATTGGATCCTAGTTTTCGAGAAAATTCTATGGTTATATGAATATTACCTTGGGTATTTTATTTTCTTGAAAAGTTTAATTATCGAAAATACTAAAATTGAATTTTGCTAATTCTTTAAATGTATTAATGCAACATTAAACCGTAAACTAAGGTTATTCCTATATTGGTAAATTGATCTACACCGTAAGGGTTTTGGTAGAGTCAACTTTACTAAAAGGATAAACCTAGTCCTCTTTATATAAGAAGAGTGAGATTCAATCCTATTCCTTTTCATGAATGAGAAAGGTATGATAGGACAAAATTAAATTGTCTAAATTCTAAATACATAACTCGTAAGCAAATTTTAATAGTTAAGAAAATTGCATATTTTTATGAGTTATTAAATTAGAAGCTAGACTAATTACTGTATAATTGGTAAAAGACAAACTAGCATATTTTATCTAGTTGTTTTGTTTTGACCATTTAAAAGTACTACTTACAATTGTTGGAATAGTAGAACTATTAAGAAAGAAATTGCATGCCCAATTTTTCAAGTTAATAGCATTGATGGATAGTTCATCATCTACATAGTAGAATACACTCTTTAAGTACATAAGTAATTGTTATGTATGGACTTTCTCAAAAGTGTAAGGAAGTAAATAGAACACTATTTTCTTTCACTGGTTAATGAAACACTTTCAATGTTGTCAAATCCGATTGGGAGTGTTGTGTTCTTATTCTTGAATAAAGAATTAATGTAATGATCTCTTATTCAATGGGAGTTACAAGCTTTGTAGTAACCAGTTATCTCTAGAATGTCTTAAGATAATTATTTTCCACTTGTAGACACTTATGTTATCAAGGATAGTCATGCACGTTTCCTTATTAGACAATGAAGTGGTTCTACATCTACTAGTTATGCTAATATCAATGACACAATCATATTGATCACATAAACAAACATATGTCGTGTTGTTTATACGCTACATGATGTTGTTCCATGCACAAGTGGGAGAAATCTATATTGTGCAAGGTACTACAACATATAAGTATATGATTTAACGGATTCTCTTGACGCAAGGTAAGAGATCAACATTCGAATATAACTTGTACATATCTAATTCAAGAAACACTTGGTGTTGCAATTTACGTCATGTCGAACTTGGCGAGATTGCGAGAACAAAGTAAATCTCTATGTGAAGTCAAACCTTGCATGGACATATTTACGTTTTAAATTAGACAAGTATTTAGAACTTGTGTCAAAATGATATATAAGACTACTTCAAATTAGATATTTATGTATTATTAGAATGACATAAATGAAGTAATCTAATACTACTTCAATTTGTTTATTTATGAATTTTGGAATGACATAAATGAAAAATAATGTAGTCCTACATTATTGTGAAGTAAATAAATTAACTTGAAATTACTATTGAAACCAAAAGTTGTGTTCATAATTACTTTAGTTAAACATGTTTATGATTCATTGTAAAGACATAAACATAAAGTCTTTTAAGACTTATAATAAAGTAAGACGTTAACTTGTTATGTTTTTTAATTAAGACATATACAAGAAGTCATTGAGTTGATCAATGATTTATAACGTATAATGGGATTATAACAGTTTATGTTTTCTTGTTGAAACATGGATATGAAGTGACTTGGTTAAAAGGTACTTGTCTTATAAAGCATGTAATTGGCTTGGAAAGTCTATTATACCATTAAGTTGACTTAGTTGGTAAATAGGTAAGCCAAAATGAATATGTTTATCTTATATATTGTTAGATTGTCTTACAATATTAAATTCTAATGAATATCACAAGTTGATGGTATGTTTAGTTAGGAGAATCAAACTCTATTTGATTTGTTTGATTCATGATAACCATAACTTCTTTCTTAAAAGGTAACAAGGTTAGAAAATTGAGTATGGATTGGATATACTCAATATGACTCCAACCTAGAAGATTGATAAAACACCATCTCATTATGGAATGTGATGAATCACATTAAGTTTTAAAATTGAAGATTCTGAATTTTGTTAAAATACTTATGAATAGGTTATTAACAAACTTAAGTCAGGAATTATCAATGTGTATTTGTAATGTCCTTAAAAGAGAACAATGTAGTTTTGCTCTAAATTGCTAAAGTATATATAGATAGTCTATATATTACAAAAGGCAAGTGGGAGTTTTTTTTATCTTGAAAGATAAAATTACAAGATACATAATCTTCTAAAACACACTAGTAAATATCATGATAAGGTTAGTCATGTAAATGATAGACCTCATGATGATGGAATTTTCATTCATAGATCCGCAAGGATATCTCGGATATTTGACTTATATCTTTGAGAAATATGAGTTCTGGATTATTGTAAACCCGATAATCATTATGATGGATTACAAAATATTGAATTGGGTAAAATTATTCATACTATGAATGTTAAAGATGTCATCCATAAAGATAATCAATTTTGGAAATTTGGTTTATCTTAATAGTTAGGCTGGAGAATGGAAATGAGTTTCTTCAAAGAGATGAAAAACCCTAGTGGTTTGAATTTCTATGTAGAAATCATATGGACAATATTGTACACATATTTAATGCATGTTTTATGACAAGATTATTAATCATATTTAAGCAATTAATTGTGATTGAACATTCTTTCCTAAGACACATTAAATATATAAAGATGATAATTGTCATACTTGTTTTCATTAATATGAAATATGACAATGGAATGTCAAAACTCTTTATTGAGAAATTACTTGAGCGAGGACGGTAAGTAATTGAAAGGTTTTTTGAATTCATATAATCTTTGGAAGTGTACGAAGTGCAATAATTCATGAATGAATAAATGCATGCATCTATGAAATTATTCTTATGTTTAATTATTAAATCCTAGTTTCGATTTATAATTGAAATAAGATAAATTTTAAGTATTCCTGAAAGCTAGTGGGAGTATTATGTTAAGATTTTAAATCTTATATGTTGTATTACATATAGGAAGTAACATTCCTTGTAAGCTAAATGTTAAGTCTTAGATTGGAATGTAACTTCACTTATAAGATTTAAGAATTAAAACATACAACCTTGGAATAAATGTTTATTGTTAATAAACATGTGCAGTAAAATAAATGATTCTAATTAAACATGATATATCATTTGGGAAATGGATAAATATCTTTTGACAAGATAGAACGTGAATGAAGTCTAAGTTTGACCTGTAGATTCATCATGTACATCATGTTGTGTATTCAAAATTGTTGTATCATTCTTGAATGATAGATGATTTGACAACATTGATATCTAACTAAAAGTTATTAGATAACTTGTGTAATGAATATTCTAATAGAATTACATCCTTAAAACCTGGAATTGCTCCTAGATTCTATAGATGAACAATATGTAAATTGTTGTGCAAATTGTCATCAGCTTTAAACTTGAAAGTTAGGAAAGCATCAAACGTTACATAATAAGATATTAAAGTTTACGAATTTTAATGAGCACATTGTTGTTTGTATATAATGATCTTTGGTTTAATTGAGATGACACTCAATACTAGTCATGGTAGGATTTTATCCTTGTTAATGGCCATGTGACCTAGTTGTGCTTATCTAAGAGCCTTGATTGCATTATACATTAAAGAATAAGAATACTTTAAACTTTGAAATGTTTGAAAGTTTAAATTGTCATAAATTTGTGATAGAGGATGTCACACACTTTATGAATTATTATGGATTGTTGAATGCACATACAAGGACTTCATTAATTGAATTCTTGAAATAAGTATTCTCAAAATTACGATAGATCAAGTTGGTTGATTTATGTCTTGTCAACAAGTATTATTGTCATTACTTGAGGTATAATTCATCAACTGGAATTTTCATGCATTGATCTATTTGGTATTTGGATAAGGGATGTTAAACAATTGTTATAATAAATCAAATACTTGGTATGTTTGATTTTATAATATATTGTATCCTATATTTGCATGTTTAATCCGTGAATAAATTTATTTATTCTAAGTCGTCGTTGTCGATTAATGATATGGGAGTATCATTAAACTAAGACAAATCGAGAGATATGGTAGAATATACTTGAAAGTATATTGATGAGAATGCATACCAATTTCGGATGATATTCAATGGATTGAATATAGGACTTATCCCAACTACATAATTTACTTTGTGGATATTGTTATAAGTAAATTATGAATAGTTATCCTCGGACTTGAGATACCGGATAAGTGTCATGAATGTAGTGCACTACGTGGAACAACTTAACGCTATCGTGGCGGTAGTCATAAGGGTTGTTTCAAGTGTTGCAAAGTTCGTGGGTTATTCTCGTAGTCAAGATAGAATTTGTTCCTTCAAATTTATTTTGAGTTTAATACGGCCGGGCCCCTCGTAGGGTTGACAAGATGTTTGTGTGGCCACACCCAAAGTTCTCCCATGAATATGTTCGTAAGATTTGGTAATCTTGCTCAATCACTTATAACGAAACAAAATAGTTGGATAAAGAATGACTTAATTCCATATCTTTATTTAACATGGTATTAGAAACAAAAGGATAATAATGAGAAATCATTAAAAGGTTTTCCGGGAGCCTTGCTCGAGTTGTACTAGAGGCATCGAAGTGTTGCTAGACGCTAACCGAATGTGATCACTCTATTAAGATATGTCCAGTGGGAGTGTTGGTTTTATGGACAATAAATTAATAGACGTGTGTTAGGATCGAACTCGAGACTATGGGATTGCACACTTTACGTATGAGAATTTAAAGTTAATAATTAAATATAAACGTTATATTTATTTATTTATTAAACGAAATAACTAACGAACGTTAAGTAATTAATGTAATGGACTAACGGTCGTTAAATGTTTATGGAAAAGGATCTAATTGCAAAAGTTGGGAAGGTTCCGGAATTCCTTTGAGGGACTCCAAACCGATCGGCCATAGGGACAAAATAAGGAAAGAAAAACCAACTTGTTCACCAAGTTTGCTTGGGTATATAAACAAGGCTTGGGGTTTTATTTTTCCATCTCTTGTGCTCATTAGCTAAACCCTAAAATAGTTTTGTGTGTGTTTCTTTGATCCAAACCGATCGTACACCACCTCTTGGTGTCGATCCACTCTTTTCCTATAAACCAAGTTATTTGTTTTATAAAAACTAGCATTACTTTAATTCGGTTTAGTACGTGTGTACAAGAACATAGTAATAACACACTATTGTTATTATCTTGGATTGAATTACAAAACGGTAAGGGGTAATTCTTATAATCCTATAAACCCTAATTAGGGTTCATCCAATTGCTAGTTTTGTGGATTTGATTCTTGTTCGGCTAGAATCAAGAAAGGTACGCATACTTTATTCTTTTGTTAATTAATTATTCATTATATGTTCCTATACGCTTCCGCACTTACTTTGATGTTTATTGTTTATATTTATGATTAGTCATGTTATATAATTCCAACACATCTCACATGTATTGTTCTACGAAATATATAAATACCAATCTACAATGTAACATCTTTTCTGTTGGTTTGGTTGGTTATAATGCATGTTCTTTTCTGATTATAGAGACGTAAAGCACCACCTTTCCATGATACATGCTACATTAGCCTTCAATTGTCTAACCGGTCACATCTATCATTAAGAAGTAACGGATAATAATTTTGAACTTGGAAAAGTAGCTAACTTTCTCATCGTCTGCTCATGCGGGATTGGATATCGTTGTTGCTGTGGAAAAGTAGCTGACTGCACTAGATTAATGAGGTGTTCGAATGTGTTTTTTAGAAATGATTATTGGTAATCTTTGAAGTAGGTTTTTTTGTTTTTTGTTTTTTTTTTTACTTGTAAGTTGTGATTATAAGATTTTTGAGTGTTTGAAACATCTCATTATTTAGTTTAGAGTTAACTGCATTTTTGGTCCTTGTGGTATGGCCAAATTATAGATTTGGTTTCTAAAACTTTGAAAGTGCACCAGAGGTCCTCATTTTCCAGTTTCCGTTGCACTTTTGGTCCCTGGCCCCACACGCCGTTACTTCTGCTCCGTTAGGCAACCCACGTGGTTTGCACACGAGGGTTTTTTTTGTCTTTTCACCCACTAAAATCCACCCACACTTTTAATACCCCATACAATCCGTTTTTCCCCACAAATCCACCCACCCAACCCCATAAAATCCAACTTTACCTTTACATAAACCCTAATTTTCTAACCTAAACGAGTCCTAAATGTTCTAAATCCTTGCAAAGATCATCCCTTAAGATTGACATTGTAAAATGGTTAGGGGAGTTCAAGTTTAGCGTTTTCGACCGGATCATGCAATTAACACTTATGATCCATATGTAGTTTACGATAAGAAGTTGTAATTTTGTAAACGTTTTTTTGTTGATATTTGATTAGCATAAATTCTAACAATGTTTTTTTTCAATGAAGGTGCACCATGGTGGAATTTTCACAAGCATACCTAATAGAAAGTATGTAAATGGCAAGGTACAATTTGTGGATTTTTTAGATAGTGAAAACTTTATGGTTGAGGTGTTCATAACATTGTAAAAATGTTAAAATATGATCCACAGCAAATTATGTTCTATCACTTCAGAATACCTAAGAAAAACTTAGATTGGGGACTTAAAGCATTGGCAAGTGATGATGATATTGTGAGCTTGATTAGTTATGTTTCAAAGCATAAGGTTATAGAAGTTTACATTGAACACAATGAGACCAGAGTAGAGTCATTTTATAAGCCTTTATTTAGGAAAGGAATTGAGATTAGGGAGATAGATGAAACTAATGAAATTGTTGATTTGGATCAAGATGATGTTGTTAAGAAATCATTGCCTAGGTCTAGTAAGCAGTTGGCCATTGAGTGGTTAAATGAGCATGTTATTACAAATGTGGATATGGTGAGCATGTTAATACAGTTGTGGGTATGGATAATGAGCAGGGTAGTATAGATGTGCATGGCATGGCTAATGACCTAGGTATTGACAACTTCATTGATAGTAATCATGAGCAGGCTAGTGATTATGTAGACAGTGAGCAGGCTAGTGATCATGTGGACAGTGAGCATGGTAGTAATGAAGAGCACGATAGTGATCACGAGCAGGCTAGTGATCATGTGGACAATGAGCAGGGTAGGGATCATGTAGAGGATATAGTGGATGAGGAACACATCATAGAGGAAGTTGAAGTTAATGGATGGCTTTAAGTTTACTGTTGGTGTAGATGGTGAAAATGAGGTGTTGACTACTAAAGTGAACTTAACAAAGGATGATACATAGGTTTTTTACTTTGATTCTTATGAAAGTGATCTTGGTGATGATAGTGATACCGCAAGGAAATCAGCACTAAGAAAATTAAAGAAACATGGAAAACAAGTTGTTGAACAGAATAGGATTCATAACTACTTCTTTGTTGGGCAGGAGTTTGCAAGTAATGAAGTTTCTAAGAAGAAAATTGAGGCACATATTGTTGAAACTAGGAGAAACATTAAGTTCCAAAAGAATGATAAGGTTAGGTTGAGGGCTATTTGTCATGGGATAATTCCAAGTTTGGGTAGTGGTGGTCCTGGTGAACAAGAAGAATCTATTGAAAACATAAGAGGACAAGATAACATACAAAGTCAAAAAGGAAAGAATATTGTAAAGGGGCAAATCAAGGGTAAAAAAGTAATTGCACTAGAGGATGAGGATAATAAATGTCCTTGGTCTGTATACATTCACTATGTGCCACAAATCCAAAAATGGGTGGTTAGGACATTTATAGATGAACATAAATGTATTCTTTCTAGAAAAAATAAAGCTTGCACATCTTCTTTTCTATCTCACATGTTCAAGATCTGATACAGTTGAATTCAGATATGCCAACTAAGGCTATAAAAGATCAAATGCAGAAGCAGTTTCATGTTGGTGTTTCTATTCATAAAGATTTTAGAGCAAAAGCAAAGGCATAGTGTGCTCTAAAGGGAGATGCTGAAGTGAAATATGGTTTACTGAGAGACTATGTTTTAGAACTGAAAAAGGCAAATCCAAATACACCATTTAAGTTACTTTTAGAACTGAAGTGCAATTGCTTCCACCTAAGGTTCATGTGTAGATTGGTAGGCCACCTAAGAAAAGAAAAAAGATTGCTGGTGAGGTTGAAAGTATGGTGCAGGCACGGAAGATAGGTAGGAAAGGGATACAAGTCACTTGTAAGATTTGCAAAGGCAAAGGAAACAATAAAAGAGGATGCAAGCTACCTCAAGCTGCTAGTCAAGGCCAAGCTTCTGCAAGTCAAGGCCAAGCTTCTAAAAGCCAACCAAGATCAACTCCAAAAGCTGCAAGCCAACCACATTATGCTAGCCAACCACAGTCTGCAAGACAAACACAAGCTGGAAGCCAATAAGCTGCTGGTTAACCAAGTGCAGCCCCTGCAAGTCAGCCAAGCCCATTTACCCCTCAGAAAAGGACAAAGATGACTGCAAATAGGCATTTGACTCCCAACAAGACTTCTTGATTTGTTTAGTTTCCACAGTCTTTTGTGTAACTCTTTGAACACTATGACTATGACCGTATGGATGTTATGTGTTTGGTTAGTTTATGTCTTTTGAGTTTATGTCTGTTATGTACAAGTACTTTAGAGTGTATGAATCTATGACTGTGATGGTAGTTTGTGTATCTTTTGATATTATGTCTGTTATGTACAAGTAATACAAGTACTTTAGACAAGCTTGCATTCACAACCAACATCAAGTTTGTAGTTTTGTTTGCCACTTGCACAGATTAGTTTAACACTTGCACAATATAATTGTTTAACACAACATTCTTCATTGAAATACAAAAGCTAATACAAAATGTGCAAATTAACCATTATATATTTTGGTCAATTTTTTCTAGTCGAAGTAAAAAAACTATATATACAAATACACTAAAAAGATGATCCAACTGCAAATCAACATTTTCTTCAATCTTTCATTTTGAGCAACCAATGCATTGTTTGCTACTTCAAGATCATTTCATGCCCTTAGCAAACCAGGAATAATGGTCACTGGTCGAGCACACATTGAAGGATCAAACCAATGAAAAAACCCACAATCATCCTACAATCAATCATTGTTTCAATTATTCACTGTTAAAAAATAAGAAAAAAATCATCATCAAAAAACTTACATGTTTGGGGCAGCAGTAAAAACGACGCCCAGGGTTCAATGGAGTCCATGATCTGCGAATTCGGGCACGCAAACCACAGTGACAAAACACCATTTCTTATATGGAAACAACTAGGGTTAGGGTTTATTTTTTATTGGATCGGGATTGCATTTGGGGAACAGATTTTGTGGGTGAGTGGTGTGTGTGTGTTTTAATGTAGTATTTATATATAAAATAGATTTTGTGGGTGGGTGGATTTTAGTAGGTGAAAAGACAAAAAGACCCTCGTGTGCAAACCACGTGGGTTGCCTAACGAAGCAGCAGTAACGGCGTGTGGGGCTAGGGACAAAAGTGCAACGGAAACTTGAAAATGGGGACCTCTGGTGCACTTTCAAAGTTTTAGGGACCAAATCTGCAATTTGGCCATACCACAGGGACCAAAAATGCAATTAACTCTTTAGTTTAGATGTTGAATATACATTTCTCACATGAAACGTCGTCATTTCATGTGGGGCTTGAAATTAGCCCATCCCAAAGTCGTTGGGCAGTTTATTGGTGTGATTATTTGTTGTGCACAAGGGACGATTTGCAATTAAATTCAGAGGGACTGAAATCATACAATCTTATGAAGTTTCATAGATATATAATTAACTCCTACAAGGGACGATTTGCAATTAAATCCATAGGGATTAAAATCGTACAAGTCTATGAAGTTTCATAGATATATAATTAACTCCTATAAGGGTGTGTTTTTTTTTTCTCTTACCTTCCACTTATTGGGGATGGTCTCGGCTCAAAATTATTAATTCCACTTATTTGAGACTATAGCCTCACTCTCCCCTTTAAAAGGTTAATTAAGACCCCCATCTAGAAGTCACTTAATTCAATAAATTAAAAAAAAAAAAAAAAAAAAATGTAAGTGTTGTGCTTGAAAGTGGATTTGTTTTAGCCCGACCAAGATGTGTTTGTGTCAGGGACTTTTTAATTTTATTTTTTTCCTTATTTATTTATACAGTGACATAGAAAAAAGGTTATGCACATGTGCTAAATATATACCTAAAATATACCTTTAAAAGACATATGCACAACAACTAAATGGTTCCATGATAAAAACTCATCACACTAATAAAAAAAACAAAAGTAAAAACGTTCCCAAAATATTAGATAACAAATTGACTCCGCCGCAATACGCGGAGGCCTATTTCTCGTTAACAATATTGCATTTGGTTTATGAATCCAACTTCATCGAATGCTCACATAACCATATGTGTAACGAGTTGGCAAAGTGTGGCTCAAGTCTAAATTAGTTCGGGTCAAAGCACATAGGCCGATCTTTAAGCACATTTATTGCTATTTTGGTCGCTATCTAGTGTATTAGATATGATTATAATGGTCGGTTGGCACCTAAATCAGGTACATGGGATCAGAGTTTCTTTGCCGATTAAACATGAGGAGATATTATTACTACCCAAGAAAGGAGTTCTTATATTCGGAGGATTTGGTTAAATAAGTTATCAACGTATACATCTCGAGTTGGTAAAATAAGTTACCAAAGGCATGTGAGATAGGTAGTGTAAGTTGTAAAAATTTGTCGTTCTAAAAAGAAAAAAAAAAATAGGGATGTTAGAAAGAAATCTCAAATCCAGTGGACAAAATGTTTAAACTGAAAACTTAACACAAGAAGCTGGAATAGCTCAGTTGGTTAGAGCGTGTGGCTGTTAACCACAAGGTCGGAGGTTCAAGCCCTCCTTCTAGCGTCCTTTCTTTTTATATTATTTTTTATTCGATTGCACGAAAACAATTAAACGTAAAGCTTTCTTGACCTTGATTGGAAAGAACAAAAACACTCATAAGTTTTTGAGCTATAAGCCGGGAAAATTAGCTTACAGAATATATAAACCGAGTCAAATAAGCTCATAAGCTCAAAAAAGAAACCTTAAACAAACACCCCGAGGAAAAAACTTGCTAACGAATACTCCGTAATCAATTAACTAAAGAAGTTACATGTTCAAATCTTAGGACAAACATATGCGAGTACTTGTTAAAAGATGAGAAATCTTGATATCTTCTACAAACCTACATGTGTATTAGCAGAAGTCCGCGATTTGTTGAGCCAAAGATAAACAAGTGGATGGAAACATCGTCTCTATGACGAAAATATCATGGTTCTTTCTTTCAGTTTCAATATGGTAGCGTAAGTGATACAAGGTAAAAACATCGTGCCAGATAACGTATATATCATTAATCATAGTATCATGTTACTATATTTTCATCCGTCTTTTTTGGGTAAAAGGGTTTTACCCTGGTAAATGGTATAGATCAAAATAAGTTCAGGCGATATGGCAAAGCACCAATCGACTATACAGAAACACGCATCGTCGCACCATATGTGCTTCAAACTAAGAACAGAAGAGTGACATGCCACTCTAAAGATACACCATGCTAGACGAAACAAAAATAGACACTACAAAACAATGAACCCCTAGCCAAAACAGCAGTCGATAACTTTCATCGGTCTTGACATATGAGCGTTTATCCTAGCATTGTATCCTACGCACTGGAGAAGCGACACTTCCAAATCAGTTGGCAGTCGATAAATTTTACAATAATTATCATGACAAACATGTTTTATTTCAAATTTAGTAGTATTATATTTATGCGAATATACTGAACAACACAACTCCATGAGGGGCAAAATAGGTCTATGATCCTGCATTTAGACTTCTGCCGTACCTCTTTATTTTCGGATCCGCTCTTATTTTAAGGGAGTGGAATAGAATCACAACAATGGTAGTAGCCATTCGCATCAAACACAAACCTTTGTGAAAGATGGACTTGAGGGATGCGATACTCTCCCCATTTTTCGGAACCATATTTCTCCAAAATGCCACGAGCATCAAATGTCCTCCTGATCAATATAAATCCTGTGTCAACACGTTGTGTAGACTAAACAATATAAAACTAGACATTAAATGAACACAGATTTACCTGTGCCCTGCATTCATTACTGTCGCATGCAACTGCATTGAAATAAAATTTTGATAGCTTATTTGAGAGATAGAGGTACGCAAAGAAGGAATTAGTAGAGGTGGTAGTTTCACCCGTTTGATTTTGAATGGGTAGATATGGGTTATGTTTTATCTCAAACGGTTCAAATAAAAAAACTCCTAGACCGCTTCATTAAAAGCTGTTGTGGGTCGACTCAGCCACAGAAACCTGTTTTGACCCGTTACACAACCCAACCGCCCGCCTAACCTATCATGTAGTGTGGTAAAATGAAATCTAAAATACTGGGGCCTATCCAAATCCTTTGCCTTCCTCAATGTCGAATAGAGGTGGCAAAAGGCTGCGTAACGTGTCAAAATGGGTGATTTTTGAACGTGTCGGATTGGGTTGACACAAAGGACTTTTTGTCCAACTTTTTAAAAGGTAAATCGTGAGTTGATTTGATTGAAGTAATTTCATATGCAAAACGATCTAATGTCATAAAAAAATAAGTTAGGCAGTTGTAAGCATTAAGTATACTTTTTCGACCCATATGACACACGTTTCCTTTCTAGTACGATTAGAATTTTGAACCGTTTGACCCGTTAAAGATTAAACACAACCCATATTTACCAGGTGTAAAAACCCTTTACCCAAAAAAAAAACCCCATCCATTCATAAGTAACGGGTCAAAACTGCCATCTCTACGTCCTAACATCAATCACGAAAAACTCAGTGAAATTCCATACCTTTAATGCTCGTTGGCAATCTTTCTCGAAAACAAGGCCACCTTTTATAAACGCATCAGTGATGACTTCTAAGAAAGTTCAGGAAAATGGCAATTTTCTTTATATTTTGATTGAAAATAAAAAAAGAAACCGGAAAAAGTGCATATAGAACAAGGATACTGCAGACGTGCAATAGTCTATCCTCACCACCTACTACTTCGACAGGAGCATAGAGAACTTGAGCCTTGTCTCGAGAACCTCTCATGATATCCTGAAGCGAAAATGTATAAACTAAGGCGAGCACATAACACATTCCCTATATCTTACACGTAAACCGCACATAGATTCGTACCAAACCCTTCAGTCTAATAGATACAGGTCGGCCACCTAAGGCATCCTTTAATTCTCCGGCAATTCCCTGATATGTTACAAAATTCACATCAAAACTTCAGAAGTATTTCAGTTAACCGAGAAAGTTTGGCAAAATGAACTGACCTCTAATACCCTAACAGCAGCATCGACTCTCTCCTTGTTATGCAACCTCAGCATGAGCACAGTCAAGTGAAACGTCTTTGGTTCTATGAATATAAATTTACCTGTTGACAGTTCGGTTGTAGGTAACATATCAGAAATAAAAGTTCATAAAAATTAACAGAAAATATGAAGTAAACATCTTTTAGCCATGGTCTTGATTTCATTAAAAAAAAAAAAACGCTGCTAATCAAGTAAGATAAGTGGTAAGATGTGTGGTTCGGGACTATGGGTAATGGTCATTTTTACAACACAGATAAAACGTGTCGCACTGTATTGAACCACGGCCATTTTTTGTCCATCTCTTACAAATTTGTCATAGATAAACACTTTCATTTTATAATTAGAAGAGAAAAAAACAGATAACAATAAATATCTAATCTTCATATAAAACGATTTAGGAGGTTGTATTTATTTAACCAATTAGACTTTGGGTGTCATTAACAAGTTTGACCAATTTGACCCGTTCCCATTTTAGGTAGATAATTTTCGTTTGATGATCCGTTTAAGATGAAACACAACCCAAGCAGCACATTCAAAATGACACCTTTAGGATTACATAATGGAATGATAAATTATCAAATCCATTGGATCAGCAACCACACCGGCACGAATCCAAACGATAAAATTAGGAAGATGGATTAACATTAGCTTTTAATAGGAGTAAATTTTGTCCACATACCGGATAAACTAGAAGTCTTTGCTACTGAATTCTGAAAGTTGACAAGCTTATCAACCAACTGAGGATGAATAGCAAGTGGTAGTGATATGAAGTGAGTGTTGTCAAGAGCCGAGCTTTTAACAGCCTGTACAAAAATCATGTGAGTGGAAACCACGTATCAGCATGTTAAGTAAAACGAAAGCTAAAAAGAAGATTTTTCATTAAAGCATGATAGATTAATCTACAAAATTAGCTGTACACGAAAATCAAAGAAAGCATACACGAAAACTGGGTTCTTTTTCCTATAACCAACCTCGTCAATTATGGGCTGAATTCTTTTAGCAGCTCTAGCTACGCTATTAGAAGAAGCACCTTCAATGACTGCAAAAATGTGCCTTGTAAATACTTTTTTCGCGAGAAGATAGGAATACATGTAATGAATGCAAAGCATACACAATACATTTTACGAATAATGGGCCATGAACGATGTTAACACTAATGCATCATACCATTTAACTGTTTACCGAAACAAAAGACGTACTTATTGAATCTTCGTTTCTTGATGTCGGAATAATCATTCTAATCCCTAGCTCTTTTTCAAGTTCTTCAGGCATGGAACCCCTGTGGAGAATTTATGGTGACATGTGTTATGTGTACATGGCAAAGTGCAAATGTGTGTGTTTTTTAAACAAACTATAGAATACGATATGTGCAAGGGTGAATGCTCCACCCTTTCTCTTTGATGAAGCGGAAGAAGGAAGCTCCTCCCTACATGATATAGAATCCATTAAGAACTATAAGAGGTAGAAAAGAAGAATTATACGTTGTTATTTATGCAAATAACCTGAACGGCCGAACCTCATGTATCCCCTTAAAAATACTTTTTTGCCTATATAAAGCCTTTAAAAGATGGTTTTTGGTTCCTTTTGGGTCATTTTTTAACCTGTTAACTTTACATTCTCATATAAAAAACACACATTTCTATCACAAATTTATAACAGTTTTAACTTACAACTTATCATTTTGGAAAACCTGTTTTTTGCTACAAAATAATCCAAAAGAGACACAAGGCAACATGATAATGACTCAGATGTACTAAAAAGGTAAAATGACTGAAACAGGACAAATGAAAAAGAGCATTTCAATCTATGCAAATGACCCATTTGGTCATCAAGGACGAGTAGAATTGTTATTGAAATTCTATTTAAACATGTAAAAATGAACAAGTGCAGATTAAAGATCGTTAAAACTCGGAACTTCATTCACCTTGCATAAACTATGTTGTGTTCTTGGTTATAAATGTGGAAAACAAAGCAAAATCTGTAAAAGAAAATACCAAAAATGAATAAAGTAGAATGCTAAAATACTTTTACCTTTAAAGAGATTGAATGTTTGTTCATAGAAGACGTTGATCCCTTCAGTGCCATGTCTTCCCTTGTAGGACGAATCTTTGGCTCAACAAGTTCAGTACCTAATATAAACGATCATATAAAATCTTCACTCCATGATTACAAGTTGAATTCTTGTTCATCTTATAATGTGCTTATAATGAATCAGTGCCCATTGTGGACATAAATAGTCTATAGTCACTGTTTCCGGTCTTAAATGTAAAATACAAATCTTGATCTTTAATCAACGGTTTTTAACTTTCAGAACTAAAACAACAATAATCACATAGAAACCACACATGCGGTTTTTTTAATTATTGTTTCTACCGACTATTTCGTAAATGATTATGCGGTCCAGTGTTCTATGACAACACAATATTCAGAAAAACAATCATATACTCAGAAACCTTTGCTTCATCTACTTATTATATGATTTCCTAGTATTTAGACACTAGGAGAGTGTTTGGGAGGATTAGTTTTGTCTGATTATAAACACAAGCAAATAGGAGCGTTTTAAACAACATTCAAAAGCTAAACATCCGTTGCCAAACAAGCATTATATTCTAAACCTTTGAAGTTAAACGCTCCAAAATGCTAGTCGCCAAACACAGCAAGTATGTTTGGCAAGGAGCGCGTTTAGCAGTTAGAGTTGAAAGCTCGTTTGGCAAGACAAGCGTTTATCTTTTTGCTATCCTTTTCTAAATGCTAATTTTTAAATGCGGCTTGAAGAAACGTTTAGCTTTTTCGTCATTCATTTTTTTTGGGTAACCTAGGTTTCCGACTCGACATTCCGAGTCGACTAATCTCAGGGCGACTACCCTTTTGGATAGCCCAAAGTTGGCGCAGGTGAACCTCCGTGGCCACAAGGGGATTAATTTTCTCCCCATTGGATCCGAACCATTGACCTCCACTTTGAAAGACTGACATTCTTACCGCCGGGTCACCCCTTGTGGAGCTGCTTTTACGTCATTTTACGCTTTATAATTAAGTCATTCTACGCTTTATATTAAAGACTACGTTACCCGGTAATTGTTGTTGCTAATTGCTACTAACGTGCCTAATAGTTTTGACAAACATGTACTATGATGTGATTTTTAATTATTTCAAATAAGCAAAACTACTCAAGGCTTTTGGTCTAGTGGGTTTGTGAGTGTGCCCACCAATCAAAAAGTTGTGGGTTCAAGTCTAGTCGGAGACATACTGTGGTACACTTGAAAGTTGAAAATTTCACTTTTACAATAACAGGAAACCATAAAATCTAAAGAAAAATAATTGAAGGATATAACCTGAAGTGATTTCGATATGTGATAGGCGATTGTTAGAGTCAAAGCATGTTCAAACTGATTAGTAATCTAGTGATTTTGGAACATTTGTTTGTGTGCTTATACTTATTTGTTTTTCATTTCAACCATGTTTATGGTCGTTGATGATATTTTTAGATAGAGTAAATTACATGGATGGTCGCATGGTACAAAAATGTAATTTTCGTTTCGGAAGTTTGAAGTTCAGACTGGTAGTCACTAAGTTGGTAAACAAATAACACTACCAGTCCTTTGGTTTAACGGCGTTAAGTAAGTTCGTTATAATTTACACGTTAGCCCTTTGGTTGAAGATCGTTGCATCGTCATCCTTAATAGTAATGGTTGTTTATAACTACGCTTTTATCCGTTTTAGATTCGTTTTATACATTCTCGTCCGTTTTCTTACGTTTTTGGTTTTCTTACATTTCATATGTTTTTACGTTTCGCCATTTTATTTCATTTTCATACGTTTTGTCCGTTTTTATGTTTTGCCCGCTTTCTTACACTATCATACGTTTTGTCGGTTTTCTACGTTTCGCGTTTTTTTACATTACCATACGTTTTGTCCCTTTTACATTATCGCCCGTTTCTTTCTTTTCATCGTTTTATATCTTTTCTTACGTTTTTATTACGTTTTTATCCGTTTTATTACGTTTTTATCCATCTTTATATGTTTTCGTCCGTTTTTATATGTATTCTTACGTTTTTATCCGTTTTCTTCTGTTTTTATCCGTTTTTATTCGTTTTAATCCAACATTTATACGTTTTCGTCCGTTTTTAAACATATTCTTACGTTTTTATCTGTTTTCTTTCGTTTTATCCTTTTTTTATACGTTTTCTTACGTTTTTACCCATATTCATACGTTTTCGTCAAAGTATCGTTTTCTTACGTTTTCATTTGGACGAAAATGAATAAAATCAAAGAAAGCGGGCTTAAAAACTGTTTGAAAATGAAAGAAAACTAAGTTAAAAACGTATGAATTACAAATCAAAAGCGGATTGGAAATGTTGAATCCTCGTAAGCGGACAAAACCTATGAAAATAATATGAAGATGTTTACTAATCATACTGAAAAAATGTATGAAAATAAAAGAAAGGGATAAGTGTTTCTAAATGTATCAAAGTTCCTGTTTTACTAAGTTGTGTATCAAAAATTAATCCTCTAAACAATGTAATATTTTACTAATCATACTAACATGTATCAATTAAGAGTGGTCTATTTTAGTGACGGCGAGTTAGCCGTTATCTTTCTTTTTCCTTGTTGACTCATGCCCAGTGGCGGTCGAAAGGCGGCATATTAACCCGCCAAAAACACATACTAGCACAACAATCCCCAAATCACATACCACTTTTCCGGATCATGAATGAACCACAATTCTTAACACATTACATTACAACTTTTCCGAATTATAATTTGAATGCAATTAAAGTATTAAGGTATGTGTTTTTAATTCAATTTACAAATTGTTAATTTATTACAACTACGTTTAGGGTTTAACCCCAATTTTGTATGTTGTTTCTTTTAGAATGACTATTCACGGGCACGATGGTGTAGAGTTGGAGGTTTGGTTTGATGGGATTTTCTGCACGAACCACTAAGGTATGATGGTGGAACAATGGTTAGCATATATGTTGCTAGGCTTAAATATGAAGAATTTAAGAGCATGGTAGTTGAGAGAACAAATTGTGCCCACATATTTGGTGTATACTATAGAATCCCGAACATGATCTAGAAGGGTTTAGTGAAAGTAGGTAATGGCGATGACACGAGTCACATGTATGACCTCTCAAAGTTGCATGGTGGAATAGGTATATACTTGGAACATTGTGCCATTGATTTGTCACGATGTTAGCTAAACGACCTAGTGCAATTAGTGATGGAACCTCTAAGAAAATAGGAACACCGTTAAGAGGCAATGCAATGTGTTTCTGATTGAAGAAATGGAGAGGTGGGGTGAGGAGGATCTTGAACAAGGAGTGTGGTTCATAAGGGTAAAGGCGTAATGGTGGTTGAAAGTGATAAAGATAAAGGTAGTGATGGAGATAGTGATGGAGATAGTGATAGAAATAGTGATAGTGGCGGTGATGATAGTGATTACTCTCGAAGTCCATTGATTATCTAAGTCTTTGGTGAAGAAGAGGTCATAGAGCTTAGAACCGGAAAGCAAACAAAAGTAAGAGAAAAGCAACATCAATTGCGGATGGTTACGGTTACGCAAGGAGTAGTAGAAATTGCAGTTTCAAACAAAAATGAAGTATTGATTGAGCATGATGAGTTCATAGGAGATTTATTGAGAAAGTTGAAGGGTGATGGTGATGATTCGATTTGCAAGACCCATTTGTTGGTCTTTGAAGATGTGGTAGAAATATCCTACATATGATCCTAGCACACATTGGAGGTCATGACTTCGAGGTAATGAATCTTATTTTTATGTTCTTCAATAGTTTGGTCAAAAGTTTGGCTAATATATTCATTGATTTGAATTGTTTTCATGTAACGACTTGGGCAAAAGTTTGAGAGTGCGGACTGATTGAAGGAATGCTTAACATACTATGCTTTGGCCAATGGATATTCAATTTGGTATGAGAGGAGTGCATCGGATAAGGTAATTCTTTGTTTGTGGCCAAAGACCACCAAACCTTAAGGATCTGATTTAGGCAAACAAAGGAAGCAATTCGGTATCCTTGTGAAATACGAAGATGTACCAAAATGTAGTTTCAGATTATATGCTAGGATCAACTCGAAAAACATTTGATTATATCTTTAAAGTCGAACATAATTGTGTGAGAAATTTCAAGTTTGGGTCACTAGTGGACTATAAGTGGATAGGAAAACAGTTTGGTGATAAAATTAGAAAGAATCCAGATATAAAGCTAGTAGATATAGCTGATCTTGTTATGAAAAAGTATAAATGTAGTGTCAGTCCTAATCAGTGTAAAGCTGCAAAGATTTGGGCATTAAGTGAGTATGAGAAAACTATAGAACAACATTATGCGCTGCTTAGATCATATGGGAAAGAATTACTGGATAGTAACCCAGGGTCCACAGTCAAAGTAGGTGTTTCTGTAACAGATGACAAGACTTATTTTGATAGGTTTTATGTCTGTTTAGCTGCATTAAAAGAAGGTTTCAAAATTGGGTGTAGAAGGGTGGTTGCATTGGATGGTTGTTTCTTAAAGAGACCTAATCAAGGTGAGATTTTAACTGCCATAGGAAGAGATGGGAACAACCATATTTACCCTATAGCTTGAACATTGTCAATGTAGAAAACAAGGACAATTGGGCTTGGTTTTTAGAACTTCTTGGAGATGACTTAGAAATGCCAACGGGCCAAGGTCTCACACTTATGTCTGACCAACATAAAGGACTCATTGAAGCTGTGAAACATGTTATGCACGATCTTGAGCACCGGCAATGTGCTAGGCATATTTATGAAAACTTTAGGAAGCAATTCAGTGGACTAGAGTATAGGAATCTGTTTTGGGCAGCCTGTAAAGCTTCATATCCTCAAAAGTTCAATAAAATTATGGAAAAGATCAAGGCTATAAACCCTCATGCTCACAAGTACTTGATAGAAAAACCCAAAGTCATGGTCGAGGGCTTTTTGAGTTAGATAGAGGTGTGAAGTTGTGAGAATGGTTTCGATGAGTGCTTTAACTCGGTCTTGGTAAGTGTGAGAAGCAAACCTCTTTGACTATGTTGGATGCAATTAGAGTAATAGTACTTGAAAGGCTCAACACAATGAGGAAGATTTCTTCAAAATGGAATGATGACATATGTCCATCAATCAAGAAGAGGCTGGACATGATGAAGGATGACACAAGGTATGATGCATTCCATTAGTTTCCATTATTTCACTTTTAGTAGCTGTTACTAATTAAATGAAACTTAAATGAAGGTTTTGGCAAGTGATTCCGGTGGTGGTGATGCATTTGAAGTTAGATCGAGAAGTGATGCATTCAAGGTTGACATGCAAACTAGAACCTGCGATTCTGATTGTGGCGATTATCCGGGGCGCCATGTGTTCATGCCATATCTTGTATCTTCAGGTGAATATGGTTCGAGCAGTTTGTTCCAAATTGGTTTAGGAAAACTCTATACCATGCCACTTATAATAAGCGCTTAAAGCCGGTTGGTGGGCCGACCGGCGGACCAAAGTCAATTCTCAACTATTCTACCACCAAAACCCATAGTTATGCCGGAAGGCCAAGGAAGAAGAGGATCGGGGCAAAGGTGAAGGTGGAAGTGGAACAAGGATATCAAGGGTAGGTGGTATTGTAACTTGTCAAAGCATTATCGGGTTGGTCATAACAAAAAGGATGTAAGAATCCCATTGTTCACAAACACGTTAAGGAAAAAAAAAGTACAGTAGGCCAAGAAAAGGAACTACAAGTGGTGTTGGTGGGTGCAAATGTTCAAGGAGTGTCTGCAGTGGTCAAGATGGGCTGCAATGGGTGGGTTTGCAAATGCTCAAGGAGGAAGCGCAAGTTCTCAACAAGAGTCTCGCAAGTGGTCGAGGAGGGTGCAAATGCTCGAGGAGGGTCTGCAAGTTCTCAACATGGGTGCAAGTGGGTCTACAACTTCTCAACATGATAGTGTAAGTGGTGTTGTTAGGGGTTACGATATCCCGAGTTAAAATTTGCATCAACTCCAACAAGGGCATTCAACAAAGTTGGTGGTGTTCATTTTGCAAGTAACCCAGTGGTTCACAACCAAGACCATTGCAACCAAATAAATCAAAAGGATTTTCTTTACGGTTTGGAAATGAAGACAATCTTGCTGCCAAACGAAGTCCCTAATGAAGGCGAGGTGCAAGCACAAGTTAAGCAGTCCAATGACCAAGACTTAAAATTGCGGTGAGAAAAAGGGTCCAGTGAAAGAATCATTAAAAGCAAGTTGGCGAAAGCATTCGGGACAAGGAAGCTCACAAAACACTCCAATGAACATAGACTAGTCACTAATTATGTAATATGTATTAAGCTCTTGAACTAGATGTATTAAGGTAGTAAGTAACTTAACATGCCCTCTTTTGTGTATTAAAGTAACTTGGGCATTGACAAACTTGCAATATGTATTAAGCCTACTGAACTAGATGCCCTCTTTTGTGGTTGTGTATGAAGTTATATGACTTGATAAAGTCAAATTTTCAAGCTATGGTTGTGTTGTCTGTATGTTCTATTATTTGAATGCACTATTTTCACATGTTTGAATGCACTTTTAGAATCTTTTCCTGCAAATGCACTATTGTATTCAACATATCATCCTGCAAATCCACTATTAGCATCTTTCACGCAAAACACTGCTGTTTTTTCAACCTATCAACCACTTTCACGAACTATTGAGACAATTCCAACCATTATAAAGACCAAGTATCGAGCACTCTTCATCCATAAGTAGAACATTTAAACAAATAATCCAAAACACATTAAAAGTGAAGCTATGATGAGCTCCAACAAGGGAAAGAAACACGCAATGGTGAGCGAGAACTTCACTTTTATTTAGTTAATTATAATTTTATTATTAACCCTTTTTTTTCGAGACATCATTGTTATTTCTAGTGATAGTAGTGACACTTGGAGGAACATGGTTTAGCTATTTTCCAAAGGGCTATCCAAATCATGAAGTACGCAAGCTCAATCCATATTGAACACAAGACTTAACCCAAAAGCGACTTGCAAGGCAAGCTTATGATGCTAGGAAAAGGTTCTAGGTGCGCCAAACAAAGAAACTTGTAATCTTTTGGTATCGAGCCATTTGAACCCAAAATTCCAACAGATGAGTCTGCTGGTGCTTCAAAAGGCAAGGCAAATCGGTGGTTCAAAAGGCAAGGCAAAAGCTCTTGAACTACTTGTACTAGGTGGTTTATGTATGGCTCTAATGCCCAATCATATCACTCTTGTAATCTAGGGCCCGAATAATGTAGATTGACTTTCTAAAGTCAATTTTAAGCTACTAATTTTACTTTCTAAAGTGCATACAAATGTGACATGCTAGCGAAAACATAACAAAGCGCAACATCAATATAAGAAATCGCAAATTGTTTCATTGCTAATAACTTGAGTCAAATACCATTACAACGAAACTACCACAATCCTACACTATACTACCACAATCCTACACTATCCTACCCAATCCTCATACCTAATACAAGACACAAAACCAACAAAACACCCACTGAAATGACAAAGATTACATCATACAATTGTAGTTTTGACTTTGTCCTGTCGACTCTTGCCTGAGCCTTGCTTTCTCCATAGTTAGCACACCAATATGCTCTTGCATCTCTCTTTGTTTCACTACTCTCCTCGCTACAGCATGCAAATCCAATAGCGGTTGCCTATAGTAATCACTTGGTAAATCTTCATCAAAGAACTCATACACACCACACTTTCTTTTCTTATCCTATAATTAAAACAAAACAAAATCGGATGTAAACAAAACAACAAATTCAAAAATACCCAATTATAAAATTAGGGCTTACATAAATGGGCAAGCAATAAACCTTTTCCTGGATTTTGGTGTCCGCGTTTTTCATTTGTCACTCGATGGCCACAATCACAAAGCGGTCGAGCGTATTGCCTATTACGAGGTGTCTTTTGCATAAGACATGGTGGTGGTGGTTGTCGTCGTTCAGTGGTGGTTTTGTTTTGGGGTGATAATCTTGTTTTGTATACTTTGGGTATACTTTGACCGCCACTTGGGCATGAGTCAACAAGGAAAAAGAAAGATAACGGCTCCACAGCCAGCGCGTCGGCTAAAATAGGCGGGACTCTTAATTGATACACATGTTAGTATGATTAGTAAAAATATTACATTGTTTAGGAGGATTAATTTTTGATACACAACTTAGTAAAGCAGGGTAACTTTGATACATTTAGATAAAAGAAAGCGGTGACGTAAAACATATGAAAGTGTAAGAAAATGCGCGAACACGTAAAACAAATGGACAATAACGTATATAAATGAAAGAAAGCGTGAAACATAAAAAAGGACAAAAGCGTGTGAAATTTTAAGAAACACGTTAAAAAATGACAAAAACGTAAGAAAATGAGAAAAGCGGCGGCGTAAAAAGCGGATAAAAGCGTGAAAGCGATTCAGCGTAAAAAAAAGTATAAAAGCGGAAAGCGTAAAAGAAGGACACAAGCGTATGAAAATGAAAGAAAGCGACGAAAACGTAAAAAGACAAAATCGTGTGAGAATGTAAGAAAGCGGGAGAAAGCGTAAAAAAGGGACAAAACGTATCATAATGTATGAAGCAGGCTAAAGCGTATAAAGCGTAAGAAAAGCGGACGAAAATGTATAAAATTGACGAAAACGGATAAAAAACATATTAAAACTTTAAATTATAAACAGCCGTTATTATTAAGGATAGACGATGCAACGATCTTTAACCAAAGGGACTAACGTGTAAATTATAACGAACTTACTTAACGCCAGTTAAACCAAATGATCGGTGGTGTTATTTGTTTACCAACTTAGGGACTACCAGTGCAACTTCAAACTTTCAGGGACTAAACATACCACAGGGACCATCCATGTAATTTACTCTTTTAGATATAAGGGTTTTTTCTTGTCTACAGGCATGAGTTAAACCTTTAAAAATACATCAGTCTCACAAAAAGTACACGTGGATTCACATAAAAATGCAGACATGTGTCTTTCGTGTGGGTCTAGTGTCTTTCGTTATCTTTTGGTGTGTTTAACTTGTCTTGGAAACATGGCGTTAGAAAAACCCTAGATATATTTTACTCCTAGTTTAAATTTGTAGTCTTTATTATTATTATAACTTTTAGAACGAAACCACATTTGAAATTCGACTCCTGAGTTAAACCATCCAAACAAGCATACATCGGGACCCGAACCACTAGGAGAGACCCGCGAAAGAAAACCTTTAGAACTCACGCTTCGCACTAAAAGAAAATTCCGGATTTTCTTTGTCACTTGCGAGACTCGAACCCGAGTAAAACCCCTCACCAAACTCTAGAAAGAACTCAGGTGGCCAACTGATTTTATGTGTCTCAAAATAATAGTAGTTCTTTTTTGTGTCAATTAAAAATAAATAAATAAATGAGTATAGATGATATTTGATTAGTTGAAGAGTGCAATAGTTCTATTTTTCTTATTTTTCTTAAACTGTGAGTTTTGTCTGGGCACAATAATTTTGGGACGAAGGGAAGGTAATTTTATATGAATGAAATACGTAATTTTCCCGTCTTAAAATTATTGTCCCGAACAAAAAATACACAATTTGAGAAAAGTGTGACCACTACACTCTTTAAACAATCAAATATAATCTCCGCTCATTAAACTCTCTTTTGACTGATTGACACAAGAAGAAAATGACTATTATTTTAACACATCTTAAATAAAAATGAGGACTATAATTTTGAAAAAAAATAAAAAAAAAAATGTGCAAAGATACAGTATCAAATGAATATAACTAAAAAACATATAAACACTTTTTAAGCATATTATGTCATCAGTTTTATAATTAAATATCATAGTATAGAGTAAAAAATTATCTATAAACTTGGATAAAAGTCTTGTTATTCATCGGAAAAGATGAATACATTAAAAAAAAAAAAAAAAAAAAAATCGTTTTATCACACTAAGTGTAAAAATTAGTTACATAAATAAGTGTGAACAAAATTTGAAAAATAAAAGAGTTTTTACACCGATATATGTTTCAAAAAAAAGTTCACACTTTTAAATCTGAACAAGTGTGCACTATATTTGTAACACTCAATTCCTCACACTTTTCCTTTTGTGTGAAGAATTTGAGTATTCTGAAATATAATCTGTATTTCTGAAAGTGTGAACAAATTCTAGATTTCTCACACTTAAAGTGTAGATTTTTTTTGAAACACATATAAGTATAGAAACTCTTTTGCTTTTTAAAATTTGTTCAGAGTTATTTATATAACCAATTTTTACACATTTATAAATGTTAATATACTCAAAAAGTTCTACACACTTTTTAAAAGTGTAGTAAAATGATATTTTTTTAGTGATAGTTGTATGCTTATCATCTGATGAAGATAGTGTATTAACTCAGATAAAAGTCATGTCATTCATTGTAAAAGATGAAAAGTTCGTAAGTGAACTAGTCACATACAACTACTGTGACAAGTGTAACTTGGATTTTGGAATGAGAAGAGCTAGTTTATGATCTTAGATAAAAGTCATGTCCACGTAGCAAGCTTGCCTTTAGAGGTCTCCCATGTAGAAAGACTCATGGTAGGGTGTGGTTGCATATTTTGCAAAGAGTCGCCTCGATTTTCGTGTCGATCGTGGGTATTGATCGTTGGTAATGATTGGTTTACCATTCCGTCATAAATTTTTTACAACTTATTATTTACCACTTATACCACTTATTTTTACGAGTTTTTTAATGTTTTTGTACATGTTTTTTATAACTTATACCACTTTTATAACTTTTTTTGGTTTTACATTTTACAAGTTACTTTTTGGTTTTACGCTTTAAAACTTTTCAAAACCGTAGTTTGGAAAATATTTGAGGCTCGATTCGAAGGTTGCAAAGTGAGATTTTATCCCACTTTGCCGTCCATTCGATTTTCATCATCGCCGGAAAGTTTTAGGCTCAAAATCATCATCGCCTCGGAAAGTTTTAGCTCAAACCCGAAGGTTGCAAAGTGAGATTTGATCTCACTTTCTGGTCAGTCGGTTTTATCATCATCGCCTAGGAAAGTTTTAAAGTTTTAGGCTCAAAAGCATCATCGCCTCGGAAAAGTTTTAGTCACAAGCGCACAAAGTCACTGGGTTCACAAGTCTCACATGCGCACAAGTCTATAGCTGCAAGTCTCAAAGCTCTTCTGAGTTACCGGGTTCACATGAACTTCACATGTTTCTAAGTTATACATGTTTTGAACAAGATTCTCAAAAGTTACAGTCTTGCAAAGTTCACAAGATTCTCAAAGGCAATGTACTAAGTTCACATGAAATCCTGGCGTGACCCAATATAATCCCGGGTGAAAGCAACAACACAAACAACAATCAACCAACAACACAAACAACCATATAATCCCTGGCGGGCACGCCCCATATAATCCCGGTGAAAGCAACAGCCAACAACAATCAACCAACAACAAGTGGTCGGAAACAACAACAACAAGAATAAGCAACAAGCTGCACAAGCAGCAAGATACCCATCACCATGTCTAGTATACCATTTAACACACAAGGTAAAACAACTTATCAAAGGCTCGATTATTGGTTTATAGCTCATGTTGGTTGCAAATTCATTTGCCTCCAAACTCTTTTAAGTTTTATTTAAAAAAATCATCATTGCCTTTTTATTTCATTAAAGTTGCAAAATGACCTTGAATAGCCACTTTACCATCCAATAATGAAATTTTTTATACAAAACACTAAGTTTTATTATACATTACGGTTGCAAAGTGAATTAAACTCACTTTACCATCCAAGAATGAATATGCATTACCATGTCTAGGATTTAATTGAGGTGCTGCCAAGGATTTCATGGGGTCTGCGTAGGAAACCACAAACAAGGGTCCTCCTATGCAAACACGCAAAAAGAAACAAAAGTTTTAGATCTAAAAAGTTTTAGATCTAAAAATTTAAACGAAACATTATTGTTTTTAAGAAAATCACCATATTCAAAGTTTTTAGATCTTAAAATGTTTTAAAAATCAAAAAAGTAAACTTTTTTTACAAACCTCATAATATTTTCAACATCAGATAACTTAGAAGCATCTAAAAAAGTTTTAGATCTAAAAAAGTTTTAGATCAAAAAAAATTAACAACGAACAACATCACAACTGAACGAAACGTATATCTAACAAGTGTAAACACTTATTAGATCAAAGTTTGTAGATCTAAAATCTTTAGATCTACAATTTTTAGAGAGAGAGAGAGTGATAATACCACCAGGTGAGAGAGAGATAGTGAGTTTTGCCAGAGAGACAGAGAATATCAACAGGCAAAGACAGAGAAAACCATGTGCGCACATGGTTTCAACACAAGGTATACACGGTCAACAAAAGAAACGCGTAAACCATTCGAGAACCACACGTAGCACCAAATATATACACACACGTTTTTAAAAGAAAAGCGCTTTTACTTATACACGTAGCACCACAACACACACACACATGTCAAACCATTTATAACAAAAAAAAAAACGTTTTTTAAAAGTTATTATACATAAAGAAAAATTAATACAATGTAATAAAAGTAATAAAAGTATTTTTTTTACTTTTACTCTTTTATTTCTTTTATAAAAGTAGGGTTTTTTTTTTACTCTTTTATTTCCTTTAATCAACCCTTTAATCATACTTTTATTATTATTTAATAAATAACTACTCGGATTGTTTTCTCACTTTAGTAATTCTTTGTTTTCTCGGATGTTTTCGGTATTTTCGAATCGGCTGCGAGATTACGATCGCATGTTTGTGTCGTACATTACCAATCAATATCGCGACCCGCCAAACAACAACATGTAGAGTTGAGGGTTAACACGCGTTGTTGAAGTTATACTTGGGCTCCACACGGTCCGACTTAGACACGTTGTTGTGTTGGTCGACAAGATTATAAACATGAAACCGTCACGAGCCCTTTGAATACAAGCAAAATCAAGCGCATGCTTGTAAGAGCACTCTATTTAACGATGCGGTATAATGTTTCAATGGATGCTTTAAGGCTCATACTCGCAGAAGTAAGCGGGATGTTGACCCGCGCATGTGGTCATCGATCTGATTAGTGTATGGTTTACCATGCTATCACCAACTGTATTGCTTCAAGCAAACGGTATGTACTTTAAAATTTATGCCTATCAAGTTATTCTTCCGTCCAGTTATGTGCTTTCTTCACAATCTTATGTGCCTCCTCTCCAACTATATCTCCATTGCAGATGGGGACAATTTTATACACCGAATCCTCAGGTTCTTCCTCATCTTTTATTACAGCCGTCTCGCGTTGTGATCTGGCGAAGATTGACGGATTGAGGAGACTCATTTCGAGTTAGAGTCTCGTGTGGGACGAGATGGCGGCATCATTGGGCGGCTACGCCTCGGGCGTGATTGATCTTAGTTTCTAGTTATATTGTAATTTTGTGAACCATGTATCAACTATTAATCTATAACAAGATTGGTTATTTATGTAATCGAAGCTTCTAATTTTGTGAACCATGATATTACTAATTTATGTTGTAAATAATTGTACAAATTCTTTTCTTTAGGATGAATGAAAATCCTTACTTGTGTCGTTGTCAACGTGGATTAATAATTGAAAGAACATCTCATGAGCCCAAAACTTGTAGTGCGAAGTATTATGCATGTCCTTTCTCAAGGTAAATAATTAACGCGTTTGTATTGCGTAAATATATCAATAACTTGTTTGTTTAGAATACATTTCTTATAATTGTTTCGTTATGTAACTGCCTGGGACTAAAGACTATGGTGTCGATACTTCATGTGGAAGGAAATATTTCAACAAAAGTACTTTGGTGAGCACATTTCTTCAACGATTGCTCAAACTGCGAAACTAAAGATACAACGATCAACGTCTGTTGGTTGAAACAATTTGTTGCGAGGCAAAAATAAAGGCGTTGGAAGCATCACCGAAATTGGCAAGAAATCGAGTTGATCACGCATGTCGGTAGGTGGAATACTCTATGAGCTTATAGATGACATTAATAATCTTCATGTGAGTAGATTTCGTTGTAATATTGAAAACATTTGTTGTTTACTTGTTTAATGTTTACATTTGTTGTTATACACAATTAAAAAACATAACGTAAAATAAATCAATATAAAAGCACTACACAATTAAATACACTATCATAAAAAACACTACACAAATTAAATACACTATACACTACACAAATTAAATACACTAAAAACACAACACATACAATTATATATATATATATATATATATATATATATATATATATATATATATATATATATATATATATATATATATATATATATAGGAATATATTATTACTGATATTTTGTATTAATTGGCCACAATATTGCTCAAACTGTGGGTCCCTGACTTTTTTTGTGGGTCCGAGTTACTTTCAGCGGGTCCCCGATTAGTTTATTGTGTACTTTTGGTGGAGGATTGTGGCAGGTTAGCTACAAAAAAATCAACATATCAACATATATATATATATATATATATATATATATATATATATATATATATATATATATATATATATATGGGACGCATTCATATGAGAACACTAAATATGGTGAGAAGGTGAGAAGCCCATCCACCTGCTCATTTTATCCTTCTTTAACTTTGATCTAATGGTTAATATTAGTTAATCAACTTTTGAAAAAATTTCAAAAATTTTGAAAATTTTCAAAAATTATGACAAAAAATTTTGAAAAATTTTAGAAAATTTTGAAAATTTTTTTTGAAAAATTTCGAAAATTTTTTTAAAAAACAAAAAATTTGAAAATTTTTTTCGAAAAAAAATCAAATTTTTTTCGTCACATGTGAAATTTTTCGAAAATAGAATCTAAAATTTTTCGTCATATGAATTTTTTTAACATGTGAAGAAAAATTTTCAAAACTCTATATAATGATTTAGTCGTATGTGAAATTTTCAAAACAAAATCTTCACATGTGGGAAAAAATTCTAATAATATGATTTAATTTCACACACGTGAAATTTTTCGAAATGAATCATCACATGTGATTTAAAAAATTCTAAGACTATGGCGAATTTCAATCACGTGAAATTTTTAAAATAAAATCTTCACGTGTGTGAAACAAACTCTAATACTATGAGACGAATTTCGTCACATGTACAAATTTTCTCAAATGATATCTTCACATATGATGAAAAAAAATTCGTAAACAAAAAATTTCGGGAAAAAGATTTTCAATTTTTTTTTTTCGAAAAAAATCTTCACATGTGACGAAAAAAACTCTAATACTATGACGAATTTCGTCACATGTGAAATTTTTCGCAAATATAATATTCACATGTGATAAAAAAAAATTCGAAAACAAAAAATTTTGAATTTTTTTTCAAAATTTTTTCAAAAAAAAAAAATTTTTGTGTGAATTTTTTCGAAAAAAAAATTTCAAAAATTTTTTTGTCGAAAAAATTTTTTGGGAAAAGTTTTTAAAAATTTTTGAAAGATTTTTCAAAATATTTGAAAAAATTTTAATTTTTTTTCAAAAAAATTTGAAAAATTTTACGAGAAAAAATTGAATTTTTTTTTTTGAAAATTTTTTCGAAATTTTTGTGAAATTTTCATAAAATTGTTGACTAATATTAGTTATTAGATCAGTAAAGAAGGATAAAATGAGTGGTATGATTCTTACCGCTCTCATCAAAATAAGACCTTTATTTGAACGCCCATTATATATATATATATATATATATATATATATATATATATATATATATATATTAAAAGCCTGCCGGATGGGGGTCCCACCCTCTTGAGGTCTTTCACAGAGATTTCGTGGGTCTACGTGGCTTGCTTAGAATATATGAAGAGTTTGGGTATTGACTTTTTATATAAAAATGTTACAATAATTGTCATGGAAATGAGAGAAAGTGTTGGTGTATAAAACTTTTGTGATTAATTGAAAAGGGTAAAGATTCTCTGCATGAACTTGTATAAAACATCATCATTATCTTCAAAATTGAATTATGTAAAAGTTTTCTGGTTTTGGTACCAAATCATTGAAGCTAACGATAAACTAAGGGGGGTGGCAACACCTTCGGTATGGATGAGGTATCATTCGGTATGATGAGGCATACCATTGCCACCCATTCGGCAATGTTCGGCATGGCATGAGGGCGGCAATCTTTGCGAACGGTATGAAGAGGAGCATGTGTTTTGTTTCAAAATGAATATAAATTAAGTGAGTATGGTGGTCGTGGTGTTCTGGCTAAAAAAGCATACATGGTGTATGAGATTAGGTGGGATAAAATTATTGGTGGGTTGTGAGGTGTATTGCAGAACCATTGCCCCCATTAACTAGAAGCTTTTGTAGTATATGTTGACTACGGGTTCCGTAACCCACCACCACTCCCCATCCGTTTCACATTGCTTGCGTCGTGACGAGGCCATGCATGAATACACGACCACTCTCCTTAGCCGAATGGTAATAAACCTTTCTTGTCTCAAATTAACCATCATAATAAGCATGTCACAGTCTGCTTATATGTAAAAATGCATAACCAAGTTCAAACTACAGGTGCAACCAACTCGAGACTCTACCAAGCAATTCGAGCTCGTATATTTGTGATATAAAATTAAAAGAAAAGAGAGAGACTACATATAAACTTTGGGGTCAGCTTTCAGGGTCGTATCAAGTTAAAATTAAATAAACCTCAGGTTAGGGTTACCGTCGAACCAACGTTTTTATAAAATAGGTAGATAGATTATAGATACATAGAAGTACGCTACACGTACAGATCTCCAACATTATATTGTCAAATCATTGAAACATCTTGACTATTTTGTACTCCAAATCGATTATGAATTAGAAACATCAGCTACTTCTCAACATCTAATCTAGGATTAGACTTCATTAATCACTTTAAAAGAACAAACAGTTCTTAACAAACACGAGATCTCAACAACACAAGGAACTAATCTACTTTCATGTTCTTCGGGAGTGGCATAGAAGCACAACAATGGTAGTAACCATTTTCATCAAACACAAACCTTTGTGAAAGATGAACTTCAGGAATGAGATACTCTCCCCAATCTTCTGAACCGTACTTCTCCATAACGCCTCGAGCATCAAACGAGTCGAACTTTTTTGTATACTTTGTCCTGATAAACATACTTCCCGTATTATAATATCGGTATAATATAACTATAAAACCATAAAGCCAAATATTAAATGAACATGGACTGCAGAACCTTTTCCTGTGCCTTGCATTCATCACTGTCGCATGCAACTGCATTGGAATAGAATTTTATATGTTTATATTAGAGGAACATGCTTGTACAAAAAAGGATAACAGCAAAGGTGTGGGTCATTTCGGGTTATGTCTCATCTCAAACAGGGAAAATAAAAAAAATGAACGGGCAAACGAATTGAGGGTTTAAGCAAGATTAAAAAGTCGTATGCATTACTACACTTCAACTAACTTTCAACTTGTCTACCCATTTTGACCTGTTTCTTTACAGCTACTTCTAGTACAACCCTTTGACATGCTAAAGATAAAACATCACAAAATCGGAACATTCACAAGCAAATGGAAGAAATGAGGAAAAGAACAGCAATAGTAAGCTGAATTAATGAATTCCGTACCTTTAACGTTTGTTTGGCATCTTTCTCTAGAACAAGGCCGCCTTTTATAAAAGCATCCGAGATGACTTCTAAGACGGTTCAGGAAAAAAGACCACTAGAAATCTCACCTTGTTTCAAAAAAGCATTTCCGGAATTCGTTTGCTATTATATTGCAATCTAACAGAAAATAGAGAAAAAAAGGGAAAATAACGAGGATACTGCATGCGTGCAAAAGTCTTTCCTCGCCACCTAATACTTCGACAGGAGCATATAGAACACGAGCCTTGGCTAGAGAACCTTTCATACAATCCTGTAAGAAAAACATATAAACTAAGATTAAAAAAATTCCTAATCAGCTACATTGGTGTTTGGATATACGTTTTTTAAAATCCTAATCAGATAACCTGTTGACGCAAATCAGTTTTCTCAAGCCTACTCCATGCTTGATAATCAAGATCTTATAAATTTGACGCAAATAACCAATTAGTTTATTCAGAACTAAAAGCTGATTATTGCGACTTCAAATTATGACAATACGTTTGAATGTACATCTATATCTCCCCTATATCGTAAGTAAAAAGTGCTGAAAGATTCTTACCAACCCCTTGAGTTTAATAGATACAGGTTGGCCAGCTAATGCATCCATCACTTCTTCTTTAATTCCCTGAGTGGCGGTAAAACATTTGTTTCATTACAAGTATGTCAATCAGCCAAGAAAGTTTGAGCAATTTAGCTGACCTCAAATATCCTAACAGCAGTATCAACTCTCTCTTTGTTCCATAACTTCAGCATGAGTACGGTCAAGTGAAATGTCTTTGGTTTTATGAATATGGATTTTTCTATTCCAAGTTCTGTTGGAAGTAACATATCAGATATAAAAATCACAAACGTGCAAAATAAGTAACATATTTGATATAAAAATCCGAGCGACAAAATTAAACAAATTACAGTAGTTCACCAACACAAGCTTATATTAGGGAAACTTTTGTCCACATACCAGATAAAGTAGAAGCCGTTGGCCTTGAGGACGAGCTACCAGAGGATTTAGGGGGATAACTTACAAGTGGTATCTTACTGAGATCCACTTTAACCTTTTCAGTATCTTCTTGAGCTTGAATTGTAACCGCAACTTGGGATACTTCATCTGGGGTTGTATCATTCATCCCTAAAACTGAATTCTGAAAGTCCACAAGCTTTTCAACCAATTGTGGATGTATAGCCAGGGGTAGTGATATGAAGTGAGAGTAGTCAAGAGCTGAGCTTTTAACAGCCTGTTAAAATTTTATGTTAATACGGTGACCATCGTATATGTTACCAAATATAAGGAACAGCAACTGCAGAAAAGGACATCGTGCTCGTAAACATGGCAAGATGGACGGTATGTGAGGTTAGGAAAAACAGATCAAAAGAGATCAGTCATGAAACGGGCCACTAGTATGGGTCAAACAGGCCGTTTGATATAGAACAAAAACCAAATCAACCCACCTATAAGTAAATGGGTTGAAATTGCCACCTTTACCACATGTTTTCACACAAGAACCAAATAAAGCATACACGAAACTAGGATCTTTTTCCTATAACCAACCTCGTCAATTATAAGTTGTATTCGTTCAGAAGCTTTGGCGATGCTATCAGGAGAAGCACCTTCAATGACTGCAAAAACATGCCTTGTAAATAGTATCTTAAATTAAGATGGCAATACATTTAATGACTACAAAGCATGCAAAATAAACGAGTGATGAGCCCTGAACAATGTTATTCCTAATGATCAGACCAATTAACTGTTTACGATAGAGCGGTATTCAGGTAGGAAGAGATAGAAAAGACTTCTGTTTTGATATGAAAAATCCGTATTTCAATGCGAACGCTACCATTAGTGCTTGACCGAATCATCCACGTGGATCGAAACAGAATGGATGGAAACAAAAGACGACGTACCTATTGATTCTTCGTGTCTTGATGACGGAAATAATATTCTAATTCCCATCTCCTTTTCAATTTGTTCCTGCGTAGAACCCCTGTGGAGGATTATAGCGAAAGTATCATATTATGTAGTGATGTATGGAAATGACGAAGTGAAAACATGTGTTTATATGTATACTCAAAACAAAGTCTAGAATGTGATAAGTATAAGTGTGAACGTTGTACCCTTGTCCTTTGATGAAGCGAAACAAGGAAGTTCCTACCTACATGATATGGAAAACAATTAGAAACATAAGCGGGAGTAAGAAACAATATTGATACTTAACCGTTTTAATGTAACAATAGTAAAATATTATAATGCCGGACTGTAAATAATGGTACAAACTAAGCAAGTAGACTTGTAGTTCAGATTTATTTGAACATATGATACTGAATAAGTAGAAAACACGAAGATCACTAAAAACTCGAAACTTTCGTTATCTTACAAGCATTATGTCATTACTTTTTCCCTGTTACTATTTGTAATTGCAGTAAAACGGAAATGAGTTTATAAGAATAAAAACAAAAAGAAATAACTAATACCTGCAAAGAGATTGAGTGTTTGTCTGTCGAAGACAATGACCCTTCCAGTGCCTTGTCGTCTTCTTTATCCGATAATATTGTAGGACCAATATTTGGTTCGTTAACTTCCATACCTAAATATATGATCATATAAAGGTATATAAGAATAGCTTGACTGCATTGTTACACGTTGAGATCATGTTATCATGTGGAACGTGCTTTAAATGAAGTCGGTGCTATTTTGTTAAACTAATGAATCATTGATCTTAAGTTACTTGGTAGGCAGCTACGCCTTTAACTACCGAAATCACAATAATCACTACACGACCGCACATCCAAAATCACAACAAAACTGATATAAATCCTCACCTTCTGCCGAACAAGACTGCGTAGACACAGGTCTCCACACAGAACCACTAGACTTCTGTTTTCCCCCCTCTGCGGATCTTTTATTACTGATTCCACCAAGCATTTTATAGTTATAATTCACACTACCGCATGAGTAGCATTTCTGCAATCAATAAAAACAGCTGAGTTAACAGCCTTTATAAATCATCGATAAATAAGCTCTTACCCTTTTAGCTATACAAGTAATACAAAAAGAAGATAAGCATTATTACTATACGTACCAAATTATAATCAGGGAGTGTTTGGGGTTGCGTTTTCAGAGCAGAATATGCATTTGTGAAACTCCGTTTTCATAAAGCATGTCTCAACTTCCTTTTTCAAAAACCGCGTTCTTACCCAGGGCCTTTGGTCTAGTGGTATGTGAGTTACCCACCAACTTAAAGGTTGTGGGTTCAAGCCTCGTTGGAGGCATTTGTGAGATAGATGGTATAGGGTGTGAAAAAAACTGTTTAATCGGTGCTCTGCAAACACAGTAAGCAAATAATCTCCACCAAAACGCAATCCCAAACATCCTCTAATTAAGCAATCTCACAGACTACTCTTCTACTGATCATACAAAATAATAATTATCAAAAACACACACAGTCCCAAACACCCCCTTAAATTCAGCTAGTCCTAATTAAAATGCAAAATAATAAAAGATATAAATATATAACCTGAAGTGATTTGGATATTTGATAGACGGTTGTGAAACTCAGAGCACGTTCTACTCTGAAATTTAAAATTGTAATTATGAAATTAAAGATATATATATATATATATATATATATATATATATATATATATATATATATATATTTTTTTTTTTAATGATTGATTTATTAATTGATGAAGAATTAAGTATAAGTACCTGAATAGAGCTAGCATTATTACTAGTGTAGTAGTGGTTATTTTGGCCGCCAATGCTAATTTCCAGTTTTGTTTTTCACTTGTTCCAATAAGTTCTGATTGTGTTTAAACTGGCCCTCAAAGTTTTACTGACTTTGCAAACCTTACCAGTTTACCTGTTAACTTTTGCGTTTGAAATTAAATGTTCATCTTTCTATTTAGATATGTTGTTAGAGTTTATATTTTAATGAATGAAAATGTTTATAAAACGTGTTTAAAAACATTTTGAACAATAAGGCAGGAAATGAAGAGAAAAAAAAAAAAAAGAAGTTGTGTTTTCAGTATTCTTTAGGCGGTCTTTTATGAATCTATTAAAGTTTTGATATTACATATATAAATTATATAATGAGATATTTCGTTAAGAAATATTATATATAAAGTGTCACCGTTTATAAGAATAGTGCAATTAGTTATCTAAACGTTTTAACATATTACTCATTTAAGATATTTTTTCATCTAAATATTTTTTTTCGTAAAAAGTATGTCTGTATGTTTACACATAATTATTAATGGGACAAATTTTAAAGCCCTAAAATTACGAGACGCGAAATGGCCATTTCACCTGACACCCTCAAAACGGCGCGCACTTAAGCATAAAAAAAAAAAGAAAAAAAAACAAAATACTAAAAAAAGGTATAATTTAATTTATTTTGAAATAAAATATTTCCTTTAAAAAATGAGCTAAAACTTGAGCTACACATAAACTTTTATGGCATAAGGCTAGTCGCATCCGTGTGGTTAACATCGGTTGCAAGATCAAATTTTTACCTTCCGATCTCCACATCGGTTGGCTCGATGCGGGCATAGGTTGCCACATCGGTCGTGGCTCCGTATTTGCGCACATCGAGTGCAAATAAGACCGATGTTAACGTTTGTATTTGCAAGTTTTATTCGATATAATTTAAAAATTTGACCGTTTGTCATAAAAAAAAAAAAAAAAAAAAACTTTTTAAAATCAATTTACCTACTCTATAAATACCAACTTCTCCTCAAACACGATTCACCACTCACCATTTCTCATCTATATTCAATCAACCATTCTAACGAAATACCCACTTAAACACAATTTAAATTAGTAGTGTAATGTTTTTTTTTTTTTTTTTTTTTTTGTAATGTAATATTTTTTAAATTTGAATGAAATTTAAATTTAATGTTAAAAATGTTTGAATTAAAAAAAAAAAAAAAAATTCTTTGGGTCGTCGATCGGCGATCGAGGTTATCCCGCGTCATTTGGAGAAAGAAAAGCGGCGCCAAGTGAACTTTACTCCCTCCTGTAATAAAAATCCCCAAAAGAAAAGAAAAAAAAAAAAAAAAAAATCAGACAAACAAAATAGATACAGATTTATACTATAAAAAAACAAACACTCACACTCACACCAGTCTTCATCTTCAATTCTTCACTCTTGAAACAAAATGCTAGACAGAGTCCTGTCGATGCGCAGAGCAACCCACCCCGAAGACGAAAACGACGACTCCAACACTCAAAACGACGAATCAAAGCCAAAAAAAGACTTCTCACTAATAACTCACAGAATCACAAACTATTTCACCAGAACCGGTTACATCTGCCCCTTTATTTTTATTACTGTAACCCTACTAGTGGTTGGATCTTATTACGTTAGATCTGGTGGTGATTTGCTATGTGTTTCTTCCGTTTCGTCTTTTGATCGGTTGTCGCGGAATCGTTTTTTCGGATTGGATGGATTGGAGTCTGATTTCGGAACTCTAGGTGTTCCGTGGTGTAAGTTTTTAAATTTTAATTTGTTGGATCTGAATTCGAGATTTCAGTGTTTTTTTTAATGCTTATTAGTAGTATTTTAGGGACGGAATCGAGTATTGTATCGAAAAGGAGTCGATTTAAGTGGTGTTTATTAGAGATAATGAGTTTGTTAGCTGTTCGCAAAATAGTTAGCAACAATCAGGTAGTTAGTTAGAGTATGTTTGGCGAAACGTAGCAATAGTAGCAATTAGCAGTAAGCAACAGGAAGTATGTAACATCTCGCCTACTGAAACCACAATTTTTCCCCTTTACCCAAAACAGGTACTACTTTCACATGAGCGCGCTTAACTGCACAGTTCCTAAGAACTCCACCCGTGGTAGACCACAAAACGCTTTGTGTCATTGTAAGGCGAATGTTATTTTATGAACCCAACATTTCTCCAGGCCACGGCCGATGTGGGATTTTCCTAGGGTGTCACAAAGTAGGCAGTAGCAGTTCACAATAGTTTTTTGCTTAATAAAAGGGGTTTGGTATCGTAGCTCTAGCTCTAATTATAACGTGTAAAATGACGTAAAAGGACAAATACACATTAAAATAAAACCTGATTAAATAAATTTGAGGGTATATATGTAATTTAATAAGCATAACGCTAGCAGCAAGATTCTAATGCTGCAATTACGCAAAATGCAAATGCTAGTTGCTTGTTGCCAAACAAACTTTGCATTTAAAACGCTAGTTGCTAGTCGATAGACGTTTAAGTACAATGGATATGAGTGAAGTCCCATATCTCAGCCCGTTACATAGGCATAAAGCTTACATAACAAGATACTTCTGCTTTCTAAACAAGAAAACAAACCACTACTCAAATGATAACATAGGACATAACGAAATAAAATTACTTCCTAGACCTTGAAACTTTGTGCCATACATGGCATTAAAGGCATCCAAATTCACGGAAGATCACGAACTGTTTCGCATAGTCATCAAGTCATAGTCATCATACTCATCTTCAAACTCTTGGCACCACCAAATATATTAGCAGACTCATCAAATGGGTTAAGAACCACCTCATCTTCTAATCGACACCTCGATCTCTCCCACTTTAGAAAAAGGGTTAACTCTCTTAGTAGAAGAAGGCGGTATACAAGACTCACTGGTTTGAGGAGCTACTCCCGACTCCATCTCTTTCAAATCACTCACAGCGGGTTCTCGTGATGCGGCACTGTCTTAGTAGACTCATCTTCATTAACTTCCATTATCGGCCGAATCCACATCCTTGTTAGTGTCATTAGAAGGAGTACCGACGCATCCATATTAAGAGCATCAAACTGTTGATGTAGCAATCTTTGTTCCACTCGAACTAGCCACATCGAAGCATTCTTCGGTGACTTCCACTCTTAGGTTCGGGAGAGTCTTTTTGGTTGGTATTGAAACTGTTTACCCACAACAGTTTGAAAACCTCCTCGACCGGAATAAGACCCACCTTGCTTTCCTTCTTGTTATTAACCGTCTTGAAACCATCATTAGCACGCTTAGTAGTCGACGGGGGTTCAACAACTTTAGACAATCAATAGGAGTATGACCAAAATCTTACATTTATCACAATGCGGTGGTTTCCACTCATATTCAACCCGTATCGTCTCGATAGTCGAACCCACCCATCAAGTAAATGTAATCTCAACAAGAAGGTCGTCCCAAGTACCTCATCCGACTTCACTTCAATCATGCATCTAGAAACTACTACGTCCCACGAGTCCTTGCACATTTGGCTAGTGAAAGCATCAACCTCATGCGTTCCTATCAATGTGGCAAGGAGACTAAGGCCATCGTCGAAAACATAGCAGAGGAACATCATGGAATTTAACCCACGCAGGGATATTGGTCAAATCCTCTTTAAGTAAGTTGGTGTTCAATGTCCATGGTTTAAGAATAATAGGTACATTTCTAATCAACCAAGGACCGTTTTCAATAACATCATCAACACCTTTATTCGAATTAAACTTAAAAAGAAGAACCCTTTGCATTCATCATTACCTTTTGTATACCGAACTTAGCCCACGCATTGCATAAAGTAATCAACAACGGGAAAAGCAAGGCGTTGACCAAGGAAATACCCATACAAAGTATTCTCAAACCTAGTGTTCACTTCTTCAACCACTTTCATCGGGACGAAAGATCCACACCATTTGCTTTCTTACTACATTCCAACCTACGAAAGTTAGATGTGTTTTTTTTGGTTCGATGAAAGTAACACCAAGATATGATGAAGAATGTTGTTTCAAAGCACCAACCTTCTCAATACCACCTGCCCATGCATTCGTGATCAACCTTAACATTATCATTAGTAGGACTACTAGTAGCATTAACATTGAAGCCATAGGACCACCTGTGATCATGCGGAGATTTCGAATAATAACCAATAGCAGTAAGCATCTCTTCTAGCCATAGTTGTCAATAGCGAATAGCGATAAATAGCGACGAGCCACCTATATGCTACGTAGCGAATAGCGATAAATAGCGACCGCTATTTGTGTTTAGCGATAAAATAGTAGCAAAATAAAGATATGTTTTACCATTCTAACACATAAACATTTGTAAACATTCAAAACACCAAAATAGCTAAATTAGTCTATTAGTAATCATCTAAAACTTGATTGGTCGAATTATGCAACTAGTCCCTCGAATACTTACCAAACGCGCCCCTATGTTTTTGATTTGACATTTTCGGTCCAACACACATAAACACACTTTTACACACACATTTCTCTCTCATCTCTCTAAAATTACGGTGACCGGAACCCGTCACCGCCAATATTCGCCACCGCCGTCTTCTCCGACCAATATTCCGCCACCCGTCACCGGAAAATTACACCACCTATACCAAATGATAGATCGTCGAAAGGAGATCATTTTGACATAAGTGCGCTGGTGAAACCCACCTGACGCCGTAGATCTACATTTTAAGTTTCGGACTTTTGGGGTTTTGTCGCTATTCGTCGCTAAATGGTAATACCGGCACATGACCGCTTCGCACGTAGCGCTATAGCGACCGCTATCGTCGCTATTGACAACTATGCTTCTAGCTCCTTCGCGATCGCGGCACCTTAAGATGCTTAAATGGATTAGTCCCATAGAAGTAGTAGCATCCATCGTCACAACCTGGTTTTAATGGTTGCCCATCATCACCCACAAAACAAGTTTTCCTCCAATATTTGTTTCTCAATAGCACGAATTTTCAATAAAGTATCATGACCCTCAGGCACGTCATGGCTAGGTGCATCATGACTAGGGGTCGAACCAAGTGAAACCGGCTCCACTTGTCCATCAGTACCAACAAGAATAGACGAAGGTGTACCTGATTCAACAGTATCGAATAATAACCTTGATTAGTATTGTTATCAGTTAGTGATAACTGATTCAAGCTGAGCTGAGCTCACGAGTGTTGATGACCCAATCAAGTATTCAAGCTTGAAAGTTAAGGTTTGGTCGAGCTCAAGCTATAAGTTCAAGTCGAGTTTCAGTTTACAGCCGTAGCTTAATGGTTGAGATGATGTACTTTTTTTTCTTAAGTCGGTTTGATCTGAATACCCGGCATTAGTTGAACTAAAAAGGAACAATGTCATAAGATGTCAATGTAGTTATCTCGTCTTGCGTAGTCAATTGTACAATAGTCATGCCAATTTCTGTCACTAGACTTGGTGGATAATTGACTCTTGTAGTTTTTATCAGTGTTATTTGGTGTTTGGGATTTTTTGTTAGAAATACTTATCGCTTATTGATTTATAAGCTGTTTGGAATAAGCAACTTTAAGCTAGTTATTTAGAAAAGGTTATTTTAGTCAGATGTATGATAAGCCGTTTGGAATAAGCAACTTTCAAGATGTCACTATTTTATGAGTGATTTTCAGTCCTCGTTCTAGCATTTTAAGTGTCTCGTGACATTGCGTTTCTTATTATCTACATAACGACAATTCCAGATAGTCCTATTCTTAAAAATGCCGGAAATATAAAGCTGGGACAATACATCCCATGACTCTACCCCACCACCACCAAAATGAACTATTTTAATATAATAGAAAAGCGAAACGTATAATCAAACCATGTTATCAGTGTACATATTTTGCCCCCTTCATATGTTTTTTTTTGTTATCTGCATGTTATTGTAGACAGTGGTCACTAAATGCTAGTCTGTGAAATTTAAATAAGTTTGGCACCGAGTTTAATTATGACGTGATTAGTTTTTATGATCAACATGCCTTTAATTTCTATCCTTTTTAAAAGGCAGATCGAAACAAGGAAAAACCGTCGAGTGGACATCTAACGATTTGCTACAAGCTCTTCAAGAATTTGTACCAATATATGAAACACGACCTATCAAGAATAACATGTACGGGATGGGCTTTGATCACAGTTTTGGACTCTGGTTTATTACTCGATGGCTGAAACCAGACCTAATGATCGAGAGCGGGGCTTTCAAAGGGCATTCCACTTGGGTCTTGAGGCAAGCAATGCCAAACACCCGAATCATCTCAGTTACCCCTCGCCATCCTGAAAAGTACCTGAAAAAGGGTCCTGCTTATGTCGATGGAAACTGCACCTATTTTGCTGGAAAAGACTTTGTTGATTTCGGGAGTATTGATTGGGCTACTGTGATGAAGAAACATGGCGTAGCTGATTTGAGTCGTGTTCTGATATTTTTCGATGATCATCAAAATGAATTAAAAAGGTAAGTACAATATCAGCCACTAGTAAAGTTTCTAGATTTTGCTGTGGTTTACATTAGAGATGGCCTTTCGACCCATTTACTTATGAATGGCCAAGTTGGAGCATGTTTTATGTATGACGGATCAAACTGGTAAAACCAACAAAAGTAATAGTTCAAAGAAAATGGGTCAAACGGCGCATTATGTGGTGTAAGCTCTCAGCACGCAGTTATTAATACAAATTTTAAAAGTGTTCGACAAAAGGTGCTCTGGGTCAACCCATACCTGTTTTGACCCGTGGCCCACCTACTCATTTAGCTACCTTTTGATCACGTCATCAAAACTCCAGTCAGTTATTAATGCTCGATTGAATCTTTGATACATTTCATGGTTGCAGAATAAAGCAGGCACTGAAAGCTGGCTTCTCAAATCTTGTTTTTGAGGACAACTATGATACGGGAACTGGCGATCATTATTCCTTGAGACAAATATGTGATCAGTTTTACATACAAGGTTAGTTGACTCCAGTTTCTCTCAAACTTCACATTCATAACAAAGGGAATTTCCCTTTTCGCACTTTTATATTGATATTTTCACAACTTTTTGTGGCAATTGATGTCATTATATAATTTTGGCACCTGCTATGTTATATTTTTTTTCTAGGAGGCGGGCATAGCTGCTTTGAAGACAGTGACGAAGCTAGAGCAAGATCAAAAAGAGAAAAGTTCTGGGAAAAGGCAGTCAACACTCAAGAACTATGCGGGCCCGGGGAAGCCTGGTGGGGAGTTAGAGGATACATGCGGGACGACTTTAACCACACCAACAAACCAATAACATACACACAACATTTCCAAAACAGCAGATATATAGAATCAATACTTGATGTTTATTGGGAACTTCCACCAGTAGCTGGCCCGTCACTTACTCATCAAACGAGATATGATCCAGCTCGTGCACCGAGTCCCATTGTGGAAGACGGAAGATTTGGTTTGTTTCAAAGGCTTGGGTTATCTAAACTCGAGCCTTCTGTGTTTAACGGGTACACTCAGATGGTATACATTCAGATATCTGCAAAAGAAACATAGTCTGCTGTTTTTAGCCGCTTTAGACGAGTGTTTTAGGCTGTTAACTCTCGATACCAGTGTTTGTCGATATCATGCACTTATTTATCACAGGATTCAGTTACTGTTAGCGTGGTTTAGATACCCCCTTTCCTCGTTCTTCTTTTCACAGGTCGACTTTATCCACTTGTTGTGATCTATCTTCATTGTAGTCCATATAATTCATTTTTTACAGTTGCAATTAACTCATTTTTTACAGTTGAACAACATTTTATTCAAGCACTGGATGTTATTACTTGGTCATTTTATTTGTTCACATGTGAACTTCAGTTCCGTATGTTAAATCTCTTGATTGCACGCTAACTAACCCGAAAGCTGAGATCAAGTCACCTGAGTTCTCGAATCATGGACATTTTTAGAGCACCTATGTTCAAGTATCAAGAGTTTTGGTTTATCAATATCGCTTCTGGGTCTATTTTCGTAAATGAAACTGAAAGACAATGACTATTTAATGGGGGTTTAATCTACTTTTAACAACATTTTGAAACTTTTGTTATAAGAAACGCTCTGTGCCAAACACATCATCGAATGAAAAATATTTGTCATGGAACTGATTTAAGTTTATTCGCGCTATTGTAAAATATTATGAGTTTATGGTTTTATGTCTATTCATCTAATCATTAGTAATAAGTTAGAGTTTAGACTATCAGCTTTATAAATACATCTTACTTGTAACCTTTTGGTATTCATTAATCAATAACAATTTATCTCTTCTCCTATATCTTTTACTCTTTTTCATTATTTTCACGTTACGTTATTAACACAAAGTTTGCTTCAAATAAAAAGAGGCAAAGAGATATGGAATTCTCAACTTATACTTTTTCTTAATCTCTATTGTAATTTACAAGAACAATAAATTCTCAACTTATAAAGAGAATTATGTTTTTATCATCATGTTATTCTTTAACTCTTATAGTTAACAAGACAATAAATGTTACTACAAAAAGTGTGACGGGTTATAATGGGTGTTGGTGATGCTTGTTGGATTAGGCCAACAAGCTGTTGATGGGCTAATCTTGTACTAATCCAAATGATTAATTGAATCCCTGCACAAGTGAGAGTAAACCGTTAGCCTTACCGTGGGGACGGACCCCACGATTAAGCTCCGGCGTGAGAGTAAGTACGCATTCTTGTCGGGCAAGGTTTCGTAATAATCGCGGATGCGGACACATAATACTTTCTGCGGCCAGGGGTTTGGTCCGCTAGGCATTCTGCTTGCGTCGTTGAGTCTGGATCGTAGCCAATTTTGTTATTGGGCTTATTGTTGATCCAATATTCGTGGTTGTTTCGTTGTTGGGCTTGGGCCCAGTATGTGTATAGCACGAGCCAGCCCGATGGGCCGCACGACGGCTATACGTCATCAAGTCCCCGCCTCAGTGTATTCATTGCGTGCGGTTGTTTATCGCATGCGGTGAATGTTACTAGACTTAAGGTGACTAAGCAGTTTTTCTTCCGCACCTTTGAAGCGTCTTTCTGACGCTTCTTTTCTTGGAAGGTGTTTCGTGCGACGTGGACGCTTTTGAACTTTTCATCTTCCGGTTGATTTGACTGAGTGGGCCATGCATCGCTGTTATCCTTATCTTTTACTTTTCATCCTGATCGTTCAACCGGATTTTCGCCGGCACGTGTAATCATCTTGTGTTATCTTCATTTGGATATACCCCTAGTATAAATACTACCCCTATTTTTACTATTTCACTTTTATTCCTTTGTTGTATTTCGCCATCGCCAGTTTGTTTTTTCATTTTATTGAAAAAGAGATTCGTCCGCTTACTAGGTTAGATCTTGACTTTATCCTTCCGCCATGAGTACTATCACATATATCAAATGCCACACTACCCCATAGATGTTTGGGACTTTCCTTCGTAAGTTTCATATTCCTCCTGAAGTCCACCCAGAGCTTCCTTTACCTAATCAAACTATGCACGAGCGCCCCAGAAATAAAATTGGTTTGTACACTAGGTTCTTTGACTATGCGAACTTTCGTCTTCCACTGTCGGTTTTCCTTGTTGATATTATCAGGTATTGTAAGATATTAACTTTTCACATACACATCATAACATTAACACAATGAGCACATAGATGGTTTTAGAGAGAGAAAGAGTGGGACATTCTAGTGAGAGAAACTTGTGGGATATTAGATTACCAAAGAACATCCAACCCCTACCTGTGCAAGGTAGAGGGT